>SJXQ01000858.1:190566-221500 GCA_006408695.1 Aepyceros melampus
TGAGCTTAAGCCAAAGTCTCAGATCATCTTGGAGGCTTTCT
Organism: Aepyceros melampus; assembly: GCA_006408695.1. Taxonomy (NCBI): domain Eukaryota; kingdom Metazoa; phylum Chordata; class Mammalia; order Artiodactyla; family Bovidae; genus Aepyceros; species Aepyceros melampus. The sequence continues at coordinate 190,608 of SJXQ01000858.1, forward strand.
CCCAGGCTCCAGCCTTCCACCCTTGTGGCACACCCACATGCTCCCTACCCATTCCCCACACAGGCTCTGCTCTCTCTCCATCTGCCACCATCCCAATACCCTCAAGGTCACCTTTTCCAGGAAGCTCTCGACAACCGCAGCATCAGCCCTCCTCTGGCACTGTCTGCGTGCTTTAACCTCCCGGCAGGTGCTCTCCCAGGGCAGGGCCCGCCTTATCTGTCTGACTGGATTTCATCAGTTTCCCCCCAGGACAGGGCCTTGGTTCTGGTGGAGTCCCGGGAAGCCAGCTGGCCCTCAGATTTTCCTCTTATCTCTGCCTCCAGAAGAATATACGCTCTGCTCCAGATCAGTCCCTTTTGCTTGAGGGTGCTCCATAGCTGTATGGGGGAACTCCAACCCCTCCGCCCCCCATTAGAAAGCAGAGGGCCTGCCACCCCTCCCCACGGCTGGTCGTCACATTGTATCAACACTACATTCTGAATTTCACTGTGTCTAGGCCTTCTCTCTGGCTTCCCTGGTGGCGCAAAGGTTAAAGTGTCTGCCTGCAATGTGGGAGACCTGGGTTCTATCCCTGGGTCGGGAAGATCCCCTGGAGAAGGAAATGGCAACCCACTTCAGTAATCTTGCCTGGAGAATCCCATGGACAGAGGAGCTTGGTGGGCTACAGTCCACGGGTCACAAAGAGTCAGACATGACTGAGTGTGGCCTTCTCTCCACCTCCACAGTTACTGAGCAGCTCAGCCCTTCATCTCTTAACCAGGGAAATGTTCATAACCTCCCAGATCTTCTCCCTGCCTCCAGTCACACACTCCTGACCACAGCTTACAACAGTGTTTCTCAAAATTCAGTCACTGAAATGTGACCTTCATTTGTGCTTATCTGCACACCGCTCCACTGTTATTTTTTTCTCTACTTTGTAATAACATCCAAGAAATGACAGGTTTGATATACTAGTTATTTCACCTAATATGTATTAAATATGAACTTCCACAAGCTTTCACACTACTTTCACCCACCTGCCTGATTCTGTGCCTCTGCCTCCGCCCGCTGCTATGAGTGAACTATTTGTGAATCTGACCAACCACAGCCTTTCCACTGGGTCCCATCCCTTCTTGCCTACACAGGCCATCCTTCCAGCAACCTTCCCATCACTTGGGTATCATCCATTTTTCTCTAACTACAGATGCTGGCAGCATACCAACATGTTATTTCCTCTAGCTTATATTAAAAAAAAAAAGTCTTATCTACCCAACTTTCCCCTCTGAATATCACATCATTTCATTCCTGCCTGTTCAGGCAAACCCACCCAGAGTACAGATTTGCTGTCCTCAGTTTCTTTCCTCCCATCCTCCAGTTGGGCTTTAGTCCTTGCTCCACACAAAACTGCTTTTATCAAGATCACCAATGACCTCCACATTGCTAAATCCAGAGGTCAGTTTACAGATTTGACTTGACTCGATCCATCAGCAGCAGCTGATCCTGAAACTTCTCTTCACTTTCCTTCCAGGCAACACTCTCCTGGTTTTCCTTCTAGCTTTTTCCAGTCTCCTTTACAGGTCCTTTCCCATCTTCCTATTCTTGAAATGTTAGCGCTGTAGGCTCAGTCTCTGAATACCCTCCTTTCATACCCGCACTTCCTACTTTGATGACCTCATCTAGTCCCACGGGTGAGATCTGGTCCCATCTAGAGGCTGACATCACTCAACTTCCAATTTCTCTCTCCCAGACTTCTCTGGTGGTCCAGTGGTTAAGACTTCACATTCCTAGTGCAGGGGGCACAGCTTTGATCCCTGGTTGGGGAACTAAGATTCTACATGCCAAATAGCATGACCAAAAAAAAACCCTCTCCCTGGATGTTGTGTATATGGTATATCCAGCTTACCTGGCATCTCACCTGGATGTCCATTGAGTATTTCAAACTTCACATTCACAAAATGAGTTCCTGATATACCCCTCAAGATTACTTTTCCCCAGCCACCTATATCAGTATATTGTAACTACATTATTCTAGTTTCTAAGACCAAGAACCTTAACAGTCTTCCTTATCTACTCTCTCTCTCACACACACCACTCCACATCTAATCCACTGGCAAGTCCTTTTGGCTCTACCTTGAAAATATATTCAGAGTTCCACTGCTACCACCCTGGTCTATCTACCATTGTCTCTGTCTGGGATTATGGCAACAGTCAACCTGGTCTCTGTTTCTGCCCTCCTCTCCAATCGTCTATTCTCACCACAGCAGCCAGAACAATCCTAGGGGTTTTTTTGGGCAGAGTTGCACAGTATGTGGGATCTTAGTTCCCAACCAGGAATCCCAGGGATCAAACCCATGCCCCCGGCACTGGAAGCACGAGTCTTAGCCACTAGACCACCTGGGAAGTCCCAGAATGATCCTTTTAAAACACAAGTCAAATCAGGTCACTTGTAACCCCATCTCCACTCACATTCTCTATTGGCCTTTCCTGCTTTAAACTCTATTTATTACCATTGTACATACGACATATTTTCATTCTTTGTTGTTTATCCCTACTAAAATATAATAAGCCTGGAGAGGGTAGGAGTTTTTATCTTTCATTCACTGCTATCATCTGTAACTAAAACAATACCTGGAAGATAGCAGGTGCTTGATAAGCACTTGCTGAGAGGATGAACTTACTGTTAAAGTTTATCCACGTGCTCCCACAAGGAGCTGAGAACCATCTAAACACATCTGGCACACTACTAGGGAGCGATATATAGACTTCTTGAGGAAGTCTGGCAAACAGAACAAAAATCGAAGGGCCTTGGCACAGCGTTTAAGGGCCCTTAACTGCTTTGCCAGCTTCAGCAGCTCTATCCAACGCCACTGCCAAGACAGAGCTTACATAACCCCCCAGCCAGGAAAAACCCTGCCCCTTGCTCTGCTTCCATCTATCCTTCAAAACTTCACTCACATGCAACCTCCCCAATGAGGCTCTGATGTGTCCCACCTCCCCTTCACCAATACCCCACGCCACTCCCTCATCATCCCAAGTCAGTGTCTCCCCCCTGGACCCATCCTTCAGTATGTCTTGACACTCAATTCATGAAAGACCACTCCTGCAGAATTCCTGGGAAACAAGAACTGCTTTCAGCCCAGACCTGCATCCACCCACCACGGACTCACACAATCAGGTTGCCTTACCCGTGCCCGCCTCGAGCAGCAAACATCTCGTGGAAAGGGAATTGGCGGTGCAGGTCCTTCTCAATCACATCCAGCCACTTAGGGTCCCCAGGAGCCCGTTCCAGCTCCTGCAGTGGGATAGCTGAGATTACCTCAGACTCTGGGGGGATGGATGATGGCCCTCACACAGACTGTGTCACTGGCCCCACACCCTGGAGCTGTGCGCACCTCAAACTTGCCCGGGTTCTGCTCCAGGAGTTCCTTGCTATTGGACAGGTACTGCCAGGCCTTGGCTCTGAGGGAGGAGGGGATCCCCTTCCGGCAACGCAGCTTCACCTAAGGCAGGGTGGCCAGCAGGGGAACAGCTTCAGTGACTGCCACAGCCTCCAAGCCTTCCCCTGAAGCCCTCAGGCTCCCTGGGACACCCAACCTGGCCTTCTATCTTTTAAAGTTACTCCTCCCCCAGGCCCAAGAACCACCTACCCACAACATGGTCCAAAGGGCAGGTAAGATCAGGTTCCTGGGCTTCCCCAGAGCCCGTGGGCCCACCCTGTCCTCCCCATCCCCACCACATCCATGGCTCTGCCCACCACAGCCTTCTCAAACCTTCTGGAAACGCCGTGACAGCCACTTATCCCAGTGACTGAACATCTCCAGCCACTTGAGCTCCCGCTGCCGAGCCACATCCACAGGAATGGAGCTCTCCCTGAGGATTTGGGGAGTAGGAAAGAAGTCAGTAGCAGCAGTATAAATCCTGATGCTAGAGGAACTGAGGCAAGCCACCTCCCAATCTCCAACGGGAGCCCAGACCACAAACGCATTCTGTGAGCTATCAACACATCAGGATGTCTGGTCACTCGGCCCTCCAAGGCCCTAATTCACCACACTGAAAGGAATTCCCTTTGATGGAATTTCCGAACAGAGATCACATTCTCATGTTGGACCTCTGTACAGAGGCTGTGTTCAAATCCCACTTCTGACACATAAAAGTTGGGGAGAGAGTACAGGATATGTATAAAGTATACTTTGTATGGGGGCTTCCCTGGTGGCTTAGATGGTAAAGAACCTGCTCGCAATGCAGGAGACACAGGTTCGATCCTTGGGTTGGGAAGGTCCCCTGGATAGGGGAATGGCTACCCACACCAATATTCTTGTCTGGAGAATTCCATGGACAAAGGAGCCTGGCAAGCTACAGTCCATGGGGTCGCAAAAAGTCAGACACAACTTAGCAGCTAACACTTTCACTTTCCCTTCACATATTTTACATTAGACCTTCACCACTTACTCACTGTGTGGCCTTGGGCAAGTCACTCTCTAAGCCCCAATTTCCTCATTTGTAAGATGGAGGAAAAAACAGTATCACCTAGCACGGCCTCAGTGAGTAAACAGCAATTATTATCCACAAAATTAAATACAGAAAAAATATCTGTCTCCTTAGAAGCAACTGAGTTTCCTTCTACCAGACTCTTGAGATCCCCTGAACCATCTGCAATTTCCTCTACCTCCTCCTCCTTGGAATCACCCCAGATTACCTAGCAAATGAGGCTCTCCTTGCACGGCCTGCTCACTGTTCTAGCAAAGATTCACACTCAAGATACGGCATCAGTCTTAAAACAGTTACTTGGAGGAGCCAGCACTAGGTGAGTGGAATGGAAGAAAGTGCATGTTTCCAGATAGACCTGAGCTCAAATCCCACTTGTCCCTTAGAAATTGAGGAGTCTTAGCAAGTGAGAATCAAGTCTCTTCCTTAATCTGTTAAAAGGGATGCCACCGCCTACATCACCAAGTTAGGGGAGGACTATTGAGAAACTGTATATAAAGCACTATTAAATGAAGGTTTAATGTTAGTTTCTTTTGTCCCCGAAGCTCCTTAAACTGCAAGGTGATTTCTCATTAGTCTCTATCTTAAAAGTCAATTCCAAACTCTCTAAAGGCCAGGAGGAGTAAGATCCTTTTCTGGCCCTCGAAATATCACAAGCCAGCAGAGGGATGACAGCAATGTGATGAGGGAAACGAAATGCCAAAGATGCACGGAAGAGGCAGCTAACTGAAGTAGGGGCAGCAGATAACAGAGAAGGCTTCCTGGAGGAAAGGACATCTGAGGGAAGCCATGAAGGAGTAAAAGATGGCAGGAAAAGGCCAGGAGAAGGGCATTCCTGGCTGATGATACAGCCTGAGTATGAAGGGAGAAAGACTACCATCACTTCAACAGCACACAGCACATGGTGAAAAGTGGGAAAAAGGACCAGAGAGGCTGTCAGGGCTGATAATAAGGAACCTGTGTCCTGGCTAAAGCTTAAACTTTATCCTCTCGACAGTGGGGAGCCGCTAAAAGTTTGTAAGAAAACCTACACCACGGTCAGCCTATCCTCAGAAGTAGATTCTGCCAGCGTGAAGATGAATTTTAGAGGGAGAAAACCACAAAGCAGAGAGTTAGCACCCAGCACGGTGCCTGGTACACAAGAGGGGCTCACTAAAATCCAATTCAATCCAAATTCCTTAGGGCAGGATAGCACCATAGGTCACGCGGATCCAAATTATTTGAATGGGGCAATTCACTCGATTGCTCTAATCCTGTTTCTTCATCTGTGAATTAGATACAACAATGCCTCCGTCATACATGGGAAAGCACCAGCCTTCCCCACATAGGACCACGAATGTTGATGCGCAAAGATTTTCTGAAATTTTGTTGTTGTTGTTGGATTATACACCCTGCATTCTTTAGAATACCTTCCCACAGGGCTTCCCCCAACACCAGGCAGGTCCCCCTGACCCCAACACACACAGCCATGACTAAATCCTCCTCATTCTCCACAATTCAGATCAGTCTGGCTGAATTCCCAGCCTGGGCAAAAGATCCCTCCCTTAGGTGCTCACAAAACCCCGTGAAGATCTCCAGGCTAAACCTAACATATGATGTCGAAACCAACGGTTTAAGTATTTGTCTCTCCTCTAGATGATAAGCACCTTGAAAAGCCCATTTGATCCTTAGTACCCAGCAAAGGGCCTAGCACTGGGGTTCTCTGGCGAAGCTGTACACTGAACTGACCAGCAGGTTAAAGGGGTAATAGGACCAATGGGGAGCATCCAAAGAGAGGAAAGGAAGAAGTCAGAAGTAATTACACCCCCACCTTAGGAGTGACTCAGGCGCCTGGAGGGAACTAGGAAAGAGTAAGCCCAGCTAGGGAGATGAGGAAATGGGGAAGAGGCCTCCCCCACCCCCTTTCCTTCAGTGAAAACACAAGCCTGCTCTTCTGTTTCACAGAGATGCCCTGCCTTCGGGTCTCTTTTCCATCAGACTTCCCCAACTCATCACCCCATCAGACGAGGGCTACTGGGGAGAAGTGCTTGCATCCCTCCAGACTTTGTCCCTAAGGGACCAACGATCTCATCAGAACCCCTGTCTGGTCAAACCTCCAGACTATCCGGCCTGTAGCTGGAGATTCCCATCAAGGAGCTGGGACAACCAAGGGTATCATCTCATTCTACCTTTCACTTCACAGAGGAGACAAGTGAGGCCCTAACTCCAATGGGGAAGGCACTCACTCAAGGGCGCACAACACACCAAAGGCAAGGCTTAGACTCAAACCCAGAACTCCTGACACTTGGTCTGAAACCTTGACAGACTGGTGCCACAGAAAACCTCAGGATGCTCTGGGCAGGATAGGATCCTTAAGCATCCCACTCCCACTGGTCACTCCCTGCAGCCTCAGAGGAGGATGCGCTGAGAGAGTGTAGGCAAGGTGTAGCCTTTCCTCCCCATCCTGCCCCACCTCTGCTTCCTTGAAACAGGCCCACTGGGTACTCACAGGCTGCCTGAATACTGGCTGCCCCCAAGGAAGCCGTACTTGTCCGTCTTGCGCAGGGCCAGCCCGTTTATCTCAGAGTCTGAGCCCATGGAGCTCACATCATCCGCCAAGGACTCCAGGGTCCCAGACATGAGGCTCACGGAGTCCAAGTAGCTCAGGGTGCTGGGGCCTGTCCTCGAGGCCCAGAGATGCCAGGTCCCAGGCTGGACATGGAGCCTAGGTCCTGAGAGTTTTCAGCGGGCTCCGGAGCTGGGGTCACCGTCACGACAGCTCCCTGAGCCTCACATGTCCCTGGAGGGCCTGTGCCAGGCCCTGAAGGGTCCCCGGGAGCCTGTCCGCTTGATGCTGCTGCTGCTGCCGTAGCTCCATGTCCACTTGTCACCTGTCCTGTTGTCACAGCTGCAACCCGTGCAGTCACACCTGAGGCCACTGTGGTTCCCGGCTTGGGGGCGAGAGGGGGTTTGGCTGTCAGGGCCCCAGGAGCCGTTCTTGAAGGGGTCCTGGTGAGGGTCCCGGGTCCAGGATCGGGTGAGGTTATAGCCTCCTCCGTCTTCGGAGGGTCTGCCCCTGGGGCCTGAGCCACGGACATCTCAGCTCCAGCCACAGCCTCGGGCACCAAGGGCTCCGGGCCGGAGACCTGCGCCCTGGGGGCATCGGGTGAGGCCTCCAGAGGCAGTCCCACCTCCGTGCTGCCTGTGACCGTCGGGTTGGGGGCCGAGTCTGAGGTCTGGGTCGGACCCGGTACCCATGCGGGCCGCGCCTCCCCGGGGGCCACCAGGGTGACCGGGGCCGAAGTGGCCGTGGTCACTGGCGGCCCCGGAGCCACCACCAGGACGGGCCCGGCCCGAGAGCCGCGGGGCGGCGGCGAAGGGGCCGCGGGGGCGCCATGACGGCGCGGCGGGGCCACCAGGGGCGCCGGGCCCGTCTCCATGTCCGCGGGCCGCCCCTCACATCCCCCCGCAGCGGCGGCCGCAAAAGGCGCCGCCCCTCAGGCCGCTCCGCGCCGCTCGCCGAGGAAGGGGAGAAGGCGGAGGGCGCGGCCCGGCGCGCGCCGGGGTCGAGGGCGGCGCGCGGGCGGGTGCCCAGCGCGCGGAGCCGGGGAAAGGGTCCCGGGGCGCCAGGCGCCGGGGTCTCGCTCGCGCCCTCTACCTCCCTCTCGCTCTCTCGCCGCCGCCCCCTCCCTCCGCTTCGGGCGAGCGGCCGACCTCGCGCCTGCGCACACTCCCCGGTGCCGGCCAAGCGGCCTCAGTCTCGGCGCTTTACGCCTGCGCACGAGCAGTCCCATCGCGCTCCTTTTTTTCTCCCGCCTCGTCAGAGGTCTTGAACGAATAATAGGAGAGAGGGAACTGAGTTTCTGCCAATCGTTGGGAGGGTGGGTGGGGCTGGAGGTGGGAAGGGGGTGGGTAATTTGGGAAGAGGAAACAGAGAAGGCGGAGGTTTATAAACCAATGAGAAGGCGAGTGAAACCCAGCGGAGGCGGGACGAAGGGATTAACTAGTAGAAAAGCGGGAAGTCGAACCTCCTGGCCAATAAAGATGATTGAAGAGTGACAGACCTTGGAAGGAGGCGGGTGCTGTGCGAGAAGAGGCGGGCCTATCTAAAAAAGAATGGTTAAAAGGGAGCCAATGAAAAGGAAAGTGGGAGGAGGTCAGGTTGACAGACAGTGATAGCTATTTGGGCGGTGACAGAAAGCCTCCGCAGTCAATAGCAGCTGAGGGATTCTTTGGGTGTCCCAAGACGGTCCGGAAGGAATGACAGCTGCGAGGGGCGGGCCAAATTTGCGATTAATTTGCCTCGTCAGCCAATGAATGCATCCTCTCACTTTAGTGATAAGGAAGGGAGACAGCTGTTTCAGCCAATGGCAACATCCAAAGGAAAAGGGTGCTACCAGCAGGCGGTGCCAAGCCAGGGATGTCGGTGACAGCCGGAGACAAGCGCGGGAGGGGGTGACAGTTGGGGACAGCGCTGAGAGGGGCGGGGTTCGGGGGCATTGGTGAAACCCTTAGCCAATAAGCGCCACGCTGCCCTGCCTGAGTCCTCTCTTGGGCCAGTTCTTTCAGCTCCCAAACCCACCACGGGGCACTTGATTAGGTGCTCTCTGATCGAGTACTCTTGCCCTTCACTCTGTCTCTAATTCTTATCCAGGTCCGCTACAAACCCCAGATGAGTATAACAAGAGCCCCCAAATCCTGTTAAGTGACTTATCTTCTGGATCCACCGTTTCCTGCGGGTATCCCAAACCCTAGGTCCCTGTCCTCAGATCCATCTATCTGAGCTCCTCCCAGAATCCAGGCTCTGGTTCCTCAGAACTCATCCTCCGAGTGCCCCCTCCATTCTAGTGGAGATCCCAGATCCCAAATCATGGATTCCCACTACCATGAACTCCCATATCTCTGTTCTTATTCTTTGGAGGATGCAGAACAAACCCTTTGGACGCCTCTCTCTTCATTGACACACCGTTCTGTGCTCCTCCTTTTCTGCTAGGAAACCAGACTCCAATCTCATAATCCCTCTACTCCCCCTGCACTCCACCCCAGGCTACCCTAGACTACAAACACAAAGCCCAGACTTTACTAGCCCCTCCTCTCTCTGGGCTCCATCTCCCTGGGGCCCAGGATTCAGGATTTAGCCCCAGAAGGGCTCCAATTTCTGTGCAAAATCCACCATCCTGAAATGCCAATCAGGCCTAGCTAGCTCCCAGTTTCCCAGTTCCTTGGTCTCTGAGTTCTCTGAGGCTCCTTTCCCCAGCTTAGACTCAGATCCTGTGAACTCCAGTGTCTGAGATCTGCCGCTCTTGATCTCACTCTTTTCAAACTCCCCATTTTCCACTAGGCCCAAGCTTCCTAAGCACTTCCTCCATTCCCTTCTATTGAGTTCTCCCCTCCCACAACCCAGTAAGAAGTGGGCTCTTCCCTGCGCCTGGACCCCCATGGTAACCTTATAAGGTGAGGCAGCTGTCGACTGAGGCAGGGAGGGGCCAGTGCAGGAGGCCAAGGGCAGCTGCTAAGTTTAGGGTGGCTCCTTCTCCCTTCTTAGAGACAACAGGTGGCTCGACCTCAGTGCCCAGAAAAGAAACTGTCTTAGAGGCATTGGCATGAGTCTGGAGGAGGGAGCAGGGAGGAGGCAACTTCTTCAGGACATCAGGTCCTAAACGGAGCAGGAGGAGGAGGAGACAGGTGTCCTTGCCAACCTTGAACCTTCTGGGGCTTCCTCAGCCACTATTTCCCCGACCTCCACTGTATGGAATGGACAGGCACTGAGGCCCAGAGGGTTGGGAGAGGGGACCTCAAAATCTCACAGTCAACCAAGCTGGTTCTTGCCCAGATTGGAGATGGAAGCCATTGGCCATCCAGCCACCAAGGTGGAGGTGATTAATTAGCTTCTCTCTTGGTGTCTTTGACTCCCCTCTTCTTGAGTTCCAACTTTTATATCCATATCCAAAAAAGTGATTAAAGACTCACACTAGACCATGTCCTCCTGTTTTAAAACTTTTCAAGGCTTTCAAGTTCTCAGCCCTCAGTCTGGCATTGAAGACCCTCCAATCTCTGGTGTCCAGGCCCTTGTATCCTCTGCTCAAGCCCCATCCCAATTCTGGCAATCTGAACACTTCTGATCTTTGATTTTTCCAGGCCTTTGCCCATCCTTGCCCTCCACTTAGCATGCCTGTTCCTCCATTTCTACCTGACACTTCTAGCGGCCTTCATAAGGTCATTTCAGTACTCTTACACAGGCCTGCTATGCCCTCTACTTCTATATTCCAACTGGTGTGTCATTTTCTGCACTTACTCTCTCTCCAGAGCTAGACTGTAAGTTCTACCAAGGCAGGGCCTGAATATTAATCGTAATGATTATAAGAATTCCCTGGATGTCCAGTGGTTAGGACTCCAGGCTTTCACTGCCAAGGACCCAAGTTCACTCCCTAGTCAGGGAACTAAGATCCCACAAGTTGTGCAGTAGTGCCAAAAAAATAAATAAATTATAATGATCATACATCACTAATTGTTTCCCAATATGTTCACATCCACAAGTTCTTTGGCCTGGGAATTACCTTCCCATTTTACAGAGCAGGAAACCAGGGCCCAGAGAGTTAGAACACAAAACCCAATGTCACAGAGCAGGCTCTCTGCTCCAGGCTGTCTAGTCTCTTCATAGTTAGTGATTTCATGCCCCACCTCTTCCCTCACAGACTACCCCCTCTCCTTGAAGGGGATGTAGACTTCCTGATCCTTCAGCTTCCCCAGATAACTCTCCTCACTTTTAACCTTTGTCACTACCCAGACACATACATACTCTTGACTGTGAACTCCACAATGGAGGAGGACTGTGTTTGCCCAAGTGCACCTACGTGGTGCACTTGGAGGGACAGCAAGGGGTGTCTTTGGCCAGCTTCAGCCTCCCTTCTCCAACGCCCCCATGTTTGATCAGACCCAGATCCAGGAGTTCAGAGGTGAATATGGGGAGAAGGGAGACTGAAGTATGATCCAGTGCCTGATACACTATTGCTGCTTAATAAATTTACTGGGTTTAAACCTTGCAGAGATATAGGAGCCTGGTTCCTCTCTCTCCTAGTCCTGTGTCTCAGCCTGGGCCCTCTCTGAACACTGGCACATTCCAGCCTCTTTTGGGGAGAAAGAACATCCCTTCCTGCCCAGGTCCTAGCAAGACATGTAGCCCAAGATACCCTCCCTCCTTTGTCCCTCCCTAGGCTCCAGCTGCTGCTGGCCCTCCAAGAAAGGAGAGGCCCTGAGCTGGGCTATTTTGGTATCTGGGGTGGGCACCCACAGGGCTAAGGTTACAGTGGTATGTTAAGGGCTCCCTGGGGCAGGACTATATAACTCCAGAGGGAGTGCTCCAGACGGACTCTCTGCTCCTTTCCAGCCAGAGCCACTGCCTTGCCCCCAGGAGACCTAAGACATGGTGAGTGAGAATCCCCCAGCCCAAGCTCAGATCTCTCAGACCTCAGGGCAGCCTCATCCCGTGAAAGAAAGGAGCTGGTTCCAAGTCTGGCAAGAGGAAAAAAGATGAATCTTCCCTTTCTTGGTATCATTAATGGGGAATATATAGAATGATGCCCTAAAGGACCCAACCAAGGATAATCTGCCCAGACACTTCACTCTCAGGAGCCCAGTCCCTTTGAAAGCACACTTCTCCACCTTCCTAAATCCCCTGGAACCAGCCAGGCCAGGATTCCCACTCCCATTTTATAAATGAGAAGGTAGAGGTTCAGACAAGGTGAATAAGTGGATCAGGGACACACAGCAAGTCTAGGACTAGAGGAGCCAGGCTCAGGGCACTCAGAAGGCAAGAAACATTTCACTTGGTTGGGTAGGGTGGAAGGATGGGTACTTGAGGGCTTCAGATAGAAATCTGACAATCCAACTGAAACAAGTCCCCTCAGCAAAGAGTCGTAAGGAAGGGGAAGCCTAGAGCCAGAAGAGTTGCTTTAGAAGAATGAACTCAAAGAATCCACTGCCTCCAGAGGAGTAAGTATGGGTCCACGAACCCCTCTGCCCAACCCTCACCCTTCAGGCACCCAAGAAGGCCAAGAGAAGGGCAGTGGCAGAGGGCGGAAGCTCCAATGTCTTCTCCATGTTTGATCAGACCCAAATCCAGGAGTTCAAGGAGGTAAGTGTGGGGAGAAGGGAGACTGAAGGCTGACCAAAGGCACCACTTGCTGCCCCTCCCCCCCACCCCTCCCTGGAATGTGCACCTGTCTGGGGAAAGGAGAAGGGCTTAGATTCCTTACTCCCCTGCCTGCTTGGAGTGTAAGAGGACCTCTGGTTGGCAACCAGAATCTCAGAATCTGATCTGCCTGGAGTAAGGATGCTGAAACTTGGCCACGGGAGACCTAATCTCTCCTTGCCTCTGCCCTCCACAGGCCTTCACAGTAATTGACCAGAACCGGGATGGCATTATTGACAAGGAAGACCTGCGGGACACTTTTGCAGCCATGGGTGAGCTGCCTCCTCTACCTGTAAAGATTCAAGGCTGCACAGTCCTTGGAGTTCAGCAGCTGTGGGTCCCAGTCCTGCCAGGCCACCTTGGGACTCAGTCTATCCAGGATAAAATTGGATGGGATAAAAAAATAAAAATGGATGGGATGATCTGAATTTATAGGAAGCATTATTCTCTGGCCCTAAGACCCCCTCCAGCCCCTGCTTTCTCAACCCTGTTCCAGGGCGTCTCAACGTGAAGAATGAGGAGCTAGATGCCATGATGAAGGAAGCCAGTGGGCCCATCAACTTCACTGTCTTCCTAACCATGTTTGGGGAGAAGCTCAAAGGTGAATGAAGTTGACTTGTCCTTGGTCCAACCCCTCAGCTGCCTCTCCTCAGAACTTTCAGGGACTGACCCTTTAGCAACCTTTCAGCTACATGTGCCCTCTGACTCCCTCTAGGTGCTGACCCTGAGGATGTGATCACTGGAGCCTTCAAGGTCTTAGACCCTGAGGGAAAAGGCACCATCAAGAAGCAATTGTAAGTGACACGCTCCAGCTGCTCCCACATAGAAAGCCTCTTTCAATTCCCATCAATAATAGGCACTGCCAGGGATAAGGGTGGCTCAGACAGTAAAGAATCTGCCTGCAGTGCAGGAGACCTGGGTTTGATCCCTGGGTTGGGAAGAACCCCTGGAGGAGGGCATAGTAACCCATTCCAGTATTCTTGCCTGGAGAATCCCTTGAGAAGCTCTTCAGAGGAATCTGGCAGGCTACAGTCCATGGGGTCTTAAAAGAGTCGGACACGACTTATCGACTAAGCACCGCATAGCACAGGGATAAGAAAACAATCAGGACTGTGGAAATGGGCGATGGGACACAGGAAGAAGGGCAAAACGGGAGGCCAGAGGGTTTGGGAGAACAATGAGGAATCCAGAGTGACCCTGGTTTTCAAGACGAGACTGGGAATGGCAAGGGGGATGAGGTGGGAGGGCGTGGAAAGGAATCACGAAGTCCAATTTCAAACCTCCTGTATATCAATCACCTCTCTCCAGCCTGGAGGAGCTGCTGACCACGCAGTGTGACCGCTTCTCCCAGGAAGAGGTGAGTGGAGGAGGAGTCTGGGAGAAGCGGAAGGATGGGGGAAGGGGAACTTAAGGAACCAGTTGGTGATACTCTGCCTCTTTTCCGCAGATCAGGAACATGTGGGCTGCCTTCCCCCCGGACGTGGGCGGCAACGTAGACTACAAGAACATCTGTTACGTCATCACGCATGGCGACGCCAAGGACCAGGAGTAGAGCGGACCCTTTTCGGCCTCTGCTAGTCAACGCCTTCCTGCCAGTCCGTCCTCCCTACCCAGACTCCTAATAAATTGAAAGGTCTCGTTTCTTATCCGCGGCGCCTTCAGTGCGTTTGTGCGAGTGGGACTCAGGTGGGAGGCTGGGCAGATACACCGGCTGGCACGAAAGGAGTGCCCAACAAATGAATTAATAAATAGTGGCCCAGAGGCCTGGGTGGAACGGTTCCACCCGCTAAGCTCGCCACTTATTCCCGCTGGGAAAGAGAAGATGTGCGTGGCCTCAGAGAAACTCAGTTTTTATTGAAGTCACGGATAGGGAGAAGTGGGGAGGGGATCGGGGTGTTCCGGGTTGGACGAGGAGGTCGCGCTCCAAAGGGAGCTGGGGCGGAGCCAAAGGCGGGGCTACAAATTCCAGGATTGTGAGAACCTCAGAACCCGCCCCTTATAAGGGCGGGCCTTACAGGCTGGGGCTCCGGGATTAGGCGCCTGGCAGCCTGGGGCTCAGGGATTGGACAAGAGACGAACCGAAGGCGGAGGCGAGGTAAAGAAAACCCCGATGGGGGCCTCAGAGAGCGTCCGACTGCTCGCCTTGAGCCTGGCTCAGCTGCATCTGGGCCTGCATCTTCTCCAACATCTCTTGCATGCGGCGCAGCTGTGCGGGGCAAGATTGCAGGCATTGGGTCCGGGCGAGGCCAGAGAGGGACTCTGAAGAGGACTTGGGGGTCTTGGTCTGGGGGAAAGCTCACCTCTTCGTCTTTTTCGCGAATCAATTTCTCCGTATCTGCCAGAGGCAGTATGGGCAGCGGGATCTCTGTGGCGCTTTGGCGGGAAAGCTTACTAGGGGATGGGAGAGAAGGAAAGGAATCAAAGGCGAGGGCCTTGGTTGAGTCACCGCTGCGAGACAGGATCTGGAGTTTGTTTGGAGTCTAGGATGCGGAGCCATATCCTTAGGTTAGGAAGGTAAGCAAAGGGGATGGGGAAAGAAAGGCCCTGGGAAAGAGGTTAGAAGGTGAAGGTCGAGGTCATGGAGTGAGGGTGGGGCCTTGGAAGCACCTAACTGTCCGCGCTGGCTCTCACCTACGGCTGGCTCGATCCCGCGCCCAGGCCGGGCCAGGCTCTGTAGGCAGCGGGCCCGGTAGCCCTCGTAGAGCAGGTCGTGCGTCACCTCCTTCAGGTCCTGCAGGTGTGTCTGCACGAGCATCCGTCGCAGGTTCAGGAAATCGCAGTGATGTGGGTTCTCCACTGGGGGGCGGACCCGTGAGCGTCAGGGAACTTAGGTCGGGTCGGCTGCCCAAGGACCTCTCTTGGGGCTCCTCGGACCCCTGGGACCAGAACTTTCCCCAATTTCACATGTTGGGTACGGTTGGCTGGGAGGCGGCCTGGGCTCCCTGCTGGCCTCAGAACGCGTACCCCGCCTTACTCACCCTCTACAGTGCCCCAGGAGTAGTGGCGTCCTCTCACCGGTCGGGGCCCGCCGTCCCGCACTACTTCGCAGGAACCGACGACGGCGAAAGGGATGCTTTCCTAGAGGGGAGGAGTCAACGATCTCCATCCTCTCCCCGCCCCCTGGACAGAAACCTTTCTCAGCTCCCACCTCCACATCCGCCTCCCCTGGCTTCTCAGTCTCGTCCTGCTTTGCCTCTGTACCTTCATCTCCGCATCCTGCCTCTTGAAGTCTTCATCCTCATCAGAGTCACATTCGGGGAACTGGTAGATATTGATCTCTTCCTCCTTCAACTGTTCCCGGATCTTGGAGGAGACAGATGCAGACAGAAACACAGAGGCTGTGAGCCACAAAGACCAGCAGAGACAGTGAGATCTAGATACAGACGCGGGATGAAAGAGACAGAGAGGAAGGCGTGAAAAACAAAGCTGGTGAGAGCTGGGCATCCAGGAAGACTGAAAACAAAATCTCAGACGATGAAAGAGACATAGATGATGAAAAACTGAGCCCTTACCCTAAGAGGGAAACGACTGCGGTTGGGAAGTTTTGAAGATGAGCAGACACCAAAAGACCAGGAGAGAGAGACATAAGTGGAAACAGTGGGAGAGGGCACTGAAGAAGCAGGGAAATGGAGGCATGGTGAGCATCCTAGGGCCAGATGGATAACATGGGTTGTTATGCCACACTTCTGCCCTCAGACAGATCTTAGCCAAGCATCCAGCCCAGGGGTTCTATTCTGAGCCTCCAGAGATGTGGCTTCCTGAGACAGCTTATGACCCACCTTTCTCAAAAACTTTCTTCCAGTCTAGCCTGAGTGTCATGGAGTGAGGTCATGGAGTGAGGGTGGGCCCTTGGAAGCACCTAAAAGGCTCCGAAAAGGCTACCCCAAGATCAAAGAAGTCAAAGCTGAGTGTGCTTCATGAGCAGACCAAAGATCAGAGGCCACCACACATACCTTCTGTTTGAGGGCCTGTGTTTCCTTTGGCATCAGGGCATCTGCTTTGCCAATGACCGGGATGATGTTGACCTTCTCGTGCACCGCCCGGAGGAAGGCCACATCTAGGGGACGGAGCCTGCACCCAGAAATTGGTCAGGGCTCAGTTTCAGGGCACAGAGACCCACACCCCCCCGCCCTCCTCAAAGTCCCAACCCCCTAGGGTGTCCCACAGACCCCCGGCCAAAGGGTGAGATGAAGTAGAGGCAGCAGTGGACACGGGAATCCTGGATGTTCTTCCGGTTCAGGCCACTCTCATCCCGAAGATACTGCTCAAACTGCTCCTCGATGAAGCGCACCACAGGCAGCCAGCTGTGGGTGTAGGGAGAGTGCTGGCAGTCAGAGATCCGGACTGCAGTGTAGGGCAGGGGGCAAGGCTAGCCAGGACTGTGGGGTTGAGAAGCAGGGTCTTTGGCTCCAACCAAAGATGTCAGAGAAAACTGGCAGGTGAGATGTTGGGAAGCACAAGGCGTTTTGGGCCCCAAGACCACCAGAAACAGCTCCTGCTGTTGCAGGGGCGTGAGTAGGGCAGGGTAGACCAGCCCTGAATCCGACCCCTCAGTCTCAGAGTAGCCACATTGGGAAGCTGATCTCTGGGCTCTCCCCTATTCCTCACCAGTCTGAACAGTCCACTGAGTCCCCAAAGCCAGGTGTGTCCACCACAGTCAGCTTCACCTTAATACCCCCCTCCTCGATCTCCACGCCCCGCGCTCGATGGTCAGCGTTTGTGTCAAGCGAGCTATGAGGATGGGGAGAAGTCAGGGAGCTGGCGAGGGGTCTGAAGCAGGACTAATTTCCTTTCTCAGACTCACAGTTGCCCCCCACCCATTTTTCAGGGGAGGAGAGTGAGTCTCAGAGAAAAGCAGTGAGCTGCCTGAGTTCCCCAGGAGACCCAGAAGGAAAGGAAGAGTGTGTGGTCTGGGGACACGGGAGGACAGGGGTCAGAGGGCGTGGGCAGCATGGTGGGGAGAGGGGCATCTTACCACTGGCTTCTGGTATTTGCCGATCCTCATAGAGGTTGGTGAGAAATAGGCTGTTGATGAGGGTAGATTTTCCCAGGCCTGACTCCCCTGTGGACAGGTCAAGCCCAGCTGGTCAGGTGAGGGGACAGCCAAGGTCTCTTGAGGACCCCCTACCAGGCCCTCTCCAAAACCCTCAGACCTGCCACCATGAGTGTGAAGTCAAACCCCTTCTTGACAGACTTCCGATGCAGCTGGTTGGGGAGGGCGGCAAACCCGACATATTCCTTGTCCTGTTGGTGAGGGTGGATGATATGAGGCTGCTGGTGGTGGCAGGCAGGGTCCCCCAGTATGACCTGATCTCAGAGGCTAGGAGAAGTCAGCCTACTCTGGGTTGACCTGGACCTGACTACTCTGGGGGCTGGGGACGGAGAGATGCCTGGATTCCTGGGCGTAAGGACTCACCATGGCCCCGATAGCTGTTGCTGCACCTGATAGCTCTCCCCACTTCCTCTGGTGGGACAGGAAGTTGAGGGCGGCAAACAAGGGGGCGGGCAGTATAGGAGCTGAGATGCTCCAACTGGCCCAGAGAGTGGGGAAAATCAAGATCGAGAACAGCTGGTTCTCGATTCCTGAGTCCCTTTGCCCATCACCCTGATAGGAAGCCTCAATCCCTCTGTTCTCTGTACATGTTTATTCCAAGCCTTGCTGTGGCCCATCACCCTGATGGAAGGTAGGGTTTAAGCAGAGAGGAAGGAAGTGGGTTGGTCTTCTAGCAAGTGAGGTGAAGGCTTGGATAAAGACAGTCTAAAACAATTTCAGCCTGGTGCTCTGTGATGACCTCGAGGGGTGGCATGGGGGTGGGGTAGGGAGAAGGCTCAAAAGAGAGGCGATATATATATATACTTATGACTGATTCATGCTGTGGTGTGGCAGAAACCAACACACCATTGTAAAACAATTATCTTCCAATTAAAAAATAATAAAAATTTAAACAATTTCCAAGGGTTTGAATGGACCAAAAGCAACAAGATTGAGGGTAGGAGGGACTATCTATTTTCCTCCCCAGCTCATGCACTGGATTCTTAAAAAAGGACTTCAGGTCTTTGGATACTACTGCCAGAGAGCCTGCCTTCAGAATCCTAGCAAAGGCACTCCTCTGCTCAAAACCCTTCATGGACTTCCCAGTGATCTTAATCAAGTCTGAGAGTCCTGGCCAGAGCCTCCTGCATCTGACCTCATCACCTCCTCTTTGATTTGCCCTTGGCAAGTGCCCACATCCTTGGCTCTGTCTACAATTTTGTTTATTTTTGCCTAAGCTGGGTCTTAATTGCTGCAAGGGCTTTTCTCTAGTTTCAGTGAGCAAGGACATCTCTCTAGTTGGGACATACAGGTTTCTCATTGCGATGGCTCCTCTTGTTGCAAAGCACAGGCTCTAGGCACAAAGGCTTCAGTAGTTGCAGCTCCTGGGCTCTAGAGCAGTCTCAGTAGTGGTGCATAGGCTTAGTTACTCCTTGGCGTATGGGATCTTCCCAGATCAGGGATGGAACCCATGTCTCCTGCACTGACAGGTGGATTCTTTACCAGTGAGTCACCAGGGTAGCAACCTTGGCTCTGTCTTTATTGGACTTTTCCTTCTTCTGCACCAGGTGAACTCTGTTTTTCAAGAGTTTGATTCAAAGGGTTCTTCTTCCTCCTTTATGAAATCTTCCCCACCCACAAAAGGAAGAGTCATTTTCCATCCTCTGGACTCCCCAGCACCTTTCATAGCCCCTCCAATGCCCACTTTTGCTACCTGGCTGTCTCTTCTACTCCTGGCTGAGCTTTCTGAGGGCAGGAACTATGTCTTCCTAATGTTTACATCCCTGGTGTCTTGCATGGGGCCTGGCACCAAGAAGGTGCCAATAAATAATATACCAGATGAATGAATGCATGAAAGAGTGAGGGATTGAAGTTAGTTAGGGAAAAGGCAAGGAGGCTGCAGAATGTGTGAAAGGAACTTGTCTTTGGAGTCAGAAAGAACTTCCCAGACCTCAGTTCTACCACTTGCTGTGTGATCTTGGGCAAGTCATTTGCCCTCTCTGAACTCCATTTTTTTCATAGTAAGATGAAATGCACATACTTAGACTTTTTATCAGGAATCAGTGGTTTTGGATGACACAGGCTTTGGAGCTAATCATTTATGTATACAACATACCATATATATGTATATATATATATTAATATATATGTACATGTTGTCAGAGAAGGCAATGGCACCCCACTCCAATACTCTTGCCTGGAAAATCCCATGGATGGAGGAGCCTGGTAGGCTGCAGTCCATGGGGTCTAGAGTTGGACACAACTCAGTGACTTCACTTTCACTTTTCACTTTCCTGCATTGGAGAAGGAAATGGCAACCCACTCCAGTGTTCTTGCCTGGAGAATCCCAGGGACAGCGGAGCCTTGGTGGGCTGCCGTCTATGGGGTCGCACAGAGTCGGACACGACTGAAGCGACTCAGCAGCAGCAACAGCACACGTTGTTGTTGTTTAGTCACTAAGTTGTGCCTGACTTGTTTGCAACTCCATGACTGTAGCCCACCCTGTCCAGGCCAGGTAAGAATACTGGAGTGGGTTGCCATTTCCTTCTCCAGGAGATCGTCCTGACCAAGGGATTGAATCTGCATCTCCTGCTTGGTGCGCGCACGCACACACACACACACACACATCCCAACTTTAGAACTTATAAACTGAATGACCTCTCTGAACCTTAATATGACCTATAAAGCACTGATTGGTCTGCGTGTGTGTGTGTTAGTCACTCATTCGTGTCTGCTCTGCAACTCCATGGGCTATAGCCCACCAGGCTGCTCTGTCCATGAGATTTTCCTGACAAGAATACTGGAGTGGGTAGCCATTCCCTTCTCCAGGAGATCTCCCCGACCCAGGGATAGAACCCACGTCTCCTGCACTGCAGGCAGATTCTTTATCATCGGACCCACCAGGGAAGCCCATTGCTTGGTCTGGATCCTGCCTATTGCTCCAACCCCATTTCTGTCCTTCACTCCTTGTGGTTCGAGTTATCATTTCCCATTTAGCCCCTGTTGTGTCCCCCCTCCCACCTTCATGTGTTAGAGCCCTAACCCCCATGACTATATTTGGAAGTAAGACCTTTAAGGAGGTAATTAAGGTTAAATGAGGTCAGGAGGGTGGGGCCCTGATTGGATAGATCTGGTGTCCTTATAAGAAAAGACACCAGCAATCTCTGCGCACGCACAGAGAAAAGGCCATGTGAGGACATCGTGAGAAGGTGGCTGTCTGCAACCCAAGAAAAGGGGCCTCACCAGAAACAGCCTCTGCTGGCATTTTGATCTTGGACTTCCAGTCTCCAGAATTATGAGAAAATAGATATCTGTTGTTTAAGATGTCTACTCTGTGGTTCTCTGTTATGCCAGCCTGAGTTAATACAGCCTCATAGCACCCTCCTTTATCCTAAGGCAACCACTCTAACGTGCACAATGTGTAATGTTTTTTTCGTTCGTATATATTTTGAAAAATGTGTAGTTCACGGTACACAAATGTTTACAGAAATAGTTGTATGTGTTCACATATGTGTTATATGTATATGTTATGTATGTAATGGGCTTCCCTGGTGGCTCAGAAAGTAAAGAATCTGCCTGCAATGCAGAGGACCTGGGTTCAATCCCTGGGTTGGAAGGAGTCCCTGG
This sequence comes from Aepyceros melampus, assembly GCA_006408695.1. Lineage (NCBI taxonomy): Eukaryota > Metazoa > Chordata > Mammalia > Artiodactyla > Bovidae > Aepyceros > Aepyceros melampus. The sequence goes on from SJXQ01000858.1 coordinate 211,901, forward strand.
AAAAGGGAACAGCTACCCACTCCAGTATTCTGGTCTGCAGAATTCCATAGACAGAGGAGCCTGGCAGGCTACAGTTCACGGGGCCACAAAGAGTTGGACACGACTGAGCGGCTTCCACTATGTATGTAAATATGTACATAGCACACAAGTGTTTACACAAATAGTAGTGTAGTAGTGAAAGACATTCAGTTGTGTCCAACTCTTTGCGACCCCATGGACTATATAGTTCGTGGAATTCTCCAGGCTAGAATACTGGAGTGTGTAGCCTTTCCCTTCTCCAGGGCGTCTTCCCAACCCAGGAATCAAACCCAGGTCTCCCGCATTGCAGACTGATTCTTTACCAGTTGAGCCACAAATAGTTATCTGTGTTAATATATATTTCTACTTATTATTCAATTAGCATTAACTTTTAAGATCCATCCATGCTGACATCTTATCCTTGTTTCAACCTCATTTTTATTTTTTATATATGTATATTTCAAATTATTAATTTTTGGCTGTGCTGGGTCTTAGTTACTGCCCGCAGGCTTTCTCTAGTTGCACCCAGTAGGGGCTACTCTAGTTGCTGACACAGCCTCTAGAGTGTGGGCTTCAGCAGCTGTAGTGCCTGAGCTCTGTAGTTGTGGCACACGGGCTTAGTCGCCCCCTAGCATGTGGGATCTTCCCAGACCAGGGATCAAACACATGTCTTTGGCAGGCAGATTCAAAACCACTGGACCACCAGGGAAGTCCTTCAACCTCATTTTTAGTACTCCCTTTCTGTAACCCTGGGAAAACCACCCCTCTGGCCCTTACTTTCCTCATCTATCATATGGGATTGCATACTCCTGCCACACTGAATTCACAGAAGTTGTTCAAGTTTCATATGCTTATAAAAACATATAGGGATTAAGAGCTGTGTGACCCTGGCCATCTTACTTTAACTTTCCTGTGATTTCGTTTCTGTATCTGTTAAATGATTCCTTAATAATTTGACGTCATAGGGCCATGATGAGGATTATCTATCTGATACACATAAAACTCTTACAGTGCCTGACATAAAAGATGAGCTTGAAGGCTAGCTCTTGCTATGACATGAGCTGAGAGGTGTGACAATGCCAATAGCTCCAACCTAGCGACTGCTCTTCTGGATCAGTTGCTGAGAATCCAGAGTAGTGAATCAGTCAGGGTTGCCGCCCTCTGGGGAGACGGAGACAGCCACAAGTAAGTGTGACACACAGCACTGGTGCTAAAAATGTAGTGTAATAAGGAGATAAACAGAGTACTCTGAGAAGCTGAGGGACGGGATAATTACACCCTTCCCCTGCACCACAACCCTTCCTTCTGCACTTCTCATCAGGCTAAGCAGCCCTACCATTTTAGTTAAAACTCTGAACACCTCCCTCCCTTGCCCTCTGCAAATATATCCAGTTGATTTTCAAGTCCTTTCTACTGATGAGAAAAAGCAGCCCTTCCTGCCTACATCCCTCACTGTTTTGCTCCTGCCCTGGCTTCAGACTCAAATCAGGCTCTTCCCCGAATTACTCAACAACCTTAAAGAAAATAACATGGACACACCTGTCAGAATGGCTATCATCAAAAAGACCACAAATAACAAATGTTGGCAAGGATGTAGAGAAAAGAGAACCCTCGTACACTGTCGGTGGGGATGTAAATTGGTGTAGCCAATGTGGAAAACAGTATGGAGGGTCTGTAAACAACTAAAAATAGAACCACCATGTGATCCAATAATACCACTCATGGGCCTGGATCTGAAGAAAATAAAAGCACTAACTCAGAAAGATACATGCACCCCAGTGTCCAAAGTATGGAAGCAATGACAGCCAAAATGTGGAAGCAACCGGTGCCCATCAACAGATGAATGGATAAATAAGATGTGGTGTTACACACACACACACAAAAATGGAATACTACCTGCTGCTGCTGCTGCTAAGTCGCTTCAGTCGTGTCCAACTCTGTGCGACCCCATGGACGGCAGCCCACCAGGCTCCCCTGTCCCTGGGATTCTCCAGGCAAGAACACTGGAGTGGGTTGCCATTTCCTTCTCCAATGCATGAAAGTGAAAGTGAAAGTGAAGTCGCTCAGTCGTGTCTGACTCTTCGCGACCCCATGGACTGCAGCCCACCAGGCTCCTCTGTCCATAGGATTTTCCAGGCAAGAGTACTGGAGTGGGTGCCTCAGTCATAAAAAAGAATAAAATTTTGCCATTTGCAACAACATGGATGGACTTGGAGAGTATTATGCTTAGTGAAATGTCAGACAAAGACAAATACTATATATTATCACTTACATATGGAATCTAAAAAATAAAGTAAGCTAATGAATATAACAAAACAGAAAGCGACTCACAGATCTAGAAAGTAAACTGGTGGTTACCAGTAGGGAGCTGGGGGGAGAAGGGCAAGATAGGGCTGAGAGATTAAGAGATACAAGTTCCTATGTGTAAAATAAATAAACTACAAGGATATATCATACAGCACAAGAAATAGGGCCAACATTTTATAACTATAAATACAGTATAACCTTTAAAAATTGTGAATCACTATGTCATACACCAGAAGCTTATATAATACTGTAAATCAACTATACCTTAACAAAAAAAGAAGAGAAAAATAACATGTATATTCATTTATTTATTGTATAAACCAATACATATTCTCATGGGAAAATAAGCAACTGCAAATGGTTAGAAAAACATACATCTAATAACATTACTGATATAACTTCATTTTGATTTTCATCCTTCTGGATTTTCTAATATGCCTATGCATATGAATAAATATATATTCACAAAACTAAGATCATACTATAATTTTAGAAACCTGTTTTTTGTCATTTATTATGCTCTGTAAGTCTGTGATCATAAACACACATCTACATTATCATTTTTTAATAATTTTATTTCATTATCATTTATATACACTTATATTTCATTTGTATTTATTTATTTGGCTGTGCCGGGTCTTAATTACGGCATAGAGGATAGAAGCTGGGCCCCGTGCACTGGGAGTGTGGCGTCTTACCCTACATTATCATTTTCATAGCTGCTTAGTATTTAGGTTGATGGGCTTAGGATTTAGGTGCCACCAGTAAAGAACCCACCTGCCAACACAGAAGACGTAAGACATGTAGATTCGATCCCTGGGCCGGGAATATACCTTAGAGGAGGAAATGGAGTGAAAGTGTTTGGGCTGTTTCTTGCCAGGAGAATCTCACGGACAGAGAAGCCTAGCAGGCTACGGTCCATAGGGCTGCAAAGTAAGATGTGACTGAAGCCACTTAGTGCACATACACACACATTTAGGTTGATTCCCACTATTCCCCGTGATAAACAACGCTGAGCTGGGATGACTATGTGGTGCTACCATTGTGCACTTGTCCAAACCATTTTCCTGGGCCTCATTTCTATAAGGGTACGGAGTCAAAGGAAGTCACACATTTAAGGCATTAGTGCATATTAACAAATGCCCTCAAAAAAGGTTCATGGCCTGGTTAAGTTCAGAAATGACATGAATTAGTAGTGACACAATATTCCATTACATGCTTATTAATTCCAACAAATTATGCTTAGTCATTCCTGTGATAAATACTTTATAATGATAAAATTTGGGGCCTGTTTGGAGAAAGGAAGATCCCCTCTTCAGGTTTATATGGGGCAGTGAATGGTAGACAGCAGTCTTACCATTTCATAATCACCTGGATTACTTCTTTTTCATCTCACCATCCTATCTTCATAACCACCTATGGCCCTACCAGATATCCCTGGAAGGGCTTCTGTATCTTTAGACCTGAGTTCAGATTCAAACCCAATAACTCCAGGTTTCATCTTCTCAAAGTTAGACCTTGTTCTACAAGTGACTATGGCATGAGGGCTGACCAGCCTTTGGGGGGTTCCCTCCAAGGGGGACTGGCTGCCATTTTGGTACCCTTTTACCTCCATTTCCTAGCAATGTGCCTGGTACATGTTGGACCCCCAGGAAATGTTTGTGGAAGTAATCATTAATTTACCATCTTATCTGCAGCTTCCACTACTTTCCTATTATGTAAACTTATGACACATTAATCAGAGCTATTATTTATTTTCCTCTTTCGAGGATTGATCATAATCATGGAGATTGTCATGTCATAAATATATATATATATATAAAGATAAAATTAGGATATATAGGGCTTCCCTGGTGGCTCAGACAATAAAGTATCTGCAGAATTTGCCTGCATGCAGGAGGCCCGGGTTTGATCCCTGGTTTGGGAAGATCTCTTGGAGAAGGGAACAACTTCCCACTCCACTACTCTTTACCCGGAGAATTCCATGGACAGAGGAACCTGGCAGCCTACAGTCCAAGGGACTGCAGAGTTGGACACAACTGAGCGACTAACACTTCCATTTTTTCATATATATATGTATGTATGTATTTGCCTGCTCCAAGTCTTAGCTGCAGCATGCAGAATCTTCAATCTTCATTGCACATCAGGGATCTTTTAGTTACAGCATGTGGGATCTAGCTTCCCAACCAGGAATTGAATCCATGTCCTCTGCATTGGGAGCTTGGAGTCTTAGCCACCAGATGACCAGGAAAGTCCCCTTAATCATCTTTGAATCCCCAAGTTTCTAGCGCATAGTAGGTTTTCCATTAGTGTGTGAGCCACTGTGCCTGGAGTTCTTCATTCAGGGTCCCCTTCAGCCAGGCTCTGGACTTCGCTGAAATCTTAGCTGATTGAAAGGATCAGCTTGAAAACACCACCTTTTTCCTTGGTTACTTCAGCCCAAAGAGTCACAACTGATATTTTTTACTGAGTACTTTACACATATTATTCTCAACCATTCAAATTAGGTAGTATCTCCATTTTACAGTTCAGGAAACAGAAGTAACTTCCCCATCCAAGGTTAAAGGGAGTAAATGACAAGATCAGGAATAAAACTTTGCGTGAATGACCTTAAAGACAAGGTCCGCAGCCACTAAACTCTGCAGGTTTCTCTCTGTACTACACTCCTACCATATATTTGTTCATTAGGTCATTGTAGACTGTCCACACATCTGTATGTCTCCATGTTCTAAATGTGAGAAATTGGGCCATAAAGAAGGCTGAGCACCAAATAATTAACGCTTTCTAATTGCAGTACTGGAGAAGACTTTTGTCTCTCGGACAGCAAGGAGACCAAACCAGTCAATCCTAAAGGAAATCAACCCTGATTATTAATTGGAAGGATTGATGCTGAAGTTTAAGCTCCAATACTCTGCCCCTGATCCCAAAAGCTGACTCATGGGAAAAGACCCTGATGCTGGGAAAGATTGAGGGCAGGAGGAGAAGTGGGCAACAGAGCATGAGATGGTTAGATAGCATCACCAACTCAGTGAACATGAATTTGAGCAAACTCCAGGAGACAATGAAGGACAGGAAAACTTGTCATGGGGTCACAAAGAGTTGGACATGACTTAGCAACTAAACAACAAACATTCATGCACGCTCATTCCCACAAAGACCTCTTCCTGGTCTCCTATACTATAATATATTGAATTAGTGCACATAACTCTCACGCCCTTACAGTTCTTATTTATCATGAACTGTGTGCTTGCCCCTTTAAAATGGTAGCACCCCAAAGATAACTCTTACTTGTGTTTTCTTTATCAAACTGTTGGCATAGTAATAAGTGTTGATTAATATACAAATCTTAACCCTCTCCATCATTAGATGAGCTGCAAACTGAGGCACCCCACTCACTCCCCAAAGGCAAACATGCCCAGAGGAGATACTGGGGATCACACCCCTGGGACCATTGAAACAGCCCCAACCAGGGCCGCACCAAGCTGGGAAACAAGGTTTAATGTTTTCGCTTCTCCCTGGGTCCTTCTGCAGCGCCGTAGGCCTGTCCCTAGTTTTCCCATGGCCTCTTTTCTGTCTCTCTTTGTCTCTGCCAGTTTCACTCTTTGTTCCTCTGCCTCCGGGCTTGTTTCTCGCCAGGTGCCCTGCCCAGTTCCTCCGACTCTGCTTCAACGACTTTATATCTCTCTTATCTGTTTCCACATGTCTTTGTTTCAGGAGGCCAATCTTTTTCTCCTGTGTGTTTGGTCCGCTGCAGTCTCTCGGTCTCCCTGCCTTTGCATCCTCTCTGACTGGGGCCTCTTTGGGTTACGACTCTGTGAGGCTCTGGATCCAAGTCTAAGTCCATCGGCCTGCCTCTCCCCAGCATTTATCTGGCGTCTGCCACTAGCTCCCGATGCCGCCTCGGTCTCCCCGAGCCCAGCCCAGCCCCCACCCCCGCCCTCGGCCTCGCCGACCAGCCGGGCTTTGTTTCCTGCGTCTCGGCGCCCCGCCCCCGCCCCGTCTGGGGTCTCCGCCGCCCTCTGCCGCCCTTTGTCTGCCTTGGTCTTTCCCCCACCCCTTTCCCTGGGTCTGTCTTTGGCTGTCTCTTTGTTTCTCCAGGCTGGGGTGGCTGGAGCTGTCTGCCACCTCCGGAGGTCGGCGCGGGTGGCCGGGCACAGCGACAATTAGGAAGAGTCTTCGGCCCTCCGCATCCAGCTCCAGCCCAGGAAACACACGGTTAATACCACAGAGTTCGGGCAATTGGACTTGGCTCAGAGTAGCCCTCTCCGCGGCACGCGGCTGCCCGCCGGCCACCGAGCTCCAGAGGACACGGGCGGCCCCCACAGCCGTGCAGCTCCTCCAGGGTCCTAGAGCGGCCCGGTGCCGCCCGGCGCTTCCGCTTCCCGTCCCCGCCCCCGGCGGCCGCCCCAGGGACGCCCGGGTCCGAGCCCCCCCCTCTTTTGGCGCCGAGCCCGATCCCCTAGCCACTGGTGGCACGGGCACCGGAGCCCCGCCGAGAAGCTCCAGAGGGCCCCGGACTGGCGGAAGCGGCGGCGGCAGCGCCGGGAGGGGAAGGGGGCGGCTGCGCGCCGGAAGGAGCAGCAGGTGCAGGGGCGACCGGTGGCGCGGGCGGGGGTCACCGGAGCCGCGCCCCGTACCTCGGACACCCGAATGCTGTCCGGTGCCCGTGCCGGCCGGCAGAGGGCAGCGGCAGGGCCCTGCCGTCCGCACATGGCTGTGTGACCGTGAAATTGTGTCTGTCCCCTTGCTCAGGGCGGCGTGCAGGCGATGGAGCGCGCGGTGGAGCCCTGGGGTCCGGATCTCCGTGGCTCAGAGGAGAGAGAGCAGCTGAGAGGCGCCCGCACAGGTGAGGGCCGAAGCGGTGCACCTCCATGGGCAGGTAATGGCCGGGTGGGGCCCCCGGTTCTGGGCTTTGCCTAGCCCAGACCCAGAAAAATAGGACGTGAACTGTGCTTCCAGGAGGAGGAGGGAACCAGTGTTTCTGAGCACCTACTAAGCGACACGCCTTGAGGGGCATCATTTCAAGGACTCTCTCCCCGTCCCCTGCAGTCATCATCATCCTCGCTGCTTCAATCCTACTTCAGGCCTCGTTCTGTCTCATCCTGGCAAATGCAGCGGCCTCCCCTCAGCCCTTTTCTCTCCAGTGTTGCACTCACTGTGCAGCCACATTGATCTGAGTCCTGGTCTAATCCTGTCTCCCTCCACAAAAAATCTTCCCTAGCTCCCTTCTGCTACTAATTAAAAGCGTTAGTCTAGCGTTCAATTCAGATCTTCCATGCTTCATCTAGTCCCAACATCCTTTTCCAGCTTTATCACACATTCCTTTCCATGGTTTACTTTTTTTCTGCGCTGTGAAAGCCTAGCCCTGTCTCTCTAATGTCCTCTCTCTAGTGACAGCACAGTTCATTCTGAGCCTGCAATTATAATTATTTGTGTTTTATCTTATTTCTCCTACCAATGCTAAGTATCCTGAGGGACAGCTGTGTGTCTGGCTCCTCTCAGGTACTTTCAAGGTGACTGAAGAAATAAACTGCAGATTGGGCTAATAAAAGATAAAATCTAATTAGTAAATACCAGGCTTTCCACATAGAATATAAGGTAGGGCTTAACAGCAGGCTTGGGAATCAGACCCGAGTTAGAAACCTGGCCTTGTTATTTTATAACCTTGAGCGAGTGACTTAAAATTCTCAGAAACTGCACGTCTGTAAAATGGGGACAGTTAATAGCATTACCTTAGGATTGTTTGCAAGGATTCAGTAATGCTTACTTAAGTGATTGGCACATATGAAAGGCATGGTAAAAGGAGGTTACTGTTACTGAGAGGCACAGACAATTATAAGGGCTTCGGAAATTCAGAGGAGAGAGATCTTTGTGACCACAGATTGTCAAGGATGCCTTTCTGGGGAGACTGCTATTGAAGATAGTGTGTTAATTGCTTAATGTGTCCGACTCTGCGATCCCATGGACCCACTGGGCTCCTTGTCTGTGGAATTCTCCAGGCCAGAATACTGGAGTGGTTGGCCATTCCCTTTTCCAGGTGGTCTTCCCAACCCAGAGATCGAACCTGTTTCTCCCACATCACAGGCTGATTCTTTACCAATATGAGCCTCAGAGGGAAGCCTGAGCCAAAAGGCAGGATCTACCGCTCCTTTTTCTTTCCCCAGGTCTAGGGAGTGAGCATGCGGAGATTTCTCAGCCAGATGAGTTTGAACATGCCCCACAGGAGGATGACTTGGAGTTCAAGGAAGAGGAAGATTTGGCCCCAGGTCATGAAGTAGGAAATGCCTCTCTCAAACCTAAAGGCATTCAGACCTGGGATGACTTGTGGGTCCAGAGGGAGGGGCCTGGAAAACCTCAGGCTCGGGAGAGAGGCCCTCGGCTCCTAGGAGATCCACGCTGGGGCCAGGCTAGTGATCGGGCTGCTGTATGTGGCGAGTGTGGCAAGAGCTTTCGGCAGATGTCAGATCTGGTGAAACACCAGCGAACCCACACCGGGGAGAAGCCCTACAAATGCGGGGTCTGTGGCAAGGGCTTTGGGGACAGCTCTGCCCGGATCAAACACCAACGAACTCATAGTGGCGAAAAGCCCTACAGAGCCCGGGCGCCAGCCCAGGGGCCCCCAAAGATTCCTCGGTCCAGGATCCCGGCTGGCGAGCGCCCCACTATCTGTGGTGAATGTGGCAAGAGCTTCCGGCAGAGTTCGGACCTGGTGAAACACCAGCGGACACACACGGGCGAGAAGCCGTACAAGTGTGGCATCTGTGGCAAGGGCTTTGGCGACAGTTCTGCCCGTATAAAGCACCAGCGGACACACCGAGGGGAGCAGCCCCCCCGGCCCGTGGTGCCCCGGCGGCAGCCATCTCGAGCCACCACGGCAGCCACACAGGGACCTAAGGCCCAGGACAAGCCATACATCTGCACCGATTGTGGCAAAAGATTTGTGCTCAGCTGCAGCCTCCTGAGCCACCAGCGCAGTCACCTGGGGCCCAAGCCCTTCGGCTGGATGTGTGTGGAAAGGAGTTTGCCCGGGGCTCAGATCTGGTGAAGCACCTGCGAGTACACACGGGAGAGAAGCCCTACCTCTGCCCCGAGTGTGGCAAGGGCTTCGCTGACAGCTCTGCGCGAGTCAAGCACCTCCGCACCCACAGTGGCGAAAGGCCTCACGCCTGTCCTGAGTGTGACCGTACCTTCAGCCTCAGCTCCACGCTCCTCCGCCACCGCCTCACTCACATGGAGCCCCAGGACTTCAGCTTCCCAGGCTACCCTCTGGCCCCC
>SJXQ01000858.1:222120-343953 GCA_006408695.1 Aepyceros melampus
CTCCAGCCCGCCCCCACCTCCTCTAGGCACCAGCCCCCCGCTGACGCCTCGAAGCCCTTCACACTCAGGGGATGGCCCTTTTGGCCTGCCTGGCTTGGAGCCGGAGCCCGGGGGCCCACAGGCTGGAGAGCCGCCACCACCACTGGCGGGTGACAAGCCCCACAAGTGCCCTGAGTGTGGCAAGGGCTTCCGCCGGAGCTCGGACCTGGTGAAACACCATCGTGTACACACGGGGGAAAAACCCTACCTCTGCCCAGAATGTGGCAAAGGTTTTGCTGACAGCTCAGCCCGAGTCAAGCACCTCCGCACCCATCGTGGTGAACGGGCTAGGCCACCACCACCATCCACTCTCCTGAGGCCACACAACCCCCCTGGCCCAGCACCCACTGCCCCTCGATCACGAGTCCGGGCTCAGCCCTCTGGACCCAGCCAGCCCCATGTGTGCGGCTTCTGCGGGAAGGAGTTTCCCCGGAGCTCAGACCTGGTCAAACACAGGCGCACACACACTGGGGAGAAGCCATACAAGTGTGCAGAGTGTGGCAAGGGCTTTGGTGACAGTTCTGCCCGTATCAAGCACCAGCGTGGGCACCTGATCCTAAGGCCCTTTGGGACAGGAGATGGTCTGGCAAGGCCCCTCAAAGAGGAGCCACCAACGGGACTGGAATGATGGGGTCCAGGGAAGGGTAGAGGCCCAAGAGACCAAAGGGAGGGTATCTGCTGCTTAAGCAGAGAAGAAAGGGCCTGGGAGGTGGTGGGAGGGAGAAGGAAGGGAAGAAACAAAGGGGAGAAAGGAGTGAATAGATAGAAATAGAGATTTGGAGACGAAGGATCTTGAAGCTCAGGAAACTGTCCTGGCTGGGCTGGGTCAGGACCTTGCTAGTTTGGTTTATACCCTCAGCTTCTGGAACACTGCCTGGAATACAATAGGCGATAAATACCTGTTGATAAACTAAGTATTAGCCTGAGGGCCCTTAAAGAATTCTGAATTCCTACTGCCTCCTAACCTGTAAATTGACCCCTCAAACCTTCCCTTCCCCCAAACCCCACCCAGAGCAGCATCCTGAATCAGGTTTGTTAGACCTAGGAGCAGTGAGACTTCTGAGGTTAAGGGTGAGAGTGAGGCAGGGCCATCTTGACCATCCTGCTGATGGGGAGAGTACTTACTGTTGGGTAGGCAGGCAGTACCCAGCCTCAGGCCACTGGACACTTGGAGTGAGTTCAGACCCAACTGCCCTGACCACCTGGACACAACAGAATAGGTGAGAGACAGCGGAATGAGCACTCATTTGCTCTGGCTGCCAAGCCCAGGTCCTAGAGGACGGCAGCAGAGACACATTGGCTGGGAGGGCAGTATAGGAGTGAGGAAAGGCCAGGGAACTACTAAGGCCTGACAGCCACATTTCCATATGTCTTGCCAATAAACTGCTTCTTATCTGAGGCTTGGACTGGTGTGTGCGTGTGTGTGCATCGTGAGGGGTGAAAAAGGTGCTGAAGGGTCACCACAGGCAAAACCCACAAGCCATATGTAAACTTGCCATCTTTGAGCCCGTCAAAGAAATTGGGTCGTCAAAGCTGCTTTTTAGCTCAGGCAAAGGGTTAAAAAACGGCCACCAGGTCTGTCAGTTGATGCCCTAGACCTGAGTGCTGCCTGCCCACAGGCGCCACCTACGCCACAGGATCTAGCGCGACCCTTAAAAGGAAGAACGCGACGCCACGGGTGGGAGCGTGGGGGGTCGGTGTTAGGTAAGCGCTGTTGCTATGCCGACAAGTACCCGGAGAAAAGGCCCGCCGGTCTGGTAGGGGCGCAGAGGACCCAGAGACTGATGCGTTGCCTTCAGGGAAACCCCGCCTCCCTACGACCCCTATTTATTTGTCGAGAAACGGGTCATTAGGCTGCATAGCCCAAAGGCGATGTCTCTATCTCCTGGAAAAGGCAACCATATTTCCCAGCCATCCGTGCGTCGTTAGATGCTGGACTCTAATTCCCAGCTTTTTCCAAGGAGGGCGCCAGTAGGGAGGAAAGAGGGGAAAAGGAACTGACCTGTTGGCCAGGGACCAAAAAGACTAGGGCGGCTCACCCATCTAAGAAACGAAGTACAAGACTGCTCTGCAACTTCGCTGGCTTGGCATTTCGGCTAATCTGCGTGCGGTAACGGTCCCTGGGTAGAAGTTCTCGCGACATCTTAACCACTGGCTGGGTTTCCCTAGAAACCAATGAAAGCTTGCAGCAGCGCGGTTCCTCCCAGCCTTCCCATCCCCACCAAGTTGTTACACAGACTCGAAATCCCAGTGTTTTGACTTCAGCCCCGGGGTTCTTTGCGGCTTCTGTCCTTCGATGCACACACCCCTCAAAGATTTTAATGGAGGCCTTTGGGCCTTTGGGAAGATCGTTTCTGCTGGTTTCCGTGACTCCCCACACTACCAGGTCGGCTTCCAAGCTAATCTGCAGTGAACTTTGTAGAAATTTGACCACATCACTCCCCTATTAAAAACCCTGCCGTATAGCAGCATGTCCTGTCTGTAAAACTTAACTCCTTTGTTGGCATTCAAAACCTTCCACTTGTGTCGTTTCAACTCTGTGCCTCTTAAATGTTTTGTTTTCGTAACTTGGAATGCTCCCCACCCCCAATCCAAAAACCTTAAGCGTTACTTCCTCCCAGAAGCCTTCTCTAAACTTCTACCCTGGGTTAGAAACCCCTTTCTCTGAGCCCTTAACACATCAAGAGCTTCTTTAGGATAAAGAGACACTCAACAACAGCATTACCTACTGCATGCTGGGTATTGGGCACAGAAAGATGAACAAGACAAAATTTCTGGCCTCAGTTTCTATGCAGAAGATAAACATTGAACAAATATTTTCAAGTGTGGTAAAGACTATACAGGAAGCTTGTAGGTAGGAGAGAATCCTACATGATCCAATGCCTCTTCAAAGAAGTGGTGATTATGTTAAGACATAAAGAATGATGGATGGCGGATGGTGTGTTCTCTGTACCAAGTCCTTAGGGATTCAGGAACTCAAGTAAACTACTGAGGCTGAAGGCAAATGGTGAAATGCAGAATAGTGAAAGTAAGATAAAGACTTTTCCAAATTCAATTTTCTACTGCCTAGTCCTAAACGGGACCTGGAACATAATAGCGCTCCCTCAATACTTTGGTGAATGATGTCCTTGAACATGATGTGCTCTTCACAAGAGTTCACAGTCTCACAAACTGCTACCTATTTGTCCATCTGGCAAACCCCCACTCATCTTTGAAAGTCCTTTATCTCTTCAGTGGAGAAGGAAATGGCAACCCATTCCAGGACTCTTGCCTGGAAAATTTCATGGACTGAGGAGCCTGGTAGGCTACAGTCCACGGGGTCAGAAAGAGACACGACTGAGCGACTTCACTCACTATCTCTTCAGTGAGGCCTGCACCCAATATCCACTCCCTTCCAGGGAGTTATTGACTCATCCCACTAATCTCCTGCCAGAACACCTATTATTTCCTTTTCATATGTATATTATATATAAAATATTATCTAGGCTTCCCTCGTGGCTCAGACAGTAAAGAATCTGCCCACAATGCAGGACACCTGGGTTCGATCCCTGGGTTGGGAAGATCCCCTGGAGAATATATTATTGGGTTTTAAAACTTTATTTTTGGCTGTGCTGGGTCTTTGTTGCTGCACGGGCCACTCTCTAGTTGCAGTGCGCAGGTTTCTCATTTCAGTGGCTTCTTATTGTGGAACACAGGCTGTAGTCGCACAGGCTCCAGTAGTTGAGGCTCCCAGGCTCTAGAGCACAGGCCCAATAGTTGTGGCACACAGGCTTAGTTGCTCAATGGCATGTGGAATCTTCTCCGATTAGGGATCGAACCTGTGTCTCCTGCACTGGCAGGGGGATTCTTTACCACTTAGCCCCTAGGGAAGCCCTACATGTGTGTTTTAAAATCATGATCTTCTTTACTAGACTAAGAGATCCTCAGGAACAAGCTCGGATTCCAGACAGGTATTTGTTCATGATCCTCCTTCTGCAAGTGTCTGTTCCCAAGTCCTCCCACAGTAGGAGGACCTTCCAGTGAGGACTTTCACTGCTCCAGGCTGAGTGCCTCACTGATTCTCCGAACCAGGGGGAAGCACGTCTGGCCTTTTGCTAGATTTCCAGCTATCATCTGGCCCATGCCTGCCTCTTTTCCAATTCCCACATGACATTTCTCCTCACTTGGCTCCAGCTACAAAAGTCTTCTCTCTTTCCCTCAGACATGCCAACTTTAATCTCACCGTAAAGTTTCTGTAGTTCTATCTAGAACATTCTTCATCTAGATTTTCAAATGATTAACGCTTTCTCATCATTCAAGTTTCATTTCATGTATTATTTCCTAAGAGATTCCTTCCCTGCTCACATTAAAGAAGCCCCCAACCATAGCCACCCCCTGTTGCACCATCTGGTCCTATTTTCTTCTGATACTTATCCTTAGCTGAAATTACCTTATTTACTTGTTGACATTTTGTACACCCTGAGAAGTGCCATAGTAGTCAAGGTTTTCATCTCTTTTGTTTATGCCTGCATCTCCAATATCTAAAATGGTGTCAGGCACACAGTAGGGCTCAATAAATATTTGATGAGAGAATGAACACAAAGTAATTTTGGGGATCCTGATTGCATACTCATTTACCCTCTTTTCACAGCTCTGAGGAAGAGCAAAACTTTGACCAGATGTAATCCCAACATCCAAGTTATGCTCTGGGTTCTGCAGACTGAGGATCAGGCTTCACTCCTGGTCCTGCTACCAATTTCCTCATGTAACCTCAATTCTGAGAGAGAATTTGGTGCAACAGAAACAAAATGAGCTTTGGAATTTGTTACTTACCAGCTATGTGACTTTGAGCAAATTGCTTAAGCTCTCTAAGCTTTTAGTTCCCTCATTTGTCAAAGGAAGATAATATTATTGATCCCCACAGGGTTGTTGTAAGGACACTAGGGATTGTAATCACTTAATGTTATTTCTCTGTCTTTCATCATTTCTGAATCCACATTGCCCCATTCATAAAATGGGAGAATTAGGTATCTTTTTCAAGAGAAGTGAGAAAATACAGATCTTTATATATGAACTATCTCAATTTTTAAATTTGGGAATTAAAATTTGTAAAAGACCTCTCAGGCTTTTTTTGAAGTTTACTTTTAAACCTGAGGGCCAAAATACTTCTGTGGACTGGATCTGGTCTGTGTGCTATAAATTTCCACCTAGGCTATTGGGTTGTCAGAGATGCTATGACAACAGTTACTGTGGAACTTAGGTAAATCAGTTTAATGTTATTTCTCTGTCTTTCATCATTTCTGAATCCACATTGCCCCATTCATAAAATGGGAGAATTAGGTATCTTTTTCAAGAGAAGTGAGAAAACACAGATCTTTATATATGAACTATCTCAATTTTTAAATGTTGGGAATTAAAATTTGTAAAAGACCTCTCAGGCTTTTTTTGAAGTTTACTTTTAAACCTGAGGGCCAAAATACTTCTGTGGACTGGATCTGGTCTGTGTGCTATAAATTTCCACCTAGGCTATTGGGTTGTCAGAGATGCTATGACAACAGTTACTGTGGAACTTAGGTAAATCAGTTTACTTCCTTGAACTTCAGTTAGCTCATCTGTGAAATGGACCCACCCTTGAGAGGAGATCAGGGGTGTAAAAGGCTTAGCATAACGATGGCGCCCAAGAGGCGCACCACACAATAAATGGCAGCCGATAACTTGGGTGCCTGTTGGTAAGTCTGTACTAAAGGGGCAAGCTATCCCAGAGACCATTGCCCGCAGGCAATGCCGGGAAAGCAGAAAAGATGGAAGAAGAGGCAAAAAGAGGGAAGGAAAGAGGTAAGGAGGCAACAGGGTCCGCCCTCCAGGCGGGGCGCCAGCGAGAGGCCCAGGCAGGGGCGGGAGCGCACGTGGCCTATTTCGGGCGGAGCAGACTCGCTTGGCCGCCACGGAGACCTCCGAGCCGGCCACAGGAAACGAGCCTTGAAGGTAGGTCACAACTGAACTGTGAGGACGTTGAACACCGAGTAGGCCGGCCTGGGGTCTTTGGGAGTTAGGGAATAGCAGAAGGCGCTGGGTGTGGGCTTGCCACCCTCCCAGGGCAGTTTGGGCCGGACGCCTGGGTCCTCTGACCCCTCCCCCTTGGGGGCGGAGTTATATGTTCTGAACCAATGGCCGGTCGCCTCCGAGGCCCCGCCCACGCCCCGCCCCCAGAGTCGCGGCGTCGCAGAGTGCCCAACCGCCCGGCGCCCTGGCCTGGGGCAGCGCGAGCGCCCGAACCTGCGGCTGGTGAGTGCGCACCCCCCAGGGTCTCCGCCCCGATCCCGCCTCCAGCCCGTGCCCTAGAGCTCCGGGCCGCTGACCCAGGCTCCTGAGATGACTCAGCGCGGGGAGGGTGGCGTCTCACCGGGGCTGGAGATTCGAAGTGTTCAGGGCCTTGAATGCCAGGATGAGTAGCGTGAACGAATCTTTCGAGCTGGTCCCGGGACAAGGCTGGGGCCTAGGGCCGGGCTGGGATACAGGGAAGAGGGTCAGACACAGATCTGGGCATGGGAGAAGAAGCCACGGCTGCATCGCCTTGTGTGGGCCAGAGCCGTGGTCGGGGGGGGGGCGGGTCCTGAGCTGACTCAGCTCCCTGCCCCAGGACACCAAGATGCCCGGTGAACAGCAGACGGAGGAGGAGGAGGAGGAAGAGATGCAAGAGGAGATGGTGCTGCTGGTGAAGGGTGAGGAGGAAGAGGGTGAAGAGAAGTATGAAGTGGTGAAACTCAAGATCCCTATGGACAACAAGGAGGTACGTGTCCCACACCACGGGGGTCCCATCGGCCCTAAATCTGGTGCAGGTCCAACCTCCCTCAGTCAGAAGCCAGGGATCCTGCCCCTACTTTCCCTGGACTCTCAGAATCTCAGAGTTGGCCACTCATCCTTCTGTCCCATTGTCCATGCTGCCACAATACAGATGTCACGCCTACTGTGCCAGGCTCTGTGCTGGGTGCTGGAGAGTAAATGCCCTCCTCAGTTTCTCGTGGAGCTTGATGTGTAGCAGGGTTAGACTGACAAGGGTGTGGAAGGGTTAAAGAGGGGAGTTTTAAGGAGATCAAAGTATGAGTTAGATTTCCCCTTTCAGGACCCTAGCTGCTACTAGGTATATTTCTATTTCCCAGAACTCTACAAGACTACCACCCCCATCCAGAGCAGCCCTTGTGTCCATATGCAGGATTTCTGGGCCCGGGTTCCCTGATTTCTTCCTGCACAGGGGCCAGTTCCCAGGAAAAGAAAGTTCTGCTGCCCCCTAGTGGGTGTGGTGGGCCCTAGGGGGAGGGGGCTGGCTTCTGTGGCCTCCTCTTCCAGTCAAAATAACTATTTAGGGAATTCCCTGGCGGTTCAGTGGTTAGGACTCGCTTTCACTGTCTTGGCCCGTTTAGTTCTGTTTTTCTCAGGCCTCCTTGGCCCATCCTCCTAGCTCAGCCTGCCTCTTCCGGCCCTGTGAATCCCCTGGTCTCTTTTGGCCTGTAAGTTAAGAACTCAAGACGCCAGAGTGTAGGGTGGACTTTCAACTCCATCACTTACTTACCAGCTGTGTGACCTTTGGCAAGTTTAACCTCTTTGTGCCTCAGTTTCCTTATTGGTAAAAGTGACATCATAAGAGCACCTACTTCTTGGGACTGGAAGGATTAAATGAGTTAATACTTGTAAAGAGTTAGAAATGTGTCTGGCACACAATAAACATTCTGTACATATTTGTTGATATTATTATTCATTCTTCCTCCTAAAGTTCAGGACTTTGGGCAAGGTCATCCTTCTGGAGATGTTTCAACTCATTTTTATCAAGGCCTCAATAAGGCTGAATCCTGGGGCTAGATGTGAACAGGGAAACCAACATGGAGGCCTAGACAGAGGATTGAAGGCAAATAACTCAAGGCAGTAGGAAAGGTTTCAGGGAAATAACTTTGACATGGGCCTTGTAAACTTAGTGGGAATATGGCAAATAGAGGAGGAAGGGCATTCCAGGATGAGGAAACAGCAAGTGCTCAGAAAAGATAAGGCCAGAGAAACAGATGGACCAGAGTGTTTGCCTATAGTCAGCCTATAGATTTGTACCTACTGTGTTAGGTTATGCAGTGCTGTGAGAAGCTTCAAATCAGAGAAGAGGCATGATCACATTTCCTTTTTAGAAGAATCGTTGGCTATTATGGGGAGACCAGGTCAGGTAAGGCTGATAGTCTGCTCTAAGGTAGTGGCAGCAGTGGAGGGAAGATGGAAAGAAGGAGATATTTGGGCACATTGATTGGAGTGGCTGGAGCTAAGGATGGGAAGGGTGGAAGCAGGCATGGCTAGTCATGAAAGGGCGGTAGGGGTACACTCTGAATGGTGTCACTTAGTGGTTAAAAGCGTCAGTTCAAATCCTAATGAACACATTTCCAGCTTTGCCTCAACAGCTTTCTCATCTATAAAATGAGATAATGAAAGTAAAATCCTTGAAATCCAGTCTAAATATCACGTGGGTGACTGGATTTGGAGGAGAGTAGAAATGAGTTACACACACACATCCCACAAAGATTTAGCACTGTGCCCACAAAATAGCTCATCAACTTGCTGTGTGGTCTCCTTGAGTCTGGGTTCTTATGAAATAGTGGTCTCCAAAGCTCAGTGTCCACATTCTATGAGTCTCAGCTCTCATCCAGTCCCGTGGCCAGTCATTGTCCAGGACAGGCCCTAATTATGCTGCATGCAGGAATTAGAGTAGTCTCTCACCCCCTGTCAAAATCCAGACTATCTTAATGAATAGAAAGATTTTTTTCCCAGAGGGCTCTATGTACATCCAGTTCTGTCTTTCCTTGCTTAAAATCGAACCTTGAGCGGTTTTGTTTCCCTAAGCTCCCATGCCTGGCATTCCAAGTTCTTCATCCTTTGACCTCACGGCTTCATCTCTAGTCAGTCAGCATCCTTCCTATGCCCCAGTTTCAAGTACACCTGACCTCGAAGACTTTGCCCGTGTGGTCTTTTGGCCTGTAAAATGCTCTTTACTTTTCCCATCTGCTTTCTCTGGGAGTAGTGCGCCTCTCTTCTAGATCAGCTTTCATTTTTAACATGCATACATTCCACTTGGGGATCTTGCTAAAGTGAAGATTCTGATTCAGTAGGTTTGGAGTGGGATTTGAGATTGTGCATTTCTAACAAGTTGCCGGTGACACTGCTGGTCTGTGGACCACCCTTCTTGTAGCAATGAATGAGGGAGGTCAGGATTGTATTTTATACTCTGTACTCCAAAGAAGGGAGATTCGGATAGCTGAAAGAATCCAGGGGAGGGAGACAAGCTGTGGAGGTGACCTCAAACTTGTCAGTGAGATAGGATTGCATCATGGCTGAGAGAAAAGGCATTTTGGACAATGACAGCCTTCCAGTGTAAACCCTGGCCCTGCTGATGGATCAGCTGTAGGGTTTGATAGTCACTTACTTCTGAGTCTTCTATCCTTATTTTAAAATGGAGCTAATACAACCTAACCCAAAGGGTTGGGAGAATTTAAAACAAGGACATGGGTGAAAAGTATTTATTGCAGTTCCTGGCACATAGTGAGTGCTTAGTAAATGGTAGTTATTTATTAATTAGAAAAGTAATGGTTGAAGAAGAAACTGGAACATTTGCTCTTTTTTTTAAACTTAAGCAGAAAGACAAAAATCAGACTTTAAATACTTGGATTATCATATTATTATACTACATTGTATCCCCTTAGTGCTCTCATGTTAAGAGTGCAGATACCCATTATTCTAATTTTAAAATCTGACAGTTGTCGAATTGAAAAGACATGTAAGTCTGGTATTTGCCAAACTTCATTCATGTATCTGTTGCTCACCTGTTGTGCTCATTTATTTAGTTGCCTTCTTCAAACAGATTCACGTTGTTCTGATAAATAAATTTACCTTCATCTGAACAATAATGCTGATAAAACTGTGGGTTTCATGTGATCTGTTGTTTTTCTAATAATCATGAAGATAAATACATGATGATCAAACTAAGATAAAAGTAAGGCTACATAATACTTCGAAGCCTCTTGCAGTCTGTGATGTGCATACTTCAAGTCTGGAAATACTTGATGTTACCTAGCCTACCTTGCCCTCCTTGGTTCAGTGAGGCAGGGGGACGGAGGGACTTGCCTGGGGTCTCAGGCAAGACTCAACCCCTCTTACCAAGATTCTTCCTGGAGCACCCAAGGCCTCTCCTCCTGGAGCTGGAGATTCCAAGGGTACTTGTGTGGAGAATTTCTTTTTCCCAAATTAGTGAATCCAGGGTTAAGAAAGTCCTCAGACTGTTCAGTCACCTAAAAGAAGGATGCCAAAGAAAAAAATGGGCCAGAAAAATATAGATATAATGAGAAAAATTCTTTCCACGATATAAACCCCATAGTTGTTAAAACCAGGGCAAGACTGGAAAGTGTGACCTTGAATTCAGACTGTGCCAAATTGTGTGGGGAGTTTCTCAATTTAAAGTATCAAGTTGTATTTTAACCTTGAATCCCTCTTGGAGAGTGCCAGGCACTTGGAATCCAGCCGCTGGCACATCTTGGCACTCTGAGTGCAGGGAAGCAGTGTAGCCTACTGCTGAAGGATGAGAACTCTAAAAAGTCAGTCCTGATTCTCATGGGTTATATCAATTTAATCTCTCTCAGCTAAGTTTTCTCAGTTACCAAAAGATAATGCCTGATCCTGGGGGTAGGGGTGGGGGAGAGGGATGACAGGAAGATTTAATACAATAATGTAATGTACATAACAACACTGTCAAACCTTACACTCTAATGTTGTTATCACTAATATCATGATATAAACTGTTGTAGCCAGGGTTGCTTTGGTTGGTGACTAATTTTTCAAACTGCTTCATTTCCACATTTCTGAAAAAGTGAAAGTGAAAGTCACTCAGTCATGTTCAACTCTCTACGACCCCTTGGACTATATACAGTCCATGGAATTCTCCAGGCCCGGAATACTGGAGTGGGCTGCCATTTCCTTCTCCAGAGGATCTTCCCAACCCAGGGATTGAATCTGGGTCTCCAGCATTGCAGACAGGCACTTTACCATCTGAGCCACCAGGGAAGCCCTGCTTAGTCCATAGTAGAGATTCAACATCACTTTTGCTAGGATGAGCCTTCTCTTTTCTACCAAGGAAGCAGTGTACCCTCAGTACTCCTCTTTACTGTTAGTACAAACTGTTTTCCCTTCATCTGCCTCTTATAAAGCATTTCTTTTTTCTGATTTTATCTCTAGAGACCCAGACCTCATGAAACTGATTTATTCTCAAATTCTTTTCATTTCAGGCCTCAGAGTATTTGGGTTTCACCCTTGCTGCCTTTTGTGCAGCTTAAAAAAATGATAGGTGCTTGCTCTTAAAAGTTTTAAAGAGCCTGAACTTGATTGTAGCCTGGCTCTAAGACACCATGCTCTCCTGGGTCTCTGACCTCACTGGCTGCTCAATCTCCTTTGCTGGCTGCTTTCATCTTGCCTCCCAGGTGTCTCTAGTCCCTGGGTGAACTCATCCAGTCTCAAGGCTTTAAAAATCCCCTGCAGGCTGATGTCTTCCCAATTTACATCTCCAGCCTGAGCCTTTCTCTTGAGCTCCAGATGTGTCCAGGACAACTGCAGATAGGATCAGAAACAGATCACAGGTACCAACTCGTTGTTCCCCCGCAACCCACCCCCCACCAACCATTCTGTAGATAACTTCACCTTTGCAGTTGGTAAACTCAAAATCCTTGGAGTCGTCTTGACGCCTCTCTTTCTTTATATCTCATGTCTAATCTATCATTAGGTTGGCTGTCTCCAATTGCAGAATATATCCAGAAGCAGACCACTTCTCAACACTTTCACTTTCCACCTCTGTCATCTGGGTCCAAGCCATTGTCTTCTCTGGCCTGCAGTACAGGGGCCTCTTCGGTGGGTTTCTGCCCCTTCTCCTCCTCTTTTCTGTGGAACCTTTTAAAATATGAGTCTTATCTGTACCTCATTGCTTAGAACCTTCCATCTCTACTGGTTCCTCATCAGATTCTCATTCAAGGCTCTAAGCTAAGATAACGTCTTAAGGACCATTCCATGGATTACTCCTCCCCTCCTGTGTTCTGCCCTAGGCACTTTTTCTTGCCATTCCTGGAACAGAAAAACTCCTGCCTCGGGGCCTTGCTTTCCCCTCTGGAACCTGCTCTTTCACCTCCTTTAGGCAAAGGCTCTTGACATCAGTGAGGTTTCTTAACCCTATTTAAATTTGCACCATCCCCCCAGTACCAGCACCCTTTTCAGCCATTCTTCCTGAAATTATGAATTCAAAAAAAATTTTAATGCTGAATCCCAATTCCTAGAACAGAGTCTGGCACATTACGCGCTCAATAAATTTCGGTTGAATTAATAAAGAATAGCTGGAACGACACCAGGCATTGTGATATGTGCGTTAATTATCTCAGACGCGCACAACCGTCCTGAGAGGTGCACCTCTTGACTTTTAACTACTTTACAAACGAGGGACGAGAGGCTGCAGCTGGTGGAGCCCCAGGTCTCCGGCTCCTGGGTCTCTCCGTCAGGGCTGACCTGTCCCCCTCTCCCCGCAGGTCCCGAGCGAGGCGCCAGCGCCATCGGCGGACCCGGCACGCCCACACGCGTGCCGGGACTGCGGCCGCGCCTTTGCACGCCGCTCCACACTGGCCAAGCACGTCCGCATACACACGGGCGAGCGGCCCTTTGCGTGCACCGAGTGCGGCCGGCGCTTCTCGCAGAAGTCGGCGCTGACCAAACACAGCCGCACCCACACGGGCGAACGGCCTTACGAGTGCCCGGAGTGCGACAAGCGCTTCTCGGCCGCCTCGAACCTGCGGCAGCACCGGCGGCGCCACACGGGCGAGAAGCCGTACGCATGCGCACAATGCGGCCGCCGCTTCGCGCAGAGCTCCAACTACGCACAGCATCTGCGCGTGCACACGGGCGAGAAGCCGTACGCGTGCCCGGACTGCGGACGCGCCTTCGGCGGCAGTTCATGCCTGGCGCGCCACCGACGCACGCACACGGGCGAGCGGCCGTACGCCTGCGCCGACTGTGGCACGCGCTTCGCCCAGAGCTCGGCGCTGGCCAAGCACCGGCGCGTGCACACGGGCGAGAAGCCGCACCGCTGCCCTGTGTGCGGCCGCGGCTTCGGCCATCGCTCCAACCTGGCGGAGCATGCGCGCACGCACACTGGCGAGCGGCCCTATCCCTGCTCCGAGTGCGGCCGGCGCTTCCGCCTCAGCTCGCACTTCATTCGCCACCGTCGCGCGCATATGCGGCGCCGTCTCTATATCTGCGCCGGCTGCGGCCGGGACTTCAAGCTACCAGCTGGAGCCACTGCCACCGAGCGCTGCCCAGATTGTGAGGGCAGCTGAGCCGCCGTTTCTTTCCTCCGCGGAGTGCGAGCCTCCAGGTGGGGAGGGGCACTCTGGGATCTCAACCTGGGGCTGCGTTAATCTGGACAACTCCCCGCCCCACCACCAGCGTCTTCAATAGGATGGGACTGGCAGGCTGGCTGCCCTGGAACTGGGAGACAGGATTCCCCTACCGGGATCCCTGGAAACGTGCTCACTTCCCCCTCATTACGTCCCCTCCGCCCATGTTAGAGTGAATAAAGTATTATATCCTTACCCCACCAGTGCCTGTGATTGAGGTGGGTGGGGAGAGGCGGAAAGTTGGGGGGTCTCCCTAGGCTTAGGTGAATCGGCATGGATTCAAGTAGGGCTATAAGCCCAAAAGGGTTCCAGGAACTGGGTTTGTGGGTGTGGAGTCATTCTACACTTGCTCCTTGGTTATGTCTTCATGAACTCAGATCTAGAAGGGTTCATAAATTTGTCACATTCGTAATCAATGGGCACTGCATTTCGCAGAACTTTGGTGAGCGGGCATGAACCTCATGCAATTCAGTCTAGCAAAGAGAAGCAATAGTGGCAACTTTGTGTGCAGGTGTATGCTCACTCATTATCTCTTTGTCAGTGGTAACCTACCAGGCCCTTCTGGCCGTGGGATTTTCCAAGAAGAGCACTGGAGCAGGTTGCTATTTCCGTCAGAATTTTCCCAACCCAGAAATTGAACTCATGTCTCTTGACACTGGCAGGCGGATTCTTTACCATTGCACCACCTGAGTTTAAAGGCCTTCAGTTATTACTAGCTCATTTTCATCGTCAAAGCATTCCAAAGTTAGGTAACTCATTTTAGCTCTATTTCTGCAGATAATCAGATAGGTACTGACGGTGTCAGTAGTCCCCTGTCCCTGGGACAATGATGGTGGAGCTGTTGGATAGGAGAGGTCCTCAGTGCTGTCTTAGAGTTTAGAGAAGCTCTTCCCAGAGGTGACCTTTTTTTTAGCTGTGCCCTGCAGGGATCTTAGTTCCCTGACCAGGGATGGAACCTGCACCCCCCTCTTGCACTGTAAGTGTGGCGTCGTAACCACTGGACTGCCAGGGAAGTTCCCTCAGAGGTGATATTTAAGCTGGTCTTAAGAGAATTGAGGTTGGTTAAGTATGGAGAGAGTCCCTGAACCTGCGTGGCAGCTTGTTAGAGCTTACACACATCCCGGGGGTGGAACGTAGGGACAAAAAGCAAGGAGGTTGGCAGGAGACAGACCACTAAGGACACTGAAAGCCAGGTGAACAGTTCAGAGGCCACATAGAAGCCTTGAGGGATTAGAGGGGAGGCAGGGATCTGACATAGAACTAGAATTCATAGCAGTTAAAGTGGACCTGGGACACGGGAGAGTTGGGGCTGATTTCACTCCTTAGCTTGGGGGACCTCAGGCTGTGTTACTGAAATGGGGCCACAGGACGAGGCGCAGGACGGGAGTTGAGGTGGCAGCCATTGTTGCAGCCCAGTCTGGACACAATGAGTGTGAAGTAAATGTGGAGGCGTCAGGGAGGTGATAGAAGTAACAGCTCAGGGGTGTCAGGTCTGGAAGGTAAGACACCACATCCAGAAGAAGGTACTCGAGAACTTGAACCTGTAAAGGAACAGCCAGAGGTAGAAAGAAAACCGAAAGTGTCTGGGACATCTAGAGGAAAGTGTTTCACAGAGGAAATTTAGCTGTCAGGTGCTGCTCTGGCGGCCACTGTGTGTGTGTGAATTCAGGGAAAGTGAAGAGAACAGTTTCCGTTGGGGTGTGTGCATGCTCAGTCCTGTTGTGTCTGACTCTTTATGAGCCCATGGACTGTAGCCCGCCAGGCTCCTCTCTCTGTGGAATTCTCCGGGCAAGAATACTGGAGTGGATTGCCACTTCCTCCTCCATAGGATTTTCCTGACCCAGGGATTGAACGCAGGCCTCCTGTATCACAGATGGATTCTTTACCCCTGAGTCAACAAGGAAGCCCCCCAAGGGGAGGGGTGGGGGTGAAAGCCAACCTTGAGTGGGTTAGGGCAGAAATGAGGAGGCAGAGTGGGCGGCTTGGCTATGAAAAGCATGATGGAAGTAGCTGGAGTTTTGTCTTATCGATAGGGAAGAGGCTCAATTATGCTTTATGGGGTGGTAGGAAGGGCTAATGGAAAGGAAGAGACCTTGATTATATAGAGGAAAGAGAAGATATTGATCAAGGAGACAGGATGAAATAAGAGATCAATAAGATAAAGCTCTTGCTATCACTGTTGGGAAGAGGAAAGGAAGGTTTGGGAACTTAAAGCAGTTCCAATCTGATGGACTCTCTTACCAGGGAAATAAGAGAGGTCACTGGTTAAGAGGGAGTGAGGTCATTAATAAGATGACTGAGGCCAGTAAAGTGGAAGGCTTCATTTCACTGATGTGGAAATAGGGTGAAGGAGGCAGGCCCCAGCTATCTCTGAAAAGGAAGTGACGTGCCTGAGGTCACACAACGTGTGAATCATACGTTCCCAACACTATCTGTAGGTAAAGAAGTGGAACAAACTGACCTTGGGAAGGAAGGCCGCGGAGGGGATGGGGAATGTTAGGCATTCCAAGGTCCAAAAGAAAAGAAGCCTTGTTCTGCTCCATACCAGACAGACCCGACCCTGATCTGTGCTGGGGGCCAAGGGAGAGGCGCAGAGGGCTCTCACAGCTCTGGGGTCTGATGGCCAAGATTGGGGCCTGGGACTCAGCCCTAGGCCCAGGCTGGCCTTAACATGCTATTTCCTGCCCTGGGCCCCTGAAAGTTTTGAGTTGAAAGAGGAAACTGATAACAACAACTGCAAACTTAACAGCTACCTACTATGCACCAGACACTGTCCTAAACACTCTACTTTTTTTTTTTTTTTTTTGACCGTGTGGCATGTGGGATCTTAGTTCCACAACCAGGGATCAAACCCAGGCCCCTTGCATTGGAAGTGGGGGGTCTTAACCACTGCACCATCTGGGAAGTCCAGCACTCTATTTTTAATATAATAGCTTACTTAAACCTTACAACGCTATTAAGTAGATACCATTATTTTCATTTTAGATGAGGAAATGGAGGTACAGAAAGATAAAAATATAATGAACATCGTGTAGCATGCTAAGTTGCTTCAGTTGTGTCCAACTCTTTGCAACCCTATGGACTGTAGCCCGCCAGGCTCCTCTGTCCATGGGATTCTCCAGACAAGAATACTGGAGTGGGTGCCATCTCCTCCTCCAGGGGATCTTCCCCACTTAGGGATCAAACCTGTGTCTTGTGTCTCCTGCATTGGGAGGCAGGTTCTTTATCACTAACACCACCCGAGAAGCTCCATAATGTCATCTAGTACTAAAGATGGCTTCTGAGCCCAGATAGCCTGGCTCCAGAATCTGGGCTCCTATCCAACACTACATAAAGCCTCTGATCTTATTTAGAGAAAGGGAAAGGACTTACATGAGATCAGACAGGGAACTTTCTAGAAATCAGATCTCTCTGCTCTGCAGGTGGGAGGTACAATAGAAAAACACGGGAGTTCGGCTCACAGGCATTCTGGGTGCCCCTCTCCAGCGTGGACTGAGACAGAGCCTCCTCCCCCAGGAAGAGTCTAGAAGCTGGTAACCGAAAGTTTTATTGAGGGAGAAAAAAACAGGAGGCTATCTTCTGGAGGTTCTGGGGCCTTAGACCTCAAGAAGTGTAGCCCCCAGGTCCATGATCTCTTAGGAAAGGACTAGAATGAGATACCTTGGCCAGGCACCGTCTACTCCTCAAAGGCCATGCTGAGCTGCAGGTTCTGTGCCCATGTTTCTAGGTTGAGACCTGACCTGTGGACTCAGAGGCAGGGTCTGTAGGCCCCATGGCCTGGTTTTCAGAGGTGGCCCCATGGGGCAAGTCTGTATACTTGCAGGCAGAGCCACGGGATAGATGCGCTGGGTAGCGTCGCCGGTTGGTGTCCATCTTGGAGAGCACTGCTTGGGGCAGGTCTACACGGCAGCGGGCTGCCAATGCTACCAGGTAGATGAGGACATCACTGAGCTCCTCTTGAAGGGCTGTTCGTTCCCTGGGTGACCAGGCTTGGGGCCCAGGCTCCTCATCAGGCTTCCACTGACTGGGGACAGAACACACAAGACAGGCGCACACACATAGATGCTAGCTAGGACAATGGGTTCCACCTCTCTTAGGAGCAGCCCACACCTTGAAGCAGTGACTCCACCTCCTAGGAAGTGTCTTCCAGGACAAGTCAACCCACTGGGCCCTGGACTCCTTATGGTGGGGAAGAGACCTCATCAGATGATTCACCCAGACCTCTGTGTCCCTACCTAAGCCAAGGAGAGGACATTTCACTTATTGGGACCCAGTCCTACCTGCCAACTCCCAGTCACTTCTACCCCAGACTAAACCTTAGACCTGGACCACTGCAAAAGTCTGCTAACTCATCTTCTCTTCTTACCCTACCATCTTTTAAAAGAACAAATTACATTTCATCCCTCTCCTGCTTAAAACTCCCCCAACTGGACTTCTCTGGTGGTCCAGTGGTTAAGAATCTGTCTGCCAATGCAGGGGACACGGGTTCGATCCCTGGTCCAGGAAGATTCCACATGCCATAGGGGCAGCTAAGCCCGTGTGCCACAACTGTGAGCCCATGCACAGCAACTACTGAAGCTCGAGCACCCTAGAGTCCATGCTCTGCAACAAGAGAAACTGCTACACCTAGAGAGTAGACTCTACTCACTGCAACTAGAGAAAGCTCACATGCAGCAATAAAGACCCAGCACAGCCAAAAATAAAAACGACAACTCCTCCAACTGTTCTTGGAATAAAATCCAAACTCCTACCTCGCCCTCCAGGTTCTGCATAAAATGACTCCTGTCTCTGCCAATGTCATTATCCACCACGCTCCCTCTCACCCGCCACCCCCCCTCCCCCCTTAAAGCCACTCATTCTGGCCTCTTCTGTCTTGCAAACAGGCCAAACTGTCACAGGGCCTTTTCACTTACTGCTCCCTCAACCTTGAATGCTCTACCCCACCCATGCTTCCCATCAGGTCTCAGCTCAAATGTTACCTTCTTAGAACAGCCTTCTCCCTCTGTTACCTTCTTTCTCAACACCTCGTGTTATTTGCCTCCTAGAACTTGTCACAATTCCATATCTTTTAAAGTTAGTTCACTTTATTTATTGTCAGTCTGTTTGCACTGTGAGTGTATCCATCTTGTTCAAGACCATATCTTGATTCTAGATGACCTAGCACCCAGACAGTGCTCATGGACATGAATGAATGAATGAATGGATTGCCCTCCCACACATCTGTGCTGTCATTTCTCCATGTTCCTGAGACTACCCTGGTTTAGTCCTCACCACATTTTGCCTCATCTACACCAGTCTCCTCACTGATTTCCCCTGACACAATTCTCCTAGGGGATCAAATCCACTCTGCAGGTATAGTGATCTTTCTACCACTCAAATCGGGTCAGGTGTTCTGTCCAGAACTCCATTACTTCCCAGCCGAATCCTACCATTCTGTGTTCCTATCCTACCCCTCTCCTCTGCAGCCACAAGAGATACATGTATTGAGTACTTATTGTGTGTTGGGTACTTGAGACACACCAGAGAACAAGACAGATGCAAAACCCTTACCCTTTCTCAAGAACACTAAAGGAATCCTACCTTATTGCTGAATTCCTACATTCTCACTGAATTTAACTCACCTGTTCCATCTCACTACCTTTGCAAATGTGGTTCCCCCTCTCTGGAATGCCTTCTATAGAAGATCAGCCTTTCTACCCCAAAGGCAGAGGTAAAGGAAGGTTGCCACCACCCCTTCTCAGACCTGGATCTGCCTTGCTGTTTTTACACCTTTCTCTCCCAGGAGATTGGGAGCCCCTAGAGGGCAGCGGACCCGTAAGTCATCTCTCTGAATGCCCAGCAACCAGGTAGAGAAGAGCTTGGTAGTGAGGAGCGGAAACTGGGATCCATGAATATTTGATGGTCAAATGAATCCTCCCCTCCCCTCCTCAACACAGACTATTCCAGAGAGCCTGTCATCTACTCACAAGAGCTCTGCCAGCTCCCCTACTTCCCCCACCAAGGCCAGGAGGAGGTTTCGAGGCTGATGGAACTGCTCCCAGTCTCGTTCAGCAGCGAACTCAGCATGGAGGCGGCGGCTGGAATGGGAGAAAGGGGTGGAAGTCCAGGTCCAAGGTTAGGGGATGGGGGAGGAGATTGTAGGGCCCTGGCAGGTACTCAGTGAGATGCAATGGGGGCATGCAAGTCAGGGGATTCTGCAACTAATTCTTGGATGGCCTAAACAGGTCATCTCTCTTTTAGAGGATTTGGTTTTCTCATCTGTAAAATGGGTGCATCCTTACACAGACCCTAAACTATCGAAATCTAATAATACCCTCATTTTCATTATTCCACTTCCTGTTGCTGCTTCTACAGTTTTCCTCCACCCGGAATAACCCTGTCTCTGCATACCTAAATCCTATTGATTTTACAGAATGCAGCCCCAGGACACTTCCCCCAAGAAGCCCTCCTGGATTTCCTCCAGAAAGACAAGTCTTCGACCTCTCAACACTACATTTGCTCCCATCCTACCTCCCGCTCCTGGAGGACAGAGGCAGGGCAGAAGCATCACCGTACTCCGGCATGTACCCTGCCTCAGATGTGTATAGTTAAACCCATTTTGCAGAGGAGAAGGTTAGAAGTTCGCCTGGGGTCAGCCCCCAGAACTAGAACCTGGGCACAGCTGCTAGCCTTTTTTTCCGAACACGTGGAGAGACCCTACCCGAAAGGAGGGAGTAGGGGCGATCTACCCAGCTCAGGGTGGGCAAAAACGGCTTACATGTCCTCCAGTGTTGGTTCCGAGCTGAAGCTGAAGGGGCCGGTAGCAGTAGTGCTCTCTCCTCTGGCACCTTCACTCATCTCTTCATTCGCGGACATGCCGCCCACCGAGCTGCAGCGGGGACCGTCCGGGAGAACCTGGAGCCAAGCTCGGAGCCCCCGCCTCCAGAGCCCCTGACCAATCACAGGCGTTTCTGATTGCTTCACAGGGGCGGAGCCAAAGGAAAGACCAATTACTTATGTGGAGTTCGCTAAATCCCTCCCCTTACCCAGACTGGACCAACCTGAGAGGACTTCAAGCTGGCGTTCCTTGGTTCCCGCCCCTGAATTCTTGAGTCTTGACCGAGAACCTTAAAGATACAGGTACCAGATTCGACCAGGGGAAGAGACAAAGGGCAGAGGGTGGAGGGCGCAGGCGCGTCACTTCCCTTTGGGGCGCCAGATGGCGCCAAAGCGAAATGACAGAGCGGGGAGATCGTGGCGAACCCCAGAAACGAATAGTTTAAAGGAGAGAGGGGAGTTTATTTAAACGATACAGGAATGTCTCCAGGATAAAACTGAGCCTGAGGAATGAACTAGAACTAGGGTTGCTGTTCAGTCGCTCAGTCGTGACCGACCCTGCCACCCCATAGACTGCAGCATGCCAGGCTTCCCTGTCGTTCACTACCTCTCGGAGTTTGCTCAAACTCGTGTCCATTGAGGACTTCTCTGTAACCTAAAAGGTAAACAATCTGCCTGCAATGCCAAAGACCAGGGTTCGATCCTAGGATCTGGAAGATCCTCTGGAGAAAGGAATGGCAATCCACTCCAGTATTCTTGCCTGAAGAATCCCATGGACAGAGAAGCTTGGTTGGCTGCAGTCTGTGGGGTCACAAAGAGTCGGACACGGCTGAGCCACTAAAACGCGCGCACACACACACACACACATACACACACATACATGTCCATTGAGTCGATGGTGCCATGCAACCATCTCATCCTCTAGGGGAACTAGGGAAGCTGTTTCAATTTTACATATTTAATCCTCACAGCTATTCATTCAGTCCTCAAATCAGCCCTCTGATTAATATTATAATCATCATCTCCATTTTACAGACACAAACTGAGGGATTGAATAATTTAACTTTACAGCTAGTAAAGTGGTAGCCAGGTTACAAATTTAAGCAGTTTGGCTTCAGAATCTGGGTTAACTCCTACACTGCTGCTGCTGCTGCTAAGTCGCTTCAGTCATGTCCGACTCTGCGACCCCATAGACGGCAGCCCACCAGGCTCCCCCATCCCTGGGATTCTCCAGGCAAGAACACCGGAGTGGGTATATTGTCTCAAATGGTGATAAGTACTATGGTAGATAGCAAGACAGAAAGGACCTGGATCCTTGATAACATTGCCGAGCCACTTATTTTAAAACAGGTTACAGAGATGCCCTGATTTAAGACTCTGGTTATATAAGATAATAAATCCCTTTAGTGGTCAAACCACTTTTAGGGTTTTGTTTTGCTACTTGTCTTTGAGAAATTGACATTTAACCTGAGTAATTATTAATAAATCAAGGGAAATAGGGGACTTCCCTCGTGGTCCAGTGGCTAAGACTATGCACACCCAATGCAAGGGGCCCATGTTCAGTCCCTGGTCAGGAAACTAGATCCCACATGCTGCAATTAAATATCCCAAATGCCTCAATTAAATCTCCCAAATGCTGCAATGACAATCAAATATCCTGCATGTTGCAACTAAGACCTGGCACAGCTAACTACATATTTTTTAAAAAAACATTAAAGAAAAATCAAGGGGAATAGAGTACTAGGTAGAGAGAACACCAGTGGTTAAAGCAGGGAAGGCTTGGCATGTTCTAAATGCAGAAAGAGTTCCAGTGTGGCAGGAATGCAGTGAACAAACAAGGGTAGAATGGTGGGATGTGGTGCTGGAGAAGTAAAAAGAGATGAGATCAGATCGATCAACCATCGATTTTATTTCATGTTTTATTTTATTTTGGATTTTAAGTATGTGGGAACCTTTGGAAGGATTTTAGGCAGGGGAGCCATATGATCATATTTTGTATTTCTGAACCCTCTTACTGCTGTGTTAAGAATGAACTGGAGGAGGGACTTGCCTGGTGGTGCTGTGGATAAGAAGATAAGGTGGTATCCATCTGCCAATGCAGGAGACATGAGGTCGATCCCTGATTCAGGAAGATTCCACACTGAGCCTGTGCTGCACCTGTTGAAGCCCACATGCCCTAGAGCCCATGCCCCACAACAAGAGAAGCCGCTGCAGTGAGAAGCTCTCATATGGCAACTAGGGAGTAGCCCCCCTCACCACAACTAGAGAAAGCCCTCACAAAGATTCAGTGCAGCCAAAAATAAATAAACAAATAGTTTTAAAGAGAATGAACCAGAGGAGCGCAAGAGTAAGAAGCAGGGAGATGCGTTACTGCAGTTTTCCAGCAAGAGATGTTGATGAATTGGTCTGGGCTGATGGCAGGTGAAGATGAAAAGAAGTAGATGAATATCTTGGAGACGACCTATAGGTTTTGTTGGTTTTGAACTAGTGAGATGGGAGAAAGGGTAGAATCAAGCATGGCTTACAGGTTTTGAGTGTTGAGCAGCTTGGTGGATGGATGGTGACTAATACTGGGATGAGGAAGATGAGATGCAGGATTGAATGCAAGAGGCATCAGAAGTGTGGTTTAAGACAAAGCAAGTGAAGACCCACATCAAGTTGGCAGGTGGATTTATGAGCCTAAGGGTTAGAGGCAAGATGAGGGCTGCAAATTCAGATTTGGTAGTCTCTGTCATTTAACACTACTTAAAGTTTGGGAATTCGAGAAGAATAACTATTACAAGAATCTAGGTAGGCAAGACTAAGATTTGGGATACTCTGACATTTAGCAGTTGAGCAGAAGAGAGGAAAAGGGCTTCCTTGGTGGCTCATTGGTAAAGAATCCGTTTGCCAATGTGAGAGAGAGGAGGATCGATCCCTGGGTCGGGAAGATCTCCTGGAAGAGGAAATGACAACCCACTCCAGTATTCTTGCCTGGGAAATCCCATGGACAGAGGAGCCTGGCAGGCTACAGTCCACAGAGTCGCGGAATCAGACATGACTGAGCGACTCAACAAGAGAAGAGAAGGTGAGGTAGGAGGAAAATTGACAGAGTATGAAGTTATGGACACCAAGAGAGGAAAGTATTCCAGAATGAGTGGACATCTGATGCGGCTGAGCAGCTGGGTAAAGTGAGAGCACAGAATTTGCTACTGGATTAGGCACATGGAATTTAGACATCGGAGGTAGGAGATATGAGGGCGTCCTGGGTAACTCCTAGGTTTCTGGCTTGTGTAAATAGATGAATAGTTTTGTCATTTGGTGAAATGAGGACGTAGAAGACCTGGAAGTTGTGGTAGGAGGGAGATACTAAATTCAGTTTGGGACAGGTTGAGTCTGAGATCTAGGCAAAACATCCAGGCAATGTCCAACAGGTAGGTGGATATACAGGTCTGAAGTTTGGACCATTGAGCTGCCTTATGGACCTGGGTACTGAAAGTTCGAGCCAAGTACCACCCCTAGCACCTTCCTTGGTGTTTACTAAGCTTCTCCAGTTGTGTGTGTGCTCAGCCACGTCTGACTTTGCTGCCCCATGGACTGTAGCCTGCCAGGCTCCTCTGCCCATGGAATTCTCCAGGCAAGAATACTGGAGTGGACTGCAATTTCCTACACCAGGGGATCTTCCCTGACCCAAAGGTCGAACCCTCATCTCTTGTGTCTCCTCCACTAGCAGGCGGATTCTTTACCACTAGTGCCACCTGGGAAGCCCAGCTTCTCTAGCCTGAAGACAAACTCTTCCTGGAATATAAAACACCACTTGGAGAACAACTTTCTCGAGAGTCCTCTGCATCATCGCAGATTTTTTAAGAGTCAGGTTTTCAGGACTTCTAGAGTTCACAGGTCAAATGGTCCTTGGAAGCTGACCTGAAGGAGGAGGCACTCTCACTGAGACTGCCTCTGCCCAACCCCCCTTCACACCCCAGGAGGTTCCCTGGCAGAGCTGTAAAGCTCTTCCAAAGCATCCTGCAGGCACATCCAAGTTCTTTGCTCCCACAACATCATCCTCTAGAGACCAACCAGGACTTCTCTAGCAGTCCAGGGGTTAAGACTCTGCTTCCACTGCAGGGGGGCTGGGTTCACCCCTAGTCAGGAAATTAAGATACTGCATGCTGGGCAGCGCAGCTAAAACAAACATACAAAGGTGTTTCTCCATTGCTGGCTAATAAATGTTTAATGACAGAGTGGATGGAACTTTGTTTTTGCTGGAACAGGCGCACGTACACCCTTGTACCACTCAAGAGTTTGGCCACCTTCCCCACTAGAGCCAAACAGGTGCAACTGGTCTCAGTAAGACTCTTTGGGAAAACTTGGAGTGGAAGTGGCCACAGCAGCTGGAGAACAAAGCAGCAAAGGCCTGTAAACTGCAGTAGTGTCAGGGTAGGGGAACCTGGGCCAGTCAGAGGTCCCAGAGACAACAGAGAGCAATGGGAAACTAGGACTCAGGTGACTGATTGGGATCCTACTGCCAATGCCCTTGGGAAGACTGTTTCTCTTCTTTGAGCCTTGATTTCCCTATCTATATAATGGGGATCTGGCCTAGGTGGCCTCCAAGGACACTTCATAGTGTGCTAGGAGGACCAGGACAATATGTATTTTGTCCATGGCTGGGTCCCAATAATCTACTTCAGTTTTGTTTTCTTTTCTTTTTTTGCCTTGCTAAACAGTTTGTGGTATCTTAGTTCCCTGACCAGGGTTTGAACCTGGGCCCTTGGCAATGAAAACTCGGAGAGTCCTAACCACTGGATTGCCAGGGAATTCCCAGTGCTGTTCTTATTGGAGGTAGATCTATAGGCCTTATTGGTTTTGAGCTTGGGAATGGGAGAAAGGGTGCTGCTGTAATTAAAATGGGCTTCCCGGTTGGTACAGTGGTAAAGAATCTGCCTGCCAGTGCAAGAGATGTGGGTTCGATCCCTGGATCAAGAAGATCCCATGAAGGAGGAAATGGCAAACTGCTCCAATATTCTTGCCTGGAGGATCTTGTGGACAGAGGATTCTGGAAGGCTACAGTCCATGGGGTCACAAAGAGTCAGACACAACTGAGTGATTGAGCATGCACGCATATAAATTTTTCAGGGGCAGCCATAACAGAGCTTTTTTCAGAAACTCTAGCCTAGCCCTATCAGGCCAGAGAGTCCTCAACACCCTTAGAAGTCCTTCACCAACCTATTTGTCTGGCCATATCCCCCTATACACACAGGCTGAAATCCACTCTCCCTGCCTTTGTTCACCCACTCCCCTTCTTCTGGAACGCCCATCCCGGTTCTTTGCATATCCAAATCCAAATTCCACCCATCCTATAGAGCCGTGCTTCAAAGCCTCCTCTAGGAAGCCTTCCGAAACTTCCTCCAAAAGGACAGAATTTGGTTTTATATAGTACTTCCTTCACTCTTATTGCCATGGCACTTACCACTTCTTACTTTAATCTGGGGGAGACTGGTGACTCTGTTCTGGATCCACCCTCAGTCCAGTCTCCTGGAGAATGAAACAGTGTCAGGCTTTTGTTTCCCAGGACCTGGTACTTGAGTTGATCTGTACATGCATTTAGAGGAGGGTGTCTCACGGGATCCTATCCATGACTTGCCTGCCATAGGTGAGTATGGCTGTGTCTATTTTACAAATGAGGAAACTGAGACCCAGAGAGGTCTGGAGACTCATCTGAGATCATCCGGAAGGGCGAAG
This sequence comes from Aepyceros melampus, assembly GCA_006408695.1. NCBI lineage: Eukaryota > Metazoa > Chordata > Mammalia > Artiodactyla > Bovidae > Aepyceros > Aepyceros melampus. Next base: position 248,124 of record SJXQ01000858.1, read on the forward strand.
GCTGAAGCTCCCCAGAGTCCCCAGTGCTCTTCAGCACGGAGTAGAGGAGGCAGCTCACATGTGCCTGAGTGTCTGCTGAGGTCGCCTGGTGCTGCCTTTCCTTCTGTCCTTTCTGTCCCTCCTCTTCATCTTTCTCTCTCTCTACTTTCAATGTCCTCTCCTTTTTCTTTTCTTTCTTTGGCTTCCTTTTCTCTTTCTTTCTCTCTATCACCTTTTTTTTTAAAGTTTTCATCTTTATCCATCACCTTTTAAGAAAAACTTTTTTTGCTTTTTCTCTATTATTATTTATTTTTGGCTGTGCTGGGTCTTCATTGCTACCCTCAGGCTTTCTCCAGTTGCAGTGATCAGGGGCTATTCGCCAGTTGCAGTGTGCGGGCTTCTCATTGCTGTGGTTTCTCTAGTTGTGGAGCACGGGCTGTAGGGTATGCAGGCTCAGTAGTTCTGTCCCATGGGCTTAGCTGCCCTGTGGCATGTGAACTCTTCCCAGGCCAGGGATCAAACCCGTGTCCTCTGCATTGGCAGGAGGATTTTTAACCACTGGACCACCAGGGACATCCTCCTTCACCTTTGTTACATCTCTGTTTATACCTGTGATTCTGTTCTGATTTCCACCCCAGGCCTGTCACCTCCCATTACCTGCTACTTCCACTTTGCTGCCCAGGCCCTCTTCAAGGAATAGTTGGATGCCTACCTCGCTTCCAACCCCCTAACCCTTCCTAGGTTAACTAAGAGGACCCAGGCCAGGGAAGCATCCAATCGTTTTCCTGCCCTTTTCTACAGTCTAGCCCAAGCAAGAAAATAAACCAGGTAGAGAGTTGTGTTCATTGGAAGCAGAACCAAGGCCCAAATTTCTTATCCAAAGCTTTGTCTTGAGAGATTGGTGGTACCAACTTCCACCACTAGGAGACACTAAGAGCAAGGAAAGTGCGAAAACAGAGGGTGCCGGAGTCCCAGTGTGTCTCACTCACTCACTCACTGATTCAGTATATCCTGAGCATTAACTGTGGGCCAGACACTGTTACAGGTGCTGGGGATAAAGAACGTCCTCTGCCATCTTGGAACTTACACACTTGCAGAAAGGGACAATTAAAAAGTAAACTAAAAAGGAACTTTCCTGATAATCCAGTGGATGAGACTCCGAACTCCAAATGCAGGGGCCCTGAGTTTGATCCCTGGTTGGGTAACTAGATCCCACATACCTCAAACTAAGACCCGGCATGGCCAAATAAAAAAAATATCTAAGAAGCCAAGATAGTCCCTGGTGACTCAGCAGTAAAGAATCTGCCTGCAATGCAGAAGACACGATTTTGATCCTTGGGTCAGAAAGATCCCCTGAAAGAAGGTATGGCAACCCACCCCAGTATTCTTCCTGGGAGAATCCCATGGACTAAGGAGTCTGGTGGGCTACAGTCCATTGGGTCGCAAAGAGTTGGACATGACTGGAGCAACTGAGCACGCAGACACATCAAAGGTAATAAATAGGATTATGAGTTGGAGAGCTGCTGGGTGTCAGCTGAGGTCAGAGAGGACCTTTATGAAGAGGTTTTACTCTAACTGAACTAGGACTGAAAGTTAGCCAGTTGTATAGAGAGATGAGGAACAAAGGATCTTGATTTGTTTGAGAGAAGTAACTCAGTCATGTCCGACTCTTTGTGATCCCATGGTCTATAGCCTACCAGGCTCATCTGTCCATGGGATTTTCCAGGCAAGAGTACTGGAGTGGGTTGCCATTTCCTTCTCCAGGGGATCTTCCTGGCCCAGGGATCAAATCCAGGTCTCCCACATTGCAGGTAGACACTTTACCATCTGAGCCACCAGGGAAACCCAAATACTTCTTTGAGCCCCTTTTTTTGGGGGGGGGCAAGAATGCTGGAGTGGGTTGTCATTCCCTTCTCCAAGAGATCTTCCCAACCCAGGGATTAAAGCCGGGTTTCCTGCATTGTAGGCAGACGCTTCACTGTCTGAGCCACCAGGGAAGTCATAGAAAGGCTAATGGGCTAGATAGAGTTCAGTGAGAAAGGCAGTGAGTGTGCAGTGAGATGAAATCCCTTGAGATGAAGCAGGGGTTTTGCAGAAAGTAATTTGAGAGCTTTGAGCTCTGAGAAAACCTGATTGAATTTATGTATTTATTGTTGTTAGATTACATTTTATTTTTGGCTAGAGTTGATAACTGCCTCAGTTTTTTTTTTTAATTTGCTAATTTTCTGTTGTTGCTGTCGTTTAGTTGTTCAGTTGAGCCTGACTCTTTTGCGACCCCATGGACTGCAGCCTGATGGGCACCTCTGTCCATGGGACTCTCTAGGCAACAGTACTGGAGTGAGTTGCCATATCCTTCTCCAGGCGATCTTCCCAAGCCAGGGATTGAACCTGAGTTGTCTGCATTGCAGATGGATTCTTTACTGCTGAGCCACTGGAGAAGCCCCAGTTTCCTATGTAATTATCACTAATTCTTTTTACATCTTCTGATTACCTTCCAATACAATTTTTCACACAATTAAACATATCAATACTCTATCAGTTCCATTTTCCTTTTCGTAGAAGCCTTCCAAGCTTCTGTTCCAGCATGAGCTGGTTCTTCTCTGTGCCTGGTGGACAGCTCTTACCTTGAGAGCTCCCTTCACCTTTCACCTGTGCTGGGTTGCATTTCCTGGACCCCGTGTTTTTCCTCTTTCTCTGTTTGCTCCCTTGATTTGCTGGAGCATATCTTCCAGCAGTTTCTTAAGAACGAGTAAATGCGATGAAAACACTTCAATACCTTGCACGTCTAAAAATATCCTTAGGCTATTTGTTTGGGGGAAAAAAAAAGTGGCTATAGAATTACACAGAGAAAATCACTTACCCTCAGAATTTTGGAAGCACTTTCTCATTGTCTTTAGCTTCCAGTTCACTGCTGAGAAGTCTGATACCAAACCTTTGTGATCTCCTCTCCTCCCAGAAGCTTTAGGAGCTCACCATGATTGGAAGCATGGACTTTGGAACCAGGCTGTTTAGTTCATAGACTGCCAGTGCAACCTTGACCAAATTTCTCAATCTCCTTGCACCTCAGCTTCCTCATTTGCAAAATGGGGTTGTTGGAAGTTTACAGAAGTTAATACATATAAAAGCACTTAGAACAGTGCCTGGCAGAGTATTATATTTGCTATTGTTTTTATTATGGTCTTTTAATCTGTGGTATTTTAATAATAGTTAATAATAAAATGAATGTAGGCCTTTTTCCACTCCCAGTGCTGGGAACTCATAAGGCATGTTAACAGACATAACTTTTAAGTTTCAGAAAACTTTGTCTAATTCTTTGTTTTCTTCCTTTCATATGTTTTATTACCTCTTTCTGGAATTCTTATTTGTTAAACCTCCTGGCCCATCTCTGATTTTCCTATTTTCCCCCTTCATTGTACATCTTTTTGTTTTGTTCTCCTTTCTGATAAATGTCAGCTTTACCTTCTGAATCTTCTAATGAGGACTTCCCTGGTGGTCTAGTGGTTAAGACTCCAAGCTTCCAATTCCTGATCAGGGAACTAAGATCCCTTATGTCTTATAGTGCAGCCAAATAAATACCAACAAAAACTACTGAGTTTAAAGATTTTTAGCTGTATTTTTATATTCTAAGTGCTTTGCTCTATTATCTTTCAATGGCTGCTTTTTCTTCTATTCCTTTTTTTCTTTTGCTCCCTGTATAGTCTCCTTTTTAGAGTCTTTTTGTTTTGTTTGCTTTGATTTCTTTCCAGTTGGAATTTGCCTCAAATGTCTGGTGATCCTTTACTGCTATTTAACAACGAGGCATTAAAAATTTTTTTTTTTTTAATTTGCTAATTTTCTGTTGTTGCTGTCGTTTAGTTGTTCAGTTGAGCCTGACTCTTTTGCGACCCCATGGACTGCAGCCTGATGGGCACCTCTGTCCATGGGACTCTCTAGGCAACAGTACTGGAGTGAGTTGCCATATCCTTCTCCAGGCGATCTTCCCAAGCCAGGGATTGAACCTGAGTTGTCTGCATTGCAGATGGATTCTTTACTGCTGAGCCACTGGAGAAGCCCCAGTTTCCTATGTAATTATCACTAATTCTTTTTACATCTTCTGATTACCTTCCAATACAATTTTTCACACAATTAAACATATCAATACTCTATCAGTTCCATTTTCCTTTTCGTAGAAGCCTTCCAAGCTTCTGTTCCAGCATGAGCTGGTTCTTCTCTGTGCCTGGTGGACAGCTCTTACCTTGAGAGCTCCCTTCACCTTTCACCTGTGCTGGGTTGCATTTCCTGGACCCCGTGTTTTTCCTCTTTCTCTGTTTGCTCCCTTGATTTGCTGGAGCATATCTTCCAGCAGTTTCTTAAGAACGAGTAAATGCGATGAAAACACTTCAATACCTTGCACGTCTAAAAATATCCTTAGGCTATTTGTTTGGGGGAAAAAAAAAGTGGCTATAGAATTACACAGAGAAAATCACTTACCCTCAGAATTTTGGAAGCACTTTCTCATTGTCTTTTAGCTTCCAGTTCACTGCTGAGAAGTCTGATACCAAACCTTTGTGATCTCCTCTCCTCCCAGAAGCTTTAGGAGCTCACCATGATTGGAAGCATGGACTTTGGAACCAGGCTGTTTAGTTCATAGACTGCCAGTGCAACCTTGACCAAATTTCTCAATCTCCTTGCACCTCAGCTTCCTCATTTGCAAAATGGGGTTGTTGGAAGTTTACAGAAGTTAATACATATAAAAGCACTTAGAACAGTGCCTGGCAGAGTATTATATTTGCTATTGTTTTTATTATGGTCTTTTAATCTGTGGTATTTTAATAATAGTTAATAATAAAATGAATGTAGGCCTTTTTCCACTCCCAGTGCTGGGAACTCATAAGGCATGTTAACAGACATAACTTTTAAGTTTCAGAAAACTTGTCTAATTCTTTGTTTTCTTCCTTTCATATGTTTTATTACCTCTTTCTGGAATTCTTATTTATTAAACCTCCTGGCCCATCTCTGATTTTCCTATTTTCCCCCTTCATTGTACATCTTTTTGTTTTGTTCTCCTTTCTGATAAATGTCAGCTTTACCTTCTGAATCTTCTAATGAGGACTTCCCTGGTGGTCTAGTGGTTAAGACTCCAAGCTTCCAATTCCTGATCAGGGAACTAAGATCCCTTATGTCTTATAGTGCAGCCAAATAAATACCAACAAAAACTACTGAGTTTAAAGATTTTTAGCTGTATTTTTATATTCTAAGTGCTTTGCTCTATTATCTTTCAATGGCTGCTTTTTCTTCTATTCCTTTTTTTCTTTTGCTCCCTGTATAGTCTCCTTTTTAGAGTCTTTTTGTTTTGTTTGCTTTGATTTCTTTCCAGTTGGAATTTGCCTCAAATGTCTGGTGATCCTTTACTGCTATTTAACAACGAGGCATTAAAAATGTTTTTAAGTGAAGCTTTCCAACTGGGAGGCTTCCTAGTACAGGGATTTTCACTGGGGGCTCCCTAAATGTTTGTATTTATAGGTTTTTCTCCCCTGGGCAGATTTATTTTCTCCAGAGAAGTACCTTCCACCTGTGCCAGGCAGGGGCAATATAAGCTTCCCAGTGTTTCTAATATCAAAGTTGAGAAAGCAGGCTGGACAATCTCGTTTTTGTCTTTATTCTTGCTTTTGGTGAGGCTTCGTCCTCTGCTCTGCTGATTGACCCCGACTTTATAGTACTTTTTAAATTCACGTTTTCCAGAGACCAAACTGCCCTTTACCTACAGAGGTGAGAGGCAGTCATGTGGCTGTATGACACGGTGCGGGGAGAAGTTTGAAAACTGTGAAGATTAATTACCCTATGCATAAACTTTTAACCAGTGTCTTTGACCTCATCTTCCTTGGTGTATTTGGAGCCTATCCCCAACTCTTAAGGCATTTTTTTAGGGGGGCCATACCTTGCAAGTTTTGAACGTGGTGTTGGAGAAGACTGTTGAGTCCCTTGGACTGCAAGATCAAACCAGTCCATCCTAAAGGAAATCAGTGCTGAATATTCATTGTAAGGACTGATGCTGAAACTGAAGCTCCAATACTTGGGCCACTTGATATGAACTGACTCATTGGAAAAGACCCTGATGCTGGGAAAGACTGAAGGTGGGAGAAGGGGATGACAGAGGATGAGATGGTTAGATAGCATCACCGACTCAATGGACATGAGTTTGAGCAAGCTCTGGGAGTTGCTGATGGACCGGGAAGCCTGGCATGCTGCAGTCCATGGAGTTGCAAAGAGTCAGACATGACTGAGCAATTGAACTGAACACCTCACAGCATGTGGGGTCGAAGTTCCTCAACCAGGGATGGAACCCATGCCCCCTGCAGTGGAAGTTTGGAATCTAACCATTGGACCACCATAAAAGTCCTTCTGAAGGCATTTATACTTTGGCCTCCTCTGTTCTAAGCCAATTGCCCCTCTTACACCCATCTTCCATCTTCCAAGAACGGCTGACACCTTTCCTTTGCCATTTCCTCTCCCACCCTTTAGGCCTTGGGATTTATGACTGTTATGATCCTTTGCTGTCAACACCAAATGTTATGTTGGTTCATTTTATAAAACTGTAAAAGATGAACAATTCCAAAGATACATTCGCCAGAAGAATTTTCAACAAAATTATTTCACTAGAAATCTCTTTATTGATGAAATCACCAGGAATTTTCAACACAAGATTTAACATCTTACTGTCCACCAAGACCTGGGCTCTGGGGTTTGGTCTGCCTCTCCCAGTCCTTAAAGGGGTTTAGAGAGAGACGTCATTAACAGAGACCAAGTAAGGCGGTTGGAGGTCCTCCTTTCCCAGTCATTGGACAAGCTGCTCAATTCTTGTCCAGAGTAGGAAAGAGCCAGTGTTTCAGAGTAATCTAATAACAATTTGACATTGCATTTAAATCTCTCATAACAATTTCAATTTATCAACAGTATTGGTCCAAACTTATTTGTTCTGATCTAAGTCTTTTTCATTTTGCATTTTTGGTGTAATTTTAGTAAATAATCTCACTCCCTGTGCAGAAATCAATTAACCCCGTGCCAAGAAAAATATCTCAAACCTGAGTAATCTCCTCTTGCTCTTACAAAGAGGAAACAGGGGGTTTTCTGCTTTTTCCACTCAAGAGATGACCAAATATATACCCTCGACCCCCCGGAAGTCCAAAATGTTACTTCTGGCCTTGGAATGTGCAGCTTTTGATGGGCTGATTCAAATTACCTAGGAAAAGCAGCTGGAACTACTATGCAGGCAGCCTTCTTTGGAAATTTCTTCCTAAAATCAACTCCAGCGAATGGTCCATGCTTGTGTACAAAGGCTGTACAGTTCGAACTTCTGCTGTTCCATCTCACAAGCTAGGCTCAGAGGAGGCACTGGAGTTCTCAGGAGCAAGAGGAGTAGCAGTGGCCCCACGAGGTAGGACCTCAATAACGCGAGGCTTGTCAATGATCCGGGCTGTCCGGTTTCCCTTTTCCACAATACCGACGATCCAGGCTTGATGACCCTCTCCATACTTTGAAGATTTGATTTCTGAACAAAAGCGAGCTGCCTGTTCTCTTGGCAGACAAATCAGTAGCCCCCCAGAAGTTTCTGCTGAGGTTCCTTGCAGGAGACCAAAGCGCCCGCTAGCCTTGCTGATGGCAGCCATCTTGGCAATGATGGGCAGATTATGAATGACAAAGGAGACCTCATTTCTTTGTTGTTTTGCAAGGTTCTGAGAGTGACCCAGAATGCCAAAGCCGGTGATATCTGTGGCTGCATGGGCATTAAACGTGTGCATCAGCCCGGCAGCAATTCTATTGAGGGTAGCCATGTTGAACATGGCTTCCTGATAACCCAGCTCTACCTCTTCTCTGGAGACCACCATCTTTATCTTATTCCATCGTTCAGGATTATCCAGCCATTGGTGGGCATTGACGGCAACCTGGGTTCCTAAGGGTTTAGTTAACACGAGCACATCCCCAACAACGGCGCTGTCAGCAAGATGAATTCATTTGGTTGACATACTACAGTGGCAACTCCACCGATGATAATCCAAGGGTTTACCACCGTTTGCCCACCAGTCACTGCAGTCCCTCCTTCCTCGGCAGCATCCCGAAAGCCTTTGATCATGAGTGGTGTTATCTTTTCTCGCTCCTCCTCAGGCATACTCTGGCTGACGCTGAGTAGCATCAACATGTTGTCACACTCAGTAATGCCCATCGCGTAGAGGTCACTCAGCACGTTGGCACATGCGATGCGTCCCATCATGTAGGGATCTTCCACCAGGGGGTAAAAGAAGTCGGTGGTCTGCACCAGGGACAGGCCCCCGTGTCTCAGGGGTATGACGCAGGAGTCCATCCCAATGCCCAGGCTGGGGAAGGGAGGGCTGGGCTCCGCCCTCACCGGCAGACCGGCTTCCTGGGCCGTCTCTTCAAGGCCTCCGACCAGGCCCCGGCCCGGCGCGGGCAGCACCTCCGGTCGCGTCAGTCCCGCCAGGAGTTTGAGCAGCGTCTCCTGGGGGACCTTGCAGCCTCAGCCCTTCATGCCAGAGAAGCCGGTGAGCCGCCAGCTCGGGCTGAGACCCAACGCCTGGGGCTCGAAGGGCCGGTAGCTCGAGAAGCCCCGGCCTAGAGGCAAGCCCACCGGGCCCGAGGAGCCTTCCCCCGCCGCCACTGCCGCCATAGCCTCTCCGCCGGCGCCAGTCGCCGCGACTTCCGCCATTACGCCTGCCGGGCAGGGAGGGAGAAAAGAGGATGGAGGAGGAGAGGTCCCTTTTACTTTCCACTCGAGTTAGTAAGGCGTAACGACATTACCGGAGACTCTCTCTGGCACGACTCGCGCAGCACAACCGCGGTCACACCACGCGCTCCAGGACGTCCAGAGGAAGGGGCCGCCGGCCTCTAGGTATTTATCTTGCTGGTGATTGACAGCCATACCAGCCAATGACGGCTTCGCCACCAAGGGGCGGGCTTCCTTTGGTCTAAAAGCTATACTACAAATCAACCACTAGCTTGCGAAATGGTCTCGGCAAGATTATTGAGCAAATGCTTTAGTTCATTTCCCTTGATGTAATTTAAATGATCTCTTAGGAGTGGTTGGTGGAACTCTGATTCCCTAGAGACAGTTTACTAAGTCCAGCATTTTCAAAGACAAGGGCAGATCGGTCACTTGGTCAACCTCAAGCCGATCAGATTTGTCCAAGGGTCACTTGGTAGCGCACATGATCTATCCAGGGTGGAAAAATAGCCCAGGAGAAAAATCGGAACGAATATTGAGAAATTAGATATTAAGTTACTACCATTATGTAAGCAAACTGCAGCATCAACACAATGAAATGTTAATGGGGACTTGGTCGGACATGACTGAGCGACTAAGAACAGAAACTAAACAACTAGGACTTTAAAGCGTTTTAGGACTCTTAAATCCAGACACCTGCGAGGGTTTTGGTGCTATTTCCATCACTAAACCTATGCCAGTCACTTCCTCTCTCTTGGCATCAATGACTCATCTGAACAGTAAAGTAACTTTACCTAGGGTTCTTCTAGTCTAAATTTTTTATATCCCTTTCAGTTCAGTTCAGTCGCTCAGTCGTGTCCAACTCTTTGCGACCCCATGAATCGCAGCACGCCAGGTCTCCCTGTCCATCACCAACTCCTGGAGTTCACTCAGACTCACGTCCATCGAGTCCGTGATGCCATCTAGCCATCTCATCCTCTGTCATCCCCTTCTCCTCCTGCCCCCAATCCCTCCCAGCATCAGAGTCTTTTCCAATGAGTCAACTCTTCGCATGAGGTGGCCAAAGTACTGGAGCTTCAGTTTTAGCATCATTCCCTCCAAAGAAATCCCAGGGTTGATCTCCTTCAGAATGGACTGCTTGGATCTCCTTGCAGTCCAAGGAACTCTCAAGAGTCTTCTCCAACACCACAGTTCAAAAGCATCAATTCTTCGGTGCTCAGCCTTCCTCACAGTCCAACTCTTACATCCATACATGACCACAGGAAAAACCATAGCCTTGACCATATGGACCTTAGCCAGCAAAGTATATCTCTGCTTTTGAATATGCTATCTAGGTTGGTCATAACTTTTCTTCCAAGGAGTAAGCGTCTTTTAATTTCATGGCTGCAGTCACCATTTGCAAGTTAATATATACGAGAGTGTGTGGTATATTCATGAAGGAAAGCTTGTCAATATCTGTTAAAATTATAGCTGCACTAACTACCTTTGACCCAGTAGTTCCATTCTAGAACTTTATCTTTTAGATATACTCACCTGTGTGAGTGGGAAATGATAGTTATTTATTGCTGTGCTATAAACATACTTGAACAACTTAAATGTTTATCAATTATGATTAAAATAAATTGATACATTTATATAACGGACTATAAGGCAGCCATAAAAAAGAATGAGAAAGCATTGATATGATTATGCTGACAATAGTTACAGTTCTAATAGGCAGGATTCTAAATGCTCTACATATATTAACTAATTTAATTCTCATAAAGACCTTATAAGTTAGGATTCATTCCACATTTGGCTTGGCGTGCTGCGATTCATGGGATCACAAAGAGTCGGACACGACTGAGCGACTGAACTGAACTGAATATAAGACACAGAGAGATTAAATGACCTAATCAAAATCACCATGAGTTTAGCATGAAGCTGGATATGAATCCATGCAATCTGCTCCAAAGACCACCAAATTATATTGCCTATAATGTTTGTTAAGAGAAACAAACAAGCTTCAGAAAAGTATGTATAGAATGCTACAAGTTGTTGTAAAAGGGGGAAATATATGCAAAAACATATTTCTGGAAGGGTGATCACCAGACACTGGTAATTTTGATTATCTATGGGGAGACAATAAGATGATTAGGGGACAGAGATTTTTTTTCATTGTTGTCTTTTTGATCTTTTTGTGTTGGAACTTAAAAATAAAATGTAACATTTGAATGTAATACTTAAAACAAAAGTAAATGCCTATGGGAGTATAAATTGATGCAAACATTTTGAAAAAGAGCCTGACCTTAACTGATAAAAAGGACTTCCCTGGTGGCTCAGATGGTAAATGTCTTGCTTACAATGAGGAATACCTGGGTTTGATCCCAGGTATCGGGAAGATCCTCTGGAGAAGGAAATGGCAACCCACTCCAGTACTCTTGCCTGGAAAATCCCATGGACAGAGGAGCGTGGTGGGCTACAGTCCATGGGGTTGCAAAGAGTCGGACATGATTGAGCGACTTCACTTCATTTCACTTTAACTGATAAAGCTGGACATATGCAAACCCATGTGATTCCACCCAAGGACATGCCCTAGAGAAAAATCCTGCCCTTGTGCCCCAGATGATATATACAAGAATGGTTGTAAGAGGTCTGGAGAGGATTGTACAACAGTATGAATGTACTTAACACCACTGAACTTAAAAGTACTTCAGGTTTAAAAAAGTAGTTAAGATGGTAAATTTTATGTTGTGTATAAGTGTGGTGTTTTTGGTGTTTTTTTTGGCTGAGCTGAGAGGCATGTGGTATCTTATTTCCCTGACCAGGGATCGATCCGTACCTCCTACAGTGGAAGCACAGTGTCCTAACCACTGGATCGCCAAGGAATCCCCTGTTATGTGTATTTTTCCACAGTCACAAATATAAAAAATATATAGTAGATACTTATAGATTTTATAGTCCACCATTACATTTGGTTTTTATTACTGCATAAGTGAAGTGAAGTTGCTCAATTGTGTCTGACACTTTGCGACCCCATGGACTGTAGCCCACCAGGCTCCTCCATCCATGGGATTCTCCAGGCAAGAATACTGGAGTGGGTTGCCATTTCCTTCTCCAAGGGATCTTCCCGACCCAGGGATCAAAACTGGGTCTCCCGCATTGCAGGCATACTACAGTATTAAGTCCTGGAGTGAATTGGAAGGAACCAGAATGTTAGATTTAGAATAAGCTGTCATCATGACTCTCCTAACAGGCTTAGCTAACTTGTGTAATGGGTGGCTGTGTGGCCTAATGGATAAGGTGTCTGACTTCAGATCAGAGCAAGGGGATTGGTTGCTTTTTGAGGGCTTCCCAGGTGGCTCAAGTGGTAAAGAATCCACCTGCAATGCAGGAGCCACAGGAAATGCATGTTCCATCCTTGGGTGACCCCCTGGAGGAGGAAATGGTAACCCACCCCAGTATTCTTGTTTGGAGAATCCCATGGTCAGAGGAGCCTGGCGGGCTACAGTCCATAGGGTCACAATCAGTGCAAAGAAATAGAGGAAAACAACAGAATGGGAAAACTAGGTAGACCATCCCCAGGGGAAAAAAATGCAAAAAAGAAAAATGGCTATCTGGGGAGACCTTACAGATAGCTGAGAAAAGAAGAGAAGTGAAAAGCAAAGGAGAGAAGGAAAGATATAAGCATCTGAATGCAGAGTTCCAAAGAATAGCAAGAAGAGATAAGAAAGCCTTCCTCAGTCATCAATGCAAAGAAATAGAGGAAAAGAACAGAAGGGGAAAGACTAGAGATCTCTTCAAGAAAATTAGAGATACCAAGGGAACATTTCATGCAAAGATGGGCTCGATAAAGGACAGAAATGGTCTGGACCTAACAGAAGCAGAAGATATTAAGAAGAGGTGGCAAGAATACACGGAAGAACTGTACAAAAAAATCTTCACCAAGTCCCTGAGAGACTGGTCAATAACCAGGAGGCCTGGCCCTCAAAGTTGAAGGCCACGGCTTGTATCCTGCACGCAGGACTGTGCTCGCTTGTCTCTGGTTTAGTGCTCTGCTTTCTCAGTTGCTTTCGGCTTGTTTTCCTGCCTGTGTAGCGAGCCCACTCCAGGAGCGGCATGGTCTGTACAACTTTAGTACCCTTCCACAAGAGCACTCTCGAACACCTCATTAGGTTTCTACTCCTTGCCAGATACTGCCCTGAAACACACCCTTCGATGTTTGTGAAGCAGAGTGTCAAAAGGTTACATCTTGGGGGTCTTTTGAGCATGCTGACATAGGGATTTTTTATCATTAGAGAACATATATTAAAAGATATGATGCCTTTGTTACACATCGTTAAAAGTAATAGCATCTTACAATGGCTACTTCTAGAAGGACTAGTGACTGCAAAAGGCACAGAATTGTTTGGGTCTAGGCTGCTAATACAGGTACTTTCCATTTCCGAGGCTACATCAAGTGTACATTTATGATTTGTGGACTTTCCTGTATGTATATCATACTTCAACAAACATGTCACTAAAAGCAAACAAATGATAGATACTTGACATTAGTGTCCCACCCATTTGGGGAGGCCTGGTGTGCTGCAATTCGTTCACTCAGACTCAGGTCCACTGAGTCAGTGATGCCATCCAGCCATCTCATCCTCGGTCGTCCCCTTCTCCTCCTGCCCCCAATCCCTCCCAGCATCAGGGTCTTTTCAAATGAGTCAACTCTTCACATCAGGTGGCCAAAGTATTGGAGCTTCAGCTTCAGCATCATTCCTTCCAAAGAAATTCCAGGGCTGATCTCCTTCAGAATGGACTGGTTGGATCTCCTTGCAGTCCAAGGGACTCTCAAGAGTCTTCTCCAACACCACACTTCAAAAGCATCAATTCTTCAGTGCTCAGCCTTCTTCACAGTCCAACTCTCACATCCATACATGACCACAGGAAAAACCATAGCCTTGACTAGACGGACCTTAGTCGGCAAAGTAATGTCTCTGCTTTTGAATATACTTTCTAGGTTGGTCATAACTTTCCTTCCAAAGAGTAAGTATCNGATGGTGACTGCAGCCATGAAATTAAAAGACACTTACTCCTTGGAAGAAAAGTTATGACCAACCTAGTTAGCATACTCAAAAGCAGAGACATTACTTTGCCGACTAAGGTCCATCTAGTCAAGGCTATGGTTTTTCCTATGGTCATGTATGGATGTGAGAGTTGGATTGTGAAGAAGGCTGAGTGCTGAAGAATTGATGCTTTTGACATGTGGTGTTGGAGAAGACTCTTGAGAGTCCCTTGGACTGCAAGGAAATCCAACTTGTCCATTCTGAAGGAGATCAGCCCTGAGATTTCTTTGGAAGGAATGATGCTAAAGCTGAAGCTCCAGTACTTTGGCCACCTCATGCGAAGAGTTGACTCATTGGAATAGACTCTGATGCTGGGAGGGATTGGGGACAGGAGGAGAAGAGGACGACCAAGGATGAGATGGCTGGATGGCATCACGGACTCGATGGACGTGAGTCTGAGTGAACTCCGGGAGATGGTGATGGACAGGGAGGCCTGGAGTGCTGCATTTCATGGGGTCGCAAAGAGTTGGACACGACTGAGCGACTGAACTGAACTGAACTGAAGGAACGTACACAGCACAGCACACATACATATCCACTCCCTCTGGAGTCTCTCTCCCACTCCTTCCCCTGTTGCCAGCGTTCTAGGGCATCACAGAGCACTCAGCTGAACTCCCTGTGTTATACAGCAGCTCCCACTAGCTGTCTATTTAAACGTGACAGTGTATGTATGTCAACATCACTCTCTCAATTTGTCCCACCTTCTCCTCCCCCAACCCCACGGACTCTCTGGGGGGAAAGTATGTATCCGTATTACTTCCTGTCACTTCTCCCTGGGAGTAATGTGCCCTGGGGCCAGTGCAAAGAAAGTCAGGAATTTTCCTTGGCCAGTGACCAACCCCTGGGCCCAGGACAAGTTCTTGCGCCTTTGTGCAGACCGTCCACCTGGGTGGATCCTTGTGATTGCATCATGAGCTTTCGAAAGCATCCTTTTTGTCTTTCTCTTCTTTCTTCACTGAGAGATTCATTAAACTACATTTGCCATTCGGGCAAATCATTTTAAAGAAAACTAGAGGTATATAGTGGGTTTACAATATGATATTAGTTTCAGGTATACAGCATAGAGCTTCAAAACTTACAGATGTATTCAACTTAAAGTTATGATCAAATATTGGCTATACTTCCCCCGAGCTGTACAATACACCCTGTAGCTTACTTATTTTATACATAGTGTCAGTAGTTTGTACCTCAATCCCTTACCTCTGTCTGTTGCCCCTCGCTCCCCTCATTTGTTTTTCATATGCAATTAAAGCCTTGGGGCTGGGGCTACTTACAGTTATTTCCAGTTATAATCATTCAGAATCATAACACTACACTTTACATGGGCTATACAGTCCATGAGGTCGCAAAAAGTTGGAAACGACTGAAGCAACCTAGCATGCACGTCATTGTAGAAAAATCACGAATTGCAAGTGTAGTGCACTTCAGTGCACTTCTCGTTTTATTTATTTTATTGAATTGGCCGAAAAGTCTGTTTGGATATTTCTGTACCATCTTATGGAAAAGCCCAAATGAATTCTTGGCCAACTCTACAGCTGCCCTGCCGAGCTGCAGGCAGGATCTTGCTGCTTGAACCCATGCTGCTTGCATTGGAAGGGCAGAGTCTTAACCACTGCACCACAAGGGAATTTCCTCCATACACTTGGAAAATTTTGTTGTTGCTGTGGGTAGACAGACATTCTGTACATTTTCAGTACACTGAAAACACTTCACCAGGCTCTTTCCATTACATTTTTTCCTTATTACAAAATCACTGCCTTGTCATTGTCAGTGGCCATGTGGCCTAATGGATAAGGCGTCTGACTTCGGATCAGAAGATTACAGGTTCGAGTCCTGTCATGGTCGCGAGGACAGGTTGCTTTTTGAGGGCTTCCTTGGTGGCTCAAGTGGGAAGGAATCCACCTGCAATGCAGGAGCCACAGGAAATGCAGGTTTGATCCCTGGATGATCCCCTGGAGGAGGAAATGGTAACCCACTCCAGAATTCTTGCCTGGAGAATCCCATGGACAGAGGAGCCTGGTGGGCTTCAGTCCACGGAATCACAAAGAATCGGACACAAATGAATTGACTTAGCACAGCACAAATTGTCTAACCTCCAGGAATCTCAGTTTCATTGCCTAAAAGATAATAATACATATCAAATAGGAATGTTAAGAGAATTGAATTTTTAAAATGTGTGTAAATTCCTGGCTGATGGTAAACTCAAAATAAATGATAGACCTTTTATCATATAGTACTGATATTGTGGTTGTAGGGACTGAAATTTAAATTCACAAATCTTGTAACATCTCCCAGAGTTTTTTTATAAAATAAATTTATCCATCTTTCAAAGGAAAAAGAACTGTAACAGAAAAACACTGAAATGATCCAAGTTCTCATTAAGAGTGCACAATCAAGCTGTAATGTCACCACACAATGGAATATTATTTATCTTCAAAAATGAGGTGTAGGCATCATCAATATGAATAATCTCAAAAACAAAACATTGAAAAGAAGAAGCAAGTTATAGAAGAAAACATAAACTAGGATACCATTTATAAATAAGCAATAATATTTATTCATAGTAAAAATTAATATTTTATTAGTAACAAGCAATAATATTGTTGAGATGCATACTTGATAAAGACTCTTAAAAGGTAAAAGAATGAATGATTAACAAAGGAGTTGTTAAAAGATTAGCATAGGAATTACTTCTGGGGGAGGATATATAAAAGAACTTTTAGGCTATGTTAAATTCTGTTCCTTGGACTGAGTAGTAGTTACATAGGTTTTCTTTAAACCATGCACATATATTTTCCCATGCTTTTGGTAAATAAACTATATATTTCAATATTTTCAAAATAATAAAATAGGCTATATTTCAGAATTTTAAAAAAATGAGATACTGAAAGAGCAATGGATGTGGAAGCAAAGGACCTCTGGGTTTTATCTGATCTCTAGGCTTGCCTTCAGTGAGTTGTCTGGCCTTAAGGAAGTTACATAACCTCTCTACACCTTAGTTTTAGTTTCTGTTAAATGAATATATTCTTTGCTTCAGACCACATGAACATCTCAACTATGAAAAGTTCTTTGCAAAATGTTCAGCATATTGTTCATGTGAAGAATTCTCTTATCATTGAGTGAAAAACAAAAACAGTCTATGATGTCTATAGTAACTTCATCTGGGCTAAAAAGTGACTAGATTAGGTGGCCCTGGTTATATATTTTCTTAGTTCTCTGGACTTTTCCTTCTCAGTATTTGGTGTAATTTGTACTTCTTCATTCATGGGGTTACACCATGACTATCTGTTCCACTGACCTGTAAGCTCCAGAGAGCAGGGGCTGCTCAGTTTCATCCACCCTAGTATTTATATCAGAGAAGGCGACCCCACTCCAGTACTCTTGCCTGGAAAATCCCATGGACAGAGGAGCCTGGTAGCCTGCAGTCCATGGGGTCGCTAAGAGTCGGATACGATTGAGTATCTTTACTTTCACTGTTCGCTTTCATGCATTGAGAAAGGAAATGGCAACCCACTCCAGTGTTCTTGGCTGGAGAATCTCAGGGATGGGGGAGCCTGGTAGGCTGCAGTCCATGAGGTGCTCAGAGTCAGACACGACTGAAGCAACTTAGCAGCAGCAGCAGCATTTATATGGCAAAAACATTCATTGAATGAATACTTTATTTTATACAATATATTTTGCTGAGCACACGAGTCATGTGATGTGTGCATGTGTGCTAAGTTGCTTTAGTCGTGTTCCAGTTCTTTGCGATCCCGTGGACTGGACTGTAGCCCTCCAGGCTCCTATGTCCATTGGATTCTCCAAGCAAGAATACTGGAGTGGGTTACCGTTTCCTCCTCCAGGGAATCTTCCTGACCCATGGATCAAACCTGCAGCTCCTGCATTGCAGGCAGATTTTTTACTGCTTGAGTCACCAGGGAAGTCCCCTGAATCTCATGATAGTGCTGAGCATTTTGTGTTTATTTATCTCCTCATTTCATCCGCAGAGCAGCCCCAGGAAATCAGCACTCTTACCTCCATTTACATTTGCAGAAACTGAAGTCCCTGATAGGTTAGGAGAGTCTTGCACAGGGTCAACCAGCTAGGAATCAACCTGGTGAGAATTGCAAATCCGAGTCTGTCTAGCCTGAAGGCTGGTGCCTTACCCCACAGTTTGGTGGGCCATTTGAAAATACTGGTGGGTCAGAGGTTAAAGCATCCGCCTGCCATGCGGGAGACCTGGGTTCAATCCCTGGATCAGGAAGAACCCCTTGAGAAGGAAATGGCAACCCACTCCACTATTCTTACCTGGAGAATCTCATGGATGGAGGAACCTGGTAGGCTATTGTCCATGGGGGTTGCAAAGAGTCGGACATGACTGAGTGACTTCACTTCCACTTTGAAAATACTAGTAACCCTCACTACACCCCTCAAGAAAAGAGGACTCTCTTTTTATAGGTACATAAGGTAATTTTTTAAAATTTAGTTTTAGTTGGAGTACAATTGCTTTAGAATGTTGTGTTTGTTTCCACTGTACAAGAATTGGCAACAAGTATGTATATATCTGGGCTTCCCAGGTGGCGCTAGTGGTAAAGAATACATCTGTCATTGCAGTAGACGAAGAGACGTGAGTTCAGCGCCTGGGTCTGAAAGATCCCCTGGAGGAGGGCATGGCAACCCACTCCAGTATTCTTGTCTGGAGAATCCCACGGTCAGAGGAGCCTGGCCATAGGGTCACAAAGAGTAAGACACGACTGAAGCAACTTAGCACAGCACAGCCCGTACACATATCCGCTCCCTCTGGAGTCTCTCTCCCACTCCTTCCCCTGTTGCCACCGTTCTAGGGCATCACAGAGCACTCAGCTGAACTCCGTTATACAGCAGCTCCCATTAGCTATCTATTTAAACGTGATAGTGTATGTATGTCAACATCACTCTCTCAGTTCGTCCCACCCTCTCCTCCCTCACCCCCTTTGGGGGGAATGTATGTATCCATATTACTTCCTGTCACTTCTCCCTGGGAGCAACGTTCCCTGGGGCCAGTGCAAAGAAAGTCAGGAATTTTCCTTGGCCAGTGACCAACCCCTGGGCCCAGGACAAGTTCTTGCGCCTTTGTGCAGACCGTCCACCTGGGTGGATCCTTGTGATTGCATCATGAGCTTTCGAAAGCATCCTTTTTGTCTTTCTCTTCTTTCTTCACTGAGAGATTCATTAAACTACATTTGCCATTCGGGCAAATCATTTTAAAGAAAACTAGAGGTATATAGTGGGTTTACAATATGATATTAGTTTCAGGTATACAGCATAGAACTTCAAAACTTACAGATGTATTCAACTTAAAGTTATGATCAAATATTGGCTATACTTCCCCCGAGCTGTACAATACACCCTGTAGCTTACTTATTTTATACATAGTGTCAGTAGTTTGTACCTCAATCCCTTACCTCTGTCTGTTGCCCCTCGCTCCCCTCATTTGTTTTTCATATGCAATTAAAGCCTTGGGGCTGGGGCTACTTACAGTTATTTCCAGTTATAATCATTCAGAATCATAACACTACACTTTAGGCTTCAGTGCACTTCTCGTTTTATTTATTTTATTGAATTGGCCGAAAAGTCTGTTTGGATATTTTTGTACCATCTTATGAAAAGCCCAAATGAATTCTTGGCCAACTCTACATGCTGCCCTGCCGAGCTGCAGGCAGGATCTTGCTGCTTGAACCCATGCTGCTTGCATTGGAAGGGCAGAGTCTTAACCACTGCACCACAAGGGAATTTCCTCCATACACTTGGAAAATTTTGCTGTTGCTGTGGGTAGACAGACATTCTGTACATTTTCAGTACACTGAAAACACTTCACCAGGCTCTTTCCATTACATTTTTTTCTTGTTACAAAATCACTGCCTTGTCATTGTCAGTGGCCATGTGGCCTAATGGATAAGGCGTCTGACTTCGGATCAGAAGATTACAGGTTCGAGTCCTGTCATGGTCGTGAAGGCAGGTTGCTTTTTGAGGGCTTCCCTGGTGGCTCAAGCGGGAAGGAATCCACCTGCAATGCAGGAGCCGCAGGAAATGCAGGTTTGATCCCTGGTTCAGGAAAATCCCCTGGAGGAGGAAATGGCAGCCCACTCTAGTATTCTTGCCTAGAGAGTCCCATGGACAGGGGAGCCTGGTGGGCTATACAGTCCATGAGGTCGCAAAAAGTTGGAAACGACTGAAGCAACCTAGCATGCACGTCATTGTAGAAAAATCACGAATTGCAACTTAGGAAGGAGGAAAAAAGTGTTAAAAAGCACTTGAAATCCTTTCTTCCAGAAAGAGTGTTAATGACCCCTTAGTAGAGCACAGCTAAGTTTTTCTTCCTGTGCTACATGGAGGGCCACCACTTAACACTGAGCTCTAGGGGGCGCCCAGTCATTCCCTCCAGGCTATGTGGAGCAGCATAGTGTGTATTTGGTGCATCACATAAGCTTACACACACAAAAAAGATGGAGGATTTCCCTAGCAGTCCAATGGTGAAGATTCTGCGCTTCCACTGCAGAGGCTGAGGGTTTGATTCCTGGTGGGGGAACTGAAATCCTGTATGCCTCTTGGGAAAAAAAAAAATTCTTGAACTGAATGAAAATACAACATATCAACTTAAACTTTTAATAATTATTTTATTATTTTATTGTTATTTTTTTATTTTTATTTTTTGGCTGTACCTTGCCGCATGTGGCTCTACTGTACTCCAAATTGGGAAAGGAGTACATTAAGGCCCCTTTTATTTAACTTATATGCAGAATGGTGGTGGTTTAGTCGCTAAGTCATGTACGACTATTGTGACCCCATGGACTGTATGTAGCCTGCCAGGCTCCTTTGTCCATGGGATTCTCCAGGCAAGAATACTGGAGTGGGTTGCCATTTGCTTCTCCAGGGGATCTTCCCAACCTAGGAATTGAACCTGGGTCTCCTGCACTACAGGCAGATTCTTTATCAACTGAGCTATGAGGGAAGCCTTATATGCAGAATACATCATGGGAAAGGCTAAGCTGGATGAAGCACAAGCTGGAATCAAGATAGCTGGGAGGAATATCAATAACCTCAGATATGCAGATGACACCACCCATATGGCAGAAAGTGAAGAGGAACTAAAGAGCCTCTTGTTGAAAGTGAAAAAGAGGTGAGTGAAAAATTTGGCTTAAAACTCAACATTCAAAAAACAAAGATCATGGCATCCAGTCCCATCACTTCATAGCAAATAGATAGGAAAACAATGGAAAGAGTGAGAGAGTTTATTTTTGGGGGCTCCAAAATCACTGCAGATGGTGACTGCAGCCTTGAAATTAAAAGACGCTTACTTCTTGGAAGGAAAGCTATGACCAACCTAGACAGCATATTAAAAAGCAGAGACATGAGGGAAAAGTACAGATTTTACATTTGTCTTCTTGAATTTACAAATTTAAATAAAATCTTTGTTATATCCATTTCATTGATTTTTTACCTAATATTTTGATTAAATTTTCTGAAAATGAAAAAAAAAAAAAAGCAGAGACATTACTTTGCCAACAAAGGTCCGTTTTGTCAAAGCTATGGTTTTTCCAGTAGTCACTTATGGATGTGAGAGTTGGACTATAAAGAAAGCTGAGCACCGAAGAATTGATGCTTTTGAATTGTAGTGTTGGAGAAAACTCTTGAGAGTCCCTTGAACGCAAGGAGACCCAACCAGTCCATCCTAAAGGAAACTGGTCTGGAATATTCATTGGAAGGACTGATGCTGAAGCTGGAACTCCAGTACTTTGGCCATCTGATGAGAAGAACTGACTCATTGGAAAAGACCCTGATTCTGGGAAGGATTGAAGGCAGGAGGAGATGGGGATGACAGAGGATGAAATGGTTGGATGGCATCACTGACTCAATGGACATGAGTTTGAGTAAGCTCTGGGAGTTGGTGATGGACAGGGAAGCCTGGCTGAGCGACTAAACTGAACTAACAAATGACTGCCCTTATCTATTGTTATCTCTGTCTCCATTAGCATGTCAACAGACTGAGGACAGGGATTGCTGTTCACTGCTATATCTCTAAGAGCCAGTGCACAAAGAAGGTCTTCTATAAATACTTGTGAATGAACCTAGGGGAGTCTCAAGCATCTATTATTTGCCAGATATTTTCCTACCACTCTTTTATTTTTTACTAGAAATAAATAGGATGATCCTCTTTTTATTATTTTTTTAGTTTTAATTTAAATTGGGGCTTTTCTGGTGTTCCAGGGGTTAAGACTGTGTGCCCCCACTGTATGGATCTTGGGTTCGATCCCTGGTCAGGGAACTAAGATCCCACATGCCGCAGTTCAGTTTAGTCGCTCAGTCGTGTCTGACTCCTTATGGCTTAGCTGGTAAAGAATCCACCTGCAATGAAGACTTGGGTTTGATCCCTGGATCAGGAAGATCCCCTGGAGAAGGGAAAGGCTACCCACTCTAGTATTCTGGCCTGGAGAATATTCCCTGGGGGTCACAAAGAATCAGACACAACTGAGCGCCTTTCACTTTCTTTCAGGTTGCTCATAGCTTTCCTTCCAAGAAGCAAACATCTTTTAATTTCAAGGCTGCAGTCACCATCCACAAATGATTCTGGAGCCCCAGAAAATAAAGTCTGTCACTGTTTCCATTGTTCCCCCATCTATTTGCCATGAAGTGATGGGACCAGATGCCATGATCTTCGTTTTCTGAATGTGAGTTTTAAATCAACTTTTTCACTCTCCTTTTTCACTTTCAACAAGAGGCTCTTTAGTTCCTCTTTGCCTTCTGTCATAAGGGTGGTGTCATCTGCATATGTGAGATTATTGATATTTCTCCCAGCCATCTCGATTCCAGCTTGTGCTTCATCCAGCCTGGCATTTTGCATGATGCACTCTGCATATAAGTTAAATAAGCAGGGTGACAGTATACAGCCTTGATGTACTCTTTTCCTGATTTGGAACCAGTCTGTTGTTCCATGTCCAGTTCTATCTCTAATTTGTTAGTTAGGGATAGATATTAAGAAGAAAAAGTAAAATCTGGAGAGAGGGGAGTAAGAAGTCTGGTATGTGAGTGTGTATTGTGTGATCGGGGCCAGGGAAGGCCTCATTGAGAAGGTGACCTTGAAGTAAAGACCTGAATGAAAAAAGGAATAAGAATGCAGACACCTGAGAGAGAGTGTTTCAGGAAGAGAGAATGGCAATTGCAGAGGCCCTAGGGCAGGAAGGAGTGCACCTGGGGAGTTCTAGGAACAAGGAGGCCAGAGTGTCTGCTGCAGAATGAGTGGGGAGAGTTTGAGGAGATGAAGTCAGATAGATGGGCACAGGGTAGCAGGCACAGGACATAGGCTTTCATAGGTCTTTGTAGGATTGATATAACCTAACTTTTAAGCTTTTAATCTTCAGTCAAATCCCAAAGGTTCAAAACTTTTCCCATAGGCTTGAGCCCCCATGCTCTGGCCTGACACCCAGGTCAGTGTTCTCATTGCTGGTCCCTGATTTGGACCTGACCCAGGCCATGTTCAACCCTAGTTCCCATTTCTCACCTCGCCTGAACTTGCCCCGTGGGACATCTAGCAATGTTATGGCCATGCGTTCCGGAAAACAAACTCACTCAGAAGGACAATGCAGATAGTGGAGTGCAGTTTATTACACAGGCGGGCCCAAGGCAGAGTCTCCTCTTAGCCAAGGACCCCGACCAGTTTTTGTGAAAATCTTATATACCCTAAGTGTACTTGCTCAAACCCACCTCCCCAAATTCCTCGAAACTAATCTGGACAAGGTAAAAGAGAGATACGATCAAAGTTAACCCGTGATTCATGTGTCACAAGACTAGATCCGTTCCGTTCCGTTCAGTCGCTCAGTCGTGTCCGACTCTTTGTGACCCCATGAATCGCAGTACGCCAGGCCTCCCTGTCCATCACCAACTCCCCGAGTTCACTCAGACTCACGTCCATTGAGTCTGTGATGCCATCCAGCCATCTCATCCTCAGTCGTCCCCTTCTCCTCCTGCCCCCAATCCCTCCCAGCATCAGGGTCTTTTCCAATGAGTCAACATTTCGCATAAGGTGGCCAAAGTATTGGAGCTTCAGCTTTAGCATCATTCCTTCCAAAGAAATCTCAGGGCTGATCTCCTTCAGAATGGACAAGTTGGATCTCCTTGCAGTCCAAGGGACTCTCAAGAGTCTTCTCCAACACCACAGTTCAAAAGCATCAATTCTTCTGCACTCTGCCTTCTTCACAGTCCAACTCTCACATCAAACATCCATACATGACCACAGGAAAAACCATAGCCTTGACTAGACGGACCTTAGTCGGCAAAGNTATCTCAGTGGAGTCTGGCATATAAGCTTTTAATCAATGATAGTTGTTATTTACAGTATCATTTAACAGTAATAAAGTGATCTCTTACTGAACATATACCTTTAGACACAAAATTGTATTAGTTCTAGAATAGAATATTTACAGTACAACTCAGGTATTGTACTGAAAATACATACTCATACTTTTAAGCATACTTTTAAATATTTTGTCTTCATTTATATATCATCTAAGATATTTTAAACAATCAGAAAAACAGCTTTAGCTCATCAAAAGTTGAAAATGTTTTAGAATTCTAATACTTAGCAAAATAATAAAGAGAAGAATATTAGAAAGTAGATGACTTTGTGACATTACAAAGTAATAAGGTAAAAAAAATGACAGGTATTTAAAGTTTTGTTTTATCAAAACTAGGCAATAAAGCACTTATTTTACAAAAACTTTTATTGTTATTTGGTGTAATAGTGAAAGCCTCTGAAGGGGTACTTATTTCCTTCTTTTCCCCTTTGTTATTACTTTCATTATGTGACAGTGTACATCATGCATTCACCGTTTGCAACTTCATTTTTCTTTTGTTCTCAACATAATTTGATCCTAAAAGTAGGGAGAAATTAATTAAGGATAGAAAAATGAGTGAAAAACCTCAGTGGAAGTAATTGCTTGATGACATAATTCAGAATTCTAAAAATGGAAAGGAGAAATTAGCAAATTATGGTTAAAAATAAGACAGAGTCTACTACTGTGAAATGGTTAAATAAAAGGAAAACAAATAGAAGAACTTACTGGTTCTGAATTTCAGACAAGAGTAAGCTAAAAAACAAAAAACAAAAAACCAAAGTTGTACAGGCAACAGAATGGAATAATATAAACTTTGAAATTTAGCCTGGTCACTCAAAATATTCAAAGCAGAAAGATCTTTTAAGAGACAGAATTTATACTCCCAGTTCAAATGAAAATTTAGCATGTTGAGCTAGGTATACACCTCATGAAGTACAAGGTCCATGTCTTCCCTACATTTACTTCTATAGTTGTTTTAAGCTCAGCAGTGCACTCCCCACATAGCAGGCAGTCTCCTTAAATTTCATTGTATTTGGTAATCCAGGAAGCTCATATTTTAAGAAGGTATAAAGGAGGTATGATAGGTGACGATAGGAGGCTAAAGATTTTTGGTCTTCCAAAAAAGCCAGCTTTATCAAGTTATCCAGGATAGATTAGCTTTAATGAGAAAATGTCACTCCAATTTTAAGCTTTAGATCATACATAAATATTGTTTTGAATATATTGTGTTCATAGTCTCTTTTTCAATCACATGGAATAATACGCTGACAGATGTGATTTCATTGCCAGTTTTGCTTTAGAGAACTCAATTATAGGTTTTTTTTTTCTTTTGGAGAATTTGAGAATTTAGAAGGTATGAAAAATTTTAAAGCATTCAATTCAATTTCAGTAAATCAGTTTGAGATTCTGTAGATAATTGGAAGAAATTAGGTGTAGTTATAGTTATTCAGTTACACACTTTATAATCATCATATTTGATTGCAGTTATTTAATTTTATTCAGGACAAGAAAGGACTTTTATAAGAGATCAGGAATATATAAGTAAGCATATCTATGTGTTAATGACGCTGTTCTCTTTTTATCTGCAAATTCTCTTAACTAGTTGGTCTAAAGATGTTCTTGTTTTGTGTTCGTTTTGTTGGGTCAAAAGATGACTGATACCAAAGTAGTAAGTTTTACTTAATAATAGTTAAATAAGGGAATAGATGAGTGATAAAAATTCACCCCCTCAGACGTAATTATTGGCATTGGAAGATGTGTATTGAGTCTTGCTGAAGAGAACTGGGCTTGAAAGTCTTTTCTAGCTCTAGTACATTATGAGCTCCTGGGGTGGCTTATTGTGTCACATATTGACTCTCACTAACAGTATATTCCTTCTCTTGGCACAGTTCTGGTATTTAAGAAATTTTTTTTTCATACTTAGTAATGACCAAAATACCTTACTCAAATATAACCTTCCTTCCTAGAGAAGGGAACCGACTCATCAAGTATCTTCATACTGTGTAGGACAAGCTTTCCTCATATTCCACAGGATTTATCAACCCATTTTCTCCCTTTTACAGCCAAAGGTCAGGAAAGAACTATCTATCTATCTATCTATCTATCTATACTGTATTCTTGTCCTGTGTGTTCGTACTGGATCTTGATTAACTTGTTTTTGTTATGCAACTCTCTTATTTTCGCCAGTCTTATGAGAAGACTCCTGGTTCCCTGATCAGCTACACACTTCTTAGTCCTTCTCATTATTGATATTTTATATAAAATATTGTATGTAAGAAGAAAGTTACAGTTATGGTAAATACTTTCTGTTACTTGGAAAAGCTCCTCTGAGTTCTTGTAACACTGCACTCTTCTGTTTCCTTCTTCATTCCTGGCTCCTCTTTCTGTCTTCTTTCAGACTATTCCCTTTCCATCCTTTCAAAGTTAATATTCTTCATGTCTTGACATGAGTCCTACTTCCTTCTCATTCAATAGGAATTTTCAGGGTGATCTTATACACTTCCATGGATTTTCTGATCCTATATTTGCTGAAGGCTCAAAAAAAAAAAAACCACAACAACAACAACAAAGGATTGAGTCTGATATGTATATCCAAATCCATACTAGACTTCTGACAAACTCGCAAACTCATCATCTTTCCCAACTTCAGCCAAGTTCTATGAAAACGTTCTCTTGTGTCAGTTTACTTCTTTCACCCCCATTGATTCTTCCCTAGTGCCATCCTTCAGTTTACTGTTCTGTGGATACTTTTTTATATGAAGATCTCCATTCTCCTCAGTTAAAACAAGTGTCCTTACCGTGTAGATTTATAGTCCCTCCACTTCATTGTAGTAATTGCATTCTGCTTTGTATTGTATTTGTACTTAATCATGTCCGCATTAGAATTTTATGTATTAAAAATGAGAGACTATGCTTACTTGTGTCACTACGGTATCTTTCACATTTAAGACATAACCTGACTGATTGCAGGTAGTTAAAAATTTGTTGAATGAGACTTATATGTTACATATTTAATTTTAAAAGGCATTATTGTTTTTCAGAAATGAGGAAAGTAGACCACAGAAGTGCCAAGCATCATACCTTTAATGTAGTCTGGACTCTGATAAAACCTTTAAATTTTCTGCACCATATTACCACATTATATTATTCATTCTAATCTTCTCTTCTCCAGTTGGCCTAATCCCATTTTTGTCTGTCTTCATTCATTACTAGTGTACATTCACCCACATTATACACACTTCTATTAATCTAGTACTTCCTTATTTTAGAAACTTGTCTGAACCTGTGATTCCCAAGTGTTACAGAATGAAATTAATGTCATTGAAGACTTTTCAAATTTAAGACGCCTAAGCAACATTTTGGGGCTTCCCAGATGCTGCTATTGATAAAGAACCTGCCTGCAATTGCAGGAGACGTAAGAGACCTGGGTTCAGTCCCTGGGATGGGAAGATCCCCTGGAGGAGGACACAGCAATTCACTCCAGTACTCTTGCCTGGAGAATCCCGTGGGCAGAGTCTGGTGGGCTAATAGTCCATAGGGTCTCAATGAGTTGGACATGACTGAAGTGACTGAGCACACATGCAAGCAACATTTTATCCTGAGGACTTTGAGAGAATACGAAAAAAAGAAAAGGGAAAAAACTCTAAAATTTAAACTTTTTTTTGTTTGTTTTTTAAATGTTCTTGATATGACTTGTATTTCAGAAGGACAATTATTCACAGTTTAGGTTATGGTTGTTTCTACATGCGTACATACTTTTGTAGCTTAAAAAAGATTCTTCTTAAAAACCTAGTGGTCATCTTCATACCTAACATTAGATCCTTTAAAAACATATAAAAGAAACAAACACAAGAAGACATGCTAATGAAATCAAATAACTTTACTCTGGTAATAAATGTAGATCTGCTAAAATAGCAGATATGCTATTTTATTGTTCTTTAATTTCTTTGTAGGGAATAACTCAGATAATTTGCATAATATAAAAATAACTCTGTAAATAAAATAAAACATTTTGTGAATGATAAGTTCTTAATGGAACCACTATTAAGTTAAATATATTTTATTTGAACTAAGACATCGAAATAAGACTTTGATAAATATGCATCCAGTATATAGATAAACTGATTTTATTATGTAAGAAGGTGGAAGGCATATAAAAATGCTTCATTTCAGTACTCATGATTATAATCAAGATATAATTTGGGAATCTTTTTTAATTTTTGAAGAATTTAAGGCAACTCTAAATATGAACACATAAATTATATTTTGTATCTTTAGAGTATTTATGAAACATGTAAGAAACATCTGTGAAGTGTAGGATAATTCTCATTTACAAAAGAAGAACTTTATGACACATATTTAGTTTATGATCTTATGTTAAGAACTGTCAACTCATTCTTTTAAGTCTATATTCCACAGATGTTCATTAGACATCTACCATTAAATGTTAAATCTCTTCATTCGAGGGTTGAATATATTTAGAAGCAACACATTTTAAAAAAAAATCTTGAGTATAACCTGACTTCCCTATGCATATAAATGTAACTCATATTTATTTATGATTGTTTAGTCTAAAAATATTCAGACCAATTTAGCAGGACTTTCTTTTGGAGGCTGTGAAGAGCTTACCTTGGGATTCTTGTTTTCTCATCCTACTTAATTGAGGGCGCCTTCTCACTTTCGAGCACTTTATAGCACTGAAAAGAGCCTAATAAAAAAGAATTTTCATGTGTTACAATTGAGACGAAATGAAAAAATTTTTACAAAGTGCCAAAATCAAGAAATATTGAAAGCATGTAGGCTCAACTGCCCACTGCTCTTGAATTTTCTCACTTTAGTTCTTTATGTTCCGTCCACATTAAAAACTCTTAACCTTTATATTAAATTTATTATCATAAGTTATGCAATATCATAAGATATGTAATATTCATATAGAAAAGGAAGCATCAGATTGACAAAGTATAAGAATGTTTGCAGTTTAATATTAGACAGTTATTTTACAAAGACTAGTCTCATAATTTAAAACCCTCATTTAAAAATTAGTCACCTTTCCTGAGGCAAGTAAAAATTTTTTTATGATCTTGGCTGATTGTTTCATTGAATTAATTAAATGATAATCACTGGAAATAAAATTTCACAAGACAGTGTATATTGTTTTATATTATAACTTTCCTATGCCAGATTTTCCTTCATCTGTAACTAGGAAGCATAAATAATATCATTTTTATATTGTGGTAATGACATCAGGAGAGGTTAAGTGAATAGCTATGATATTTGTAATCCAACAAATAACAGAGAGCCTTAAAATAAAAACTTAGTATTCCTCTGAGGAGAAAAATGCCTATCTATTTACCTATCTATTTATCTGTCTATATATCTGTGTCAGTAGATATTCCATTATTGAATCACAGAATTAAAATTATAAAACTTTATTTAAAAAAATGAAATGTAGTATCAGAAGTAATATATATAAAGAGATCCAAAACATATGCATACATTATGGGATCTATCCCAGATTCTGCTCCTTAATATCCTGTAGCATATCATTTAACTTGGCTAAAACTTCCTCATCTATCAAATGTGGCTGATCTCACATGCTAGCAAAGCAATGCTAAACATTCTCAATGCCAGGCTTCAACAGTACTTGAACCGTGAACTTCCAGATGTTCAAGCTGGTTTTAGAAAAGGCAGAGGAACCAGAGATCAAATTGCCAACATCCCCTGGATCATCAAAAAGGCAAGAGAGTTCTAGAAAAACATCTATTTCTGCTTTATTGACTATGCCAAAGCCTTTGACTGTGTGGATCACAGTAAACTGTGGAAAATTCTGAAAGAGATGAGAATACCAGACCACCTGACTTGCCTCTTGAGAAATCTGTATACAGGTGAGGAAAAAACAGAACTGGACATGGAACAACAGACTGGTTCCAAATCGGGACAGGAGTACATAAAGGCTGTATACTGTCACCCTACTTATTTAACTTATATGCAGATTACATCATGAGAAACACAGGGCTGGATAAAGCACAAGCAGGAATCAAGATTGCTGGGAGAAATATCAATAACCTCAGATATGCAGCTGCACTACCCTTATGGCAGAAAGTAAAGAAGAACTAAAGAGCCTCTTGATGAAAGTGAAAGAGGAGAGTGAAAAAGTTGGCTTAAAGCTCAACATTCAGAAAACTAAGATCATGGCATCTGGTCCCATCACTTTATAGTAATAGATGGGGAAACAGTGGAAACAGTGTCAGACTTTATTTTGGGGAGGGGCTCCAAAATCATTGCAGATGTTTATTGCAGCCATGAAATTAAAAGACGCTTACTCCTTGGAAGAAAAGTATGACCAACCTAGACAGCATATTAAAAAGCAGAGACATTACTTTGCCAGCAAAGATCCATCTAGTCAAGACTATGGTTTATCATTACCATCTTTCTAAATTGAAACATGTATAATATCATATAAGAAATGAATTGCCAGTCTAGGTTTGATGCAGGATACAGGATGCTTGGGGCTGGTGAACTGGGATGACCTAGAGGGATGGTATGGGAGGGACCTGGGAGGGGGGTTCAGGATTGGGAACACATGTACACCCATGGAAGATTCATGTTGATGTATGGCAAAACCAATACAATATTTTAAAGTAATTAGCCTCCAATTAAAATAAATAAATTTAAATTAAAAAAAAGACTATGGTTTTTCCAGTAGTCATGTATGAAAGTGAGAGTTGGACTATAAAGAAAGCTGAGCACAGAAGAATTGATGCTTTTGAACTGTGGTGTTGGAGAAGCCTCTTGAGAGTCCCTTGGACTATAAGGAGATCCAACCAGTCCATCCTAAAGGAAATCAGTCCGAGTGTTCATTGGAAAGATTGATGTTGACGCTGAAACTCCAGATTGGCCACCTGAATGGAAGAATGGACTCATTGGAAAAGACACTGATGCTGGGAAAGATTGAAGGTCGAAGGCGAAGGGGACGACAGAGGAAAAATTGAAGGTGGGAGGAGAAGGGGACGACAGAGGATGAGATGATTGGATGGCATCACTGACTAAATGGACATGAGTTTGGGTAAACTCCAGGAGTTGGTGATGGACAGGGAGGCCTGTCATGCTGCAGTCCATGGGGTCGCAAAGAGTCTGACACGACTAACTGAACTGAACTGAATACCTGCCTTATCTCAAGGACAGATAAGTTATAAACGTTAGTACCTGTGAGGATTATTTCTTCATTTATTTTCTCATTCATAATGCTGCAAGCCTTTATTGAATACATAAATATATACGCATTAATATATAACTTGGAGATACATCAATGGACTTGTACTGTATAGAAAATAAATTTACAAATTGTAAGACAGTAGGACAAATATAAACAGCATCATCATTTATAACATCAGCCAACTTAAAATATGTCACATTGGTGGGACTGGAGGTTGACAACTGCTGCAAGAGTTGAAGCATGAAATGAGCCTGCCTTTGTCCAGGCTTGGACTGGAAGGATCCTGGCTGGAATGAAGAAGATTTCGTAGTTATGAGCTACATATTTTAAATAAGATTAAGAGAAGAGTGAGAGCTCTCTCAAATAGAACAGGATAGAGAAAAAGAGTTGCAGAAAGCCCACTACGATTTCAGTCCTGAGACAATGACAAAATGATAGTAGGAACATTAAAAGTTGGGCAGTTTTGGAGGAAGCAGTGATGATGTTAGTTTTGGTGAGGTTGATTTTGAGTTGATGGATGCGTATTAGATGAAAGAAGATTTAGAACTGGAGTTGAGAGGAAAGAGGCATTTCATATACTTGGAGTTAGTAGGACTTAGGTCTGAGGGACAGTAGGTAGCTGATGTAATGTTGTAAAAAAATCAAAGATTGTACTTAAGAGAATGTTTGTCTATACTAGGATGCAGACTAGGCAAAAGGAGGAAGAACAGAAAATAGTGGTAGTATCCCAGAAACCTCTGAGGAAAGAAAAGAATACATGTCAACACTAAAATTAGACAAGGCCAAGGAAAATGGGGGTTGAAATGAAAGTTATTAATTTAATGATGAGATTATTTATGACATTTGATAGGGTAGTTACAGTAAAATTGTGGTGAACAGAGAAGTTAAAATGTATAAAAGGTTAAAAATGAGGCAATAATAGCAGACATTTCACAGCAAAAGTGTCAAGTAGCCATGGGTAATAGAATTTCAAATAAAGTGAAATATTTCAAATAGTGAAATAAATGATGGGCAAAGAGAAGAAAGAACCTGTATCCATGGGAACATGTGGGATTGCCATGAGAGCAAGTTCTCTTAAAAGAGGATGAATCAGATTCTAAAAGCTCAGCTAGAATGGTGACTGAAAGAGTCTGAAGCAAAGGACTAGGTGTATTATAACAGAGTTTGAAGGTTTGAGAGAGCAACAAATAACTTCCCAGACTAATGGAGGCCACATTTATGAGTTATTGCTGATAATAGTTGGATTAGAAAACATGAGTTATTCCTTAGAATGACAAACTTACTAGGCTTCTTAATTTTTTCACCCTGCAATTATGTAGACGTCCCTGCAGGTCTCAGACGCAGCTGAAGACCTCCAGGCTTTCCCCTCTCTACACTCAACTAGGTCTGCTCCAATCAGCTTACTGCAAGGTTATTTTCAGAAACATTCAGAATACATGCTTCTTTGGGCAGACTTGCTCAAAAGATGAAAACAGTGGTGTCTGTGTATTGCTTGGTGGGGCAGGGTGTCAGGGAGAGACAGAGACAAAGGCAGAGAGAGAGGAAGAGAAAAGGATGGAGACAAGGTGGGAGGGGTAGGCAGTACCAGATCTACTAAATTCCTTGTTAGGATTCATAAATGAGATAAGTCACTTTTCTTTCTTGCAGCAGAAAGGAGAGCAAGGTTAAGAGGACACACTGCTTCTTTGTTAAAAAGTCTCACTCTTTTTGGAACTGAGGATAAGGAAATTCCCACTTGTAAACTTAATAGCTTAAGAAGTTCCCAAGTTTATTCCTAGAACACATTTGTATCTCATAATCTGTGTAAAACACAGTACATTACAGAATTCTTTTATGTGAAAAACTAAATAATGTGTTTTAAATTTATTTTTCTGGTTGTATTAACTGTCTTTAATAGCACAGAGAAGGACAATTTACAGATAAAAGCTGAGGAGGAATGGTGTTGAACTGGTTATATCATGAACAAAAGCATTTTGTTAGGCTAAGACTATGCTTCCTACTTTTGCATTCCAGTCCCCTATAATGAAAAGGACATCTTTTTTGGGTGTTAGTTCTAAAAGATCGTGTAGGTATGTATAGAGCTTCTCCATCTTTGGCTGCAAAGAATATAATCAATCTGATTTCGGTGTTGACCATCTGGTGATGTCCATGTGTAGAGTCTTCTCTTGTGTTGCTGGAAGAGGGTGTTTGCTATGACCAGCGCATTTTCTTGGCAAAACTCTATTAGTCTTTGGCCTGCTTCATTCCGCATTCCAAGGCCAAATTTGCCTGCTACTCCAGATGTTTCTTGACTTCCTACTTTTGCATTCCAGTCCCCTATAATGAAAAGGACATCTTTTTTGGGTGTTAGTTCTAAAAGATCTTGTAGGTCTTCATAAAACCATTCAACTTCAGTTTCTTCAGCATTACTGGTTGGGGCATAGATTTGGATAATTGTGATATTGAATGGTTTGCCTTGGAGATGAACAGAGATCATTCTGTCGTTTTTGAGATTGCCTCCAAGTACTGCATTTCGGACTCTTTTGTGGACCATGATGGCTACTCCATTTCTTCTGAGGGATTCCTGCCCGCAGTAGTAGATATAATAGTCATCTGAGTTAAATTCACCCATTCCAGTCCATTTTAGTTCGCTGATTCCTAGAATGTCGACGTTCACCCTTGCCATCTCTTGTTTGACCACTTCCAATAAGCAGTGGATATTTATCAATAGGCCTGTGGTCATATCCCGATAAACATAATGGAATTTTCCACTTTGTTCTGTTACAGAGATAATTAGCATATTCTTTTAGGCAACAGAGAGTCCAAGTCCAAGTCCTGAGGCTCTTTTATCCGGGGGACTGGTTTTCCACTGGTGTGCCGTTTCTATAGACACCGGGCACAAAGTTCAGAGTTCATTGGGAGGGTGACCATACGTGTAGCCTAATGTTCGCAGCCTGGCCTAAGATGGAGTCCAGCTCTGTTTCCTCCTTCAGCAGGAGCCCCTACCTCAGAAAATTTGAGAAATGACACCCACAGCCACATAGTTATCACACTCTTAACCACCTGCTATCATCCCAAATGGCAGGAAGTTTCATTTCTGTATTGGGGGCAAACGTGAGAAGCCCTAGTGAGTCAATGATGCTTGCCACAAGAAAAAGAGAGAAGCAAGGAGAGAAAGAGGCTGGGAGTGATAATGGTACTCAGGGAAGAGAGGGCTCTGAGATAAAGATAGAAATTAGGAGAGCAGCTTTGAAGATGGTGAGAGAGGAAGTCATGTGATCATCTAGGAGCACAGATTTCCAAACAGAGAAAGCCCCAGAGCAAAGGCCCTGGGCCAGAGCGAGCCTGCTGTGAGTGGAAGAACAGGAGGCCACTGTGAGCGGTGACAAGTGGGTGGGAGAAGAGGTGGGTGAGAGAAGAGGTGGGTGAGAGAAGAGCAGGAAGGAGTGACGTCAGAGGGGCGATGAAGAGCCTGATGTGCAGAGACCGTGGGCCACTATGAAGCCTTTGGCTTTGGCTCCGGGTGAAATAGAAGATGTTGGATGTTTAGACCAGAGGCCTGACATGACGACTCTGACTAAGCTGGGGGCAGAAGGGTTTGGGAGTTAGAAGCAGAAGGACAGTGAAGAAGTTTCTATGAAAACACAGGGAAGAAGCAATGGTGGTTTGCAGCAGTGGCTACACTGAAGATGGTGAGAGGCAGTCGGAGTCAGGACATGTTTTGAAAGTAGAACCAACAGATTTCCTGATGACTTGGGTGGAGGATCTCCTGGGTGGAGGATCTCTGGATTTTTTTCTCCAGTCGCAAGAGGAAGCCACAGAGTTGGTTTTGAGCAGGGGGTTGACATGGTTGCCTTTGTATTTTTGAAAGATCACTCTGCTGTTAGGTCAAAGATAGTCTGGAGGGGAAGCATGCAGTGGAGGGCAGTGAGGGATGGTGATAGCTTGGACTAGGAGGAAATAGGTGGAGAGTTAAGCAACACACCACAGCTCTTCCTGCTTCTAGGCCTTTGCACAGGCTGCTCTCAATCACCCAAAAACTGTCTATGGCTGACAAGTGCTATTATTGTCAAGACTCAGGGAGTCCCTCCCCCAGTGATTTCCTCTGTTCTAGCATTTATCGTGCTGGGTTTTCTCTGACATCTGTGAGCTTCTCACAACGGGGATCACACCTCACTAAGCTCTAAGAGCCCAAGGCTCAGCACGAGGTCTGGTGCAGACAAGGCCTTAAAGAGCATTTGTTGGATGAATAAACAAAAAGAATGTGGAGGAAATAGATCAACACCGTGATAATTGGAGCTCACCAAAGCACTGCAAATCCTTTATTATTGTTGTCACTCTTTTCTGATTATGAAAGTAATATGTGCTCTTTATAAAAAATGTTACAGATATCAATCATATCATTACGATCCCCCAAACCTCATCCTCTATACTCTAGAAACAAGACATCTCTAGTATTTAGAAATAATGGCACCCCACTCCAGTACTCTCGCCTGGAAAAATCCCATGGATGGAGGAGCCTGGTAGGCTGCAGTCCATGGGGTTGCTAAGAGTCGGACACAACTGAGCGACTTCACTTTCACTTTTCACTTTCCTGCATTGGAGAAGGAAATGGCAACCCACTCCAGTGTTCTTGACTGGAGAATCCCAGGGACGGAGGAGCCTGGTGGGCTGCCATTTATGGGGTCGCACAGAGTCGGACACGACTGAAGCGACTTAGCAGCAGCAGCAGCAGCATGCAGCGTTCAGGAAACATTCTCCCCCCATTTGTATATAGATACACTAAAAAATAAAATGTCTAAGAGGCAGAGAGATGGGAGACGAGAAGCTGAGAAAGACAGACTTCCTGCCTAGCAGACAAACAGATGTGACACACAGTTTTGCAACTTGTTTTTTTTTTACTCGCATTATCATGACAATCTTTCTATGCTAAAAATCTACCATTTTTTGGTAAAAGGCTGAGCAATATTCTATAAAATGAATTTGTTTAAGCGATATAAGCAAATTCTGATTCATGTTGGCTACCAACTTATTTTCTACCTTTTTTTTTAATGTAAAGGTTTCTTTGGCTATCTTTGTTGTATTTATTTTGGGACACCACCTTTTTTTTCTTGGCTGGACCTTGTCTTCATAACAGCCTGAGGGTATTTCTCTACTTGCAGCCCTTGGGTTTAATTGCCTCATGCCATGCCATGGAAATCTTAGTTTCCCTATCAGGTAGCAAACCCAAGTCCCCTGCACTGACCACCAGGGAAGTCCCTTGAGACACCAGATTTTAGAAGCAGAGTTGAAACATGTGTTCCTCCTGTGGTGGTTTTAAGACTTGGGTCTTGGTCTTATGTGACTATTAGGTATAGTCTAATATCTAATAGTATAATTAGATCACTCACCTAGAGCCAGACATCCTGGAATGGGAAGTCAAGTGGGCCTTAGAAAGCATCGCTATGAACAAAGCTAGTGAAGGTGATGGAATCCCAGTTGAGCTATTTCAAATCCTGAAAGATGATGCTGTGAAAGTGCTGCACTCAATATGCCAGCAAATTAGGAAAACTCAGCAGTGGCCAGAGGACTGGAAAAGGTCAGTTTTCATTCCAATTCCAAAGAAAGGCAATGCCAAAAAATGTTCAAAACTACCACACAATTGCACTCATTTCACATGCTAGCAAAATATTGCTCAAAATTCTCCAAGCCAGACTTCAAGAATATGTGAACTGTGAACTTCCAGACGTTCAAGCTAGATTTAGAAAAGGCAGAGGAACCAGAGATCAAATTGCCAACATCCATTGGATCATCAAAAAAGCAAGAGAATTCCAGAAAAACATCTATTTCTGCTTTATTGGCATGCAAAGCCTTTGAC
The DNA here is from genome assembly GCA_006408695.1 of Aepyceros melampus. Classification (NCBI taxonomy): domain Eukaryota; kingdom Metazoa; phylum Chordata; class Mammalia; order Artiodactyla; family Bovidae; genus Aepyceros; species Aepyceros melampus. Next base: position 285,310 of record SJXQ01000858.1, read on the forward strand.
TGTATGGATCACAATCAACTGTGGAAAATTCTGAAAGAGATGGAAATACCCGACCACCTGACCTGTCTCTTGAGAAACCTGTATGCAGGTCAGGAAGCAGCAACAGTTAGAACTGGACCTGGAACAACAGACAGGTTCCAAATAGGAAGAGGTATATGTCAAGGCTGTATATTGTCACCCTGCTTATTTAACTTCTATGCAGAGTACATCATGAGAAATGCTGGGCTGGGTGAAGCACAAGCTGGAATCAAGACTGCTGGGAAGAAATATCAATAATCTCAGATACGCAGATGACACCACCCTTACGCCAAAAGTGAAGAGGAACTAAAAAGCTTCTTGATGAAAGTGAAAGAGGAGAGTGAAAAAGTTGACTTAAAACTCAACATTCAGAAAACTAAGATCATGACATCTGGTCCCGTCACTTCATGGGAAATAGATGGGGAAACAATGTCAGACTTAATTTTTTTGTGCTCCAAAATCACTGCAGATGGTGATTGCAGCCATGAAATTAAAAGACGCTTACTCCTTGGAAGGAAAGTTATGACCAACCTAGATAACATATTCAAAAGCAGAGACATTACTTTTCCAGCAAAGGTCTGTATAGTCAAGGCTATGGTTTTTCCAGTGGTCATGTATGGATGTGAGAGTTGGACTATAAAGAAAATTAAGCACCAAAGAACTGATGCTTTTGAATTGTGGTGTTGGAGAAGATTCTTGAGAGTCCCTTGGACTGCAAGGAGATCCAACCAGTAAATCCTAAAGGAGATCAGTCCTGGGTGTTCATTGGAAGGACTCATGTTGAAACTGAAACTCCAATACTTTGGCCATCTCATGCAAAAAGTTGACTCACTGGAAAAGACCCTGATGCTGGGAGGGACTGGGGGCAGGAGGAGAAGGGGACGACAGAGGATGAGATGGCTGGATGGCATCACTGACTCGATGGACGTGAGTCTGAGTGAACTCCGGGAGTTGGTGATGGACAGGGAGGCCTGGCATGCTCCAGTTCATGGGGTTGCAAAGAGTCAGACATGACTGAGCGACTGAACTGAACTGAACTGAGAATGTTCACCCAGGGAGAGACTAAGGGCTAATATGAGCCATGTTCACATTTCTCAAGAGGCTTCCAGGTGGGAAAATGAATAGACTAGTTCTAAGCATTTCCCCAGGCTTGCCCTGGTGGATCAGTGGTAAAGAATCCACCTGCCAGTCAGGAGCCCCACCCAGGTGAAGGTGAAGTCGCTCAGTCGTGTCCGACTCTTTGCGACCCCGTGGACTGTAACCTACTAGGCTTCTCAGTCCATGGGATTCTCCAGGCAAGAATACTGGAGTGGATTGCCATTTCCTTCTCCAGAGGATCTTCCCAACCCAGGGATCGAACCCGGGTCTCCGGCGTTGGAGGCAGACGCTTTAACCTCTGAGCCACCAGGGAAGCCCCACCCAGAAGATGTGGTTTATTCCCTGGGTCAGGAAGATCCCCTGGAGGAAGGTGATAGCTTATGGTGAAAGGTCAGATTCGTGATCTCCAAAGAGGAAGATTTAACTTCAGGACGAGGACTTGATCAATCAAGAGCTTTTGTATAGCAGAGTTTTATTAAAGTATAAAAAGAGACACAGAAAGCTTCTGACACAGACATCAGAAGGAAGATGGAGCATGCCCCCCTCACTAGTGTTAGCAAGGGAGTTATATACTTTTTAAATTGGTTATTACAATAAATCGAAAGAATGGTTCAAGGTTGTAAAGATCTGACTAGACTCACTCCCACAATTTACATTTTAAGATAACAAGATTAGTCAGAAGGTTTGCAGAAAGGAGAAACTGTCCTCAAGCGGGATATATTGTTATTATGTAATCCTTAGTACAGAGTTTAAACTTAGTTGTTTGTTGTGTAATGATCAGTTCTGGACTTAAAGAAAAAACGTTTCATGTGACTAAGACTAAGGAAGTAGAGAAAAAAATGTTTGTCTTTTTCTCCTTGAGAATTCCAGACCCCTATCTCCGCTTCGAGAGCCCCAGACCCCTTTTTCCTCCCCGGGAACCTCATACTTCTTATCAACCTACCTAGGAATTGACTCTCTCATTCCCCCTTTTTCTTTTAGGAGAATTATGTTGCCAAGGGAAAGGAGTGTCATTTTCGTTCCGTAACTACTTCCTACTGTTGAGGAAGTTTGGTCCCTAAATTGTTGAGGCAACATGTTCCCCTAAGGCTCATATTGAGGGTCTCTGATCCAGGGGCTCCAAATAATATTTGGAAGAGTTTGTGGCACTCATAGGAGCCTGGACAACCATTTGTAACTTAAAAGCTTTCAAATGGTTAGAAACAAATCCAGTTATACAGTTACAGATGCAGGGAGCAAACAGTAAAAACAGAACAATTAGAATTATTACGATTAAGATAGTTTTCCACCATGGGGAGCTAGTTAAAGTTTCCCAAAGTGAGATGACTGAGGCTTCAGGAGAATCCATAGCCTGAATCATCTTGTTCATGTGTTTAGTAAAGTGAGTAACATTAGTACTCATATTGGGTATGAATAATGGCACAAGTTTCTCCTTGTGCAGCCGTTAAAATATCTAAGGCCAATCTGTTTTGTAAAACCACCTTTCTAATTTGTATTTGTTCATCACTAAGAGCTGAAAGTTAGTCAGAGCATAACTTGTAGCATAACATCTTACCTGTAGCTCCCGGAGAGGGAACGAACATTGCAGCCAGATAATCATACCAGTGAAATACGTATCTTGCCCAATGAGTTTTTACATGTGGCAGATTAGTAAGGCTTCTCTGGAAGCTCTGAAAATATGAAGCCAAGAGTAAAAGCTAGACCTAGGATGCATCTCCTTATCCAACCAGGGGGAAGCCACGCCCACAGGTAAGAGCCACAGATCCAGGAGACCCTGTCTGGGGCAAGCCAGCATGCCTGAGGGATCCAGTCCCAATTAGTGCCTGGCCAGGCAAAAGGAGGACCTGAATGGGACTGGAAAACACAGGAACACAGGAATGATTACATTGCATAGTTCTTGAGGCAAAAATCCCAATTGTTTCTAATCATTATAATTAAGTTGTCAGCTAACTTCTGGGGATGGCTCTATTTGTTTCCAGCATATAGGAATATTAGCTAGTAGGCATCCCTCTTTAGGAGTTAGCCATATGACCTCATCCCATATTTGATAAACATCAGGTAGAAAACCACCAGATCTAGACCCATTTACTTTCTTTTGTGCAGCAAAATAGTCATTAAACCAAGTTGAAACATAATCAAAATTAAAAGTTACATTATGCCTATAGTTACATCCATCTTAGGATTGTTAGATGTCATCAAATCAAGAAGAGGAGTCACATATGATTGTTGTTGGTGAAGGTATTCTCAGAATTGAAGAAAGTCCTTTCTTTGAAGTGGAGAAACTCACCATGGGAAGTCTTCAGTTGGGGAGGAGGAGAGTGCTCCGCAGACCCAGCAGTTATGTGGCGTAGGAATGAGCCCAGGACAGGAAGGCGTTGTCTTGAGGGTCAAATGGCAGACTCAGGACTTTTGGAGCCAGCAGAAGCAAGCCCACATAGATTCTCAGGCCCATCTCCGTTCCTGGCTCAAACACCGTCTTATTTGATTCAAAGGCTGGGTCAGGAGTTAACCTCTCAGTAATGTCTTTTGAAAAGCTAAAAGCTGAGTCATATAGTTAATTTCAAGGCTTCAGGATCTATGACAATATCTGTGCACAAAAACAGTCTGTCATAGAGATAGCCCCTTCTTTGGATGGGGAGGGCAGTTCAAGACCTCATTAAAGCTATGGGTAGAACTGTAAACCAGCTGTCTTGTGTTTCCTGAGTTACCTTACACGGCTGTCTTTTAATAATGTCACTAGCCTTTTCAACTTTTTCTGAAGATTGGGGTCTCCAGGAACAGTGTAAGTGATATTCTATTCCTAGAGCTTTTGACACCCCATGAGTTACAGCAGCTTTAAAGGTGGAGCATTGTTGCTCTGAACTTGAGAGTTAAGATCTCACTTACATCATGAGAAGTCAGTACAGTAAGATTTTGCCCATTAGTCAACTTACAAGCTTTAGGCGTTAGTGAAACAATAGTAACAATCACCCTTAAACAATGTGGCTGTAGCCTTTATTTTCAGTAACAAACAAACTAAACTCTGACCCTGCGGGCAAACTCAAAGCTGAAGCCTGCAAGAGAGCAATTTGAAGAGCCTTAAAAGCCTTTTGAGTAACTAGAGACCAAATCAGCTTGTCGGTTTGGGCCTGCTGAGTCTCAGTTATAAGTTTATATGAAGGCCAGGCAAGTTCCCCATAACCTGGAATCCAAATGTGGCAGTAGCCTGAAATGCCCAAGAATCCTTTCAGTTGTCTTAAAGTCATAGGTAGAGGATGATCTAACCTAGGTTTAACTCTAGAAAGCATCCTTCAAATCAATGATTGAAAAATATTTGTCTTGTCCAGACAGCCAAATGGATCATGAAGAAAGCAGACCAGGAGCTTTAGTGAGCAGAAAGTGGCCCCAGTGTCCAAAAGGAAAGACTGATTGGTCCTCCACAGTTATTAATACCCTGGCTTCCTCAGGTGTTACTAGGACAGGAGCTTGTGTGGGGACCCCTGGGCACTTCCCATTGTCTTGAGAGTCTGACCCCTGGGGCCTACACCTCAGGGGGCAATCTCTTCTCCAGTAAGGTCCTTTGCAGACAGGACAGGGAGCTGGGGCAGCTTAGTTGCCTGAAGGCAATCCCACTTGAGATGCCCCTCCTTTCCACAATGATAGGAAGCCCGTCCCTTTTCACCTGGGTTCCTCTGGGTGTTTTTCCTGAGGCTGTTTCAGAGCAGATCTAACAGCTTGGGGCTTCGGTCTTTTGCCTGGTTCTCTTTTTCCTTCTATTTTCCTCCTTCTGCACTTTGAAGATTGACATTAGTAAACTTGTGGACAACCTCCCGTAGTCTATACTAGTTTATCAGGACTTTCTTTCGCTCCCTGTTCTATGTCAGCAAACTTAGGGTGGCTTCCCTGGTGGTTCAAGGTTAAAGCGTCTGCCTCCAATGCGGGAGACCCGGGTTCGATCCCTGGGTTGGGAAGATCCTCTGGAGAAGGAAATGGCAATCCACTCCAGTATTCTTGCCTGGAGAATCCCATGGACTGAGAAGCCTAGTAGGTTACAGTCCACGGGGTGGCAAAGAGTCGGACACAACTGAGCGACTTCACCTCACCTCAACTTAGCATAGTTTAAAGTCTTAGCATGTGCTCACTTGAGTCCTTTAAGGATACACCTGACAAAGTGACTCTGTTATAGGAACTGCTTGGCTCCTAGTAGGAAGGAGGGCTATTTCATGTTCCCTCTTTCCCCTTGTCTCACGTTCAAGCCATTCGTCTCCAAAAGTAGTAGCTTCCCCCAGAACTAGAGCTCTCGAGTCAGGAGTCAGCGTCTGTCTCAAGACATACATTACATCTTTCCAAGTAAGGTCATAAAGTAAAGTTAGTCTCACAAAGGCTTCTATATACTTTTCTGGATTCTCTAGATAGTCTCGACTGCAATTGGTACTGTTTGAATTTCTACTGAGACTGAGGCAACCCCTCCTGGAAGGGTGCCCTGATTCTCAGCCTGTTCAGTTGGGAGCCCTTGATACAGGGGCAAAGTAAGAGGACAGGAAGGAGCTGAAGATTTCACACCCAAATCTGCGCCCTTAGGACATAAGTGTGACATGTCTTGCAGAGAGATGAAGAACAACACGTATGTCACTTCTACCCGTTTCTCTTGTTTTCTACAGATCTGGTCTAGTTGTAAAACAGTGATAATTGAGATCCTTCAACAGATCAGCATTCCCCATCTTCTAAAGGATATTGTGGCCATTCAGTATCACAGAAGAAAATCAAAAGTGTCTTTTTTAAACTCTGGGGATCAAACTTGTCCCAGTTTTTAAATAAAAATACATTTTGAAGAAGTGGTTCTGGAATTGCTAGCTCCCATCTGTAAGAGAGAAAAAAGTGGCATCCACAGCCATGACTTTTTTCCAGTGGAAGTGTCCTTCCCTGCTCTAGATGGGATGTAGACAGCTTTCTTTCCCTGGTCGGACTTAGTCTGTCCCTTACTGATGCAGGCGTCTTACTCACCCCTCCTGGTTCTACCACTGAGGCAGGGTGGAGATGCACCAGGGATAGACCTGATGGCATCCCAGACTGGTTAGCTCCATACCGCCAAGACCTTTATTGGATTTCCCCTTTTCCTCTGATGCCACCCAGAACGTAACAGATTAGCTTTCCTGGAATGCTTCCCAAGCAAGTACTACTAGGGGGAAGCATCCATCTTCCGTGTGCCCATGTACATTCCTGAGTACAGTCCTTACCGCAGTAGAAATGGTGAGTATAAAGGGACGAACAGCAACCAAGATGTCCCTTCTGTGTGTCACCGTGCCAGTATATGTGTCAGCAAAAGAGGTGGTGGAGGGCTGGCCAGCAAGGAAAAGTGATTTTTCTCCTCAAGCTACTAGGGCCAATCCTTCCAGTTCATCTCCACAGATTACATAGAAAGAAATATCTAAGGAATTGAGATAAAAGCCATCAGAGAGGCTCCTCCAGCCATTAAGAGCAAACACTACCAAAGGAAGAGCCTATTGTATTTCCAATCTGACCAGATCCTGTAACCTGATCTGTGTCCTCAAAAAACACACGGTCACCAGCAGTGCTTCTGTCCACATAGAGAGGAGACACAGCCGTGACAAAGACTCACTTTCAGGCTGCTGGCCCCTGAGGTAGGTAGCCAAGGGAGTAACCTCTGGCCTGAGAGGCATTCCTGGAGCTCGAGTTCTGCCTAGTTCCCGAACATGCTGCTCGAGCTAGAGGTACATGCTCCTAGTAACTTTCTCGGAGAAGGCAATGGCACCCCACTCTGGTACTCTTGCCTGGAAAATCTCATGGACAGAGGAGCCTGGTAGGCTGCAGTCCATGGGGTCGCTAAGAGTTGGACACGACTGAGCAACTTCACTTTCACTTTTCACTGTCATGCATTGGAGAAGGAAATGGCAACCCACTCCAGTGTTCTTGCCTGGAGAATCCCAGGGACAGGGGGCCTGGTGGGCTGCTGTCTATGGGGTTGCACAGAGTCGGACACGACTGAAGCAACTTAGTAGCAGCAGCAGCAGCAGTAACTTTCTAGTGAGGCTTGCCTAGTCTAGCAAGGCTAAGCACTCCCATACATGGGGTCTAAGTAAAAGTACACAGTAACAGCATGGATCACAATTCCCTTGAAAATCTATGATATGACAAATTAGGCCAGTAGTTCTAATTTCCTATGCAATTACTAAATGGTCAGAGACCAGGAAAAGATGACCAAGAAAGGAGAGTTCAGTCCACACACTTTACACGTCTCTGGCCGCTCCCCTAGCAGGGAGCTTGAGTGTCTCTTGGCCTTGACAGGTCGGTATAAACCCCCGACAAGGCTCCCTTTTTGGGGACTGCCTTCAGTCATAACGAGGCACCATGAAACCGCAGAGCAGGGCTGATCACTTACATCGCGCAGGGCGTGTCATTCATTTACACAAGCACACCATAGAGTTAGTAAAGTAAAGCAGAAAATGTGCATGCTGAGAAAGCAGAGAGGCTAGAGCTCCTGAGTGTTCTTACCTTGTCCTGAAGAGACCAGACAAACCCCCAAGATGATAGCATGCAGTGAATGGTGTTGGATTCGTGATCTCCAAAGAAGATTTAATTTCGGGACCAGGGACCAGGCTTGATCACTTAAGAGCTTTTGTATAGCAGGGTTTTATTAAAGTATAAAAAGGGACAGAAAAAGCTGACATAGACATCAGAAGAGGAACAGAGAGTGTCCCCCTCGCTAGTGTTAGCAAGGGAGTTATATACTTTTTAAATAAAGAAGTGAAAGGCAAAGGAGAAAAGGAAAGATATACCCATTTGAATGCAGAGTTAAAGAATAGTAAGGAGAGATGAGAAAGCCTTCCTCAGTGATCAATGCAAAGAAATAGAGGAAAGCAATAAAATGGGAAAGACGACAGATCTCTTCAAGAAAATTAGAGGGAACATTTCATGAAAAGATGGGCACAACAAAGGACAGAAATGGTATGGACCTAACAAAGCAGAAGATATTAAGAAAGTGAAGTTGCTCAGTCTTGTCTGACTCTTTGTGATCCCATGGACTGTAGTCTACTAGGCCTCTCTGTCCAGGCAAGAGTACTAGATGGGGTGCCATTGCCTTCTCCAGGGGATCTTCCTGACCCAGGGATCAAACCCAGGTCTCCTGCATTGCAGGCAGACGCTTTACCCTCTGAGCCACCAGGGAAGATATTAAGAGGTGGCAATAATACACAGAAAGCTATGCAAAAAAGATTGACCCAGATAATCATGATGGTGTGATAACTCACCTAGAGCCAGACATCCTGGAATGCAAAGTCAAGTGGGCCTTAGAAAGCATCACTATGAACAAAGTTAGTAAAGGTGATGGAATTCCAGATGAGCTATTTCAAAGCCTAAAAGATGATACTGCCCTCAATATGCCAGCAAATTTGGAAAACTCAGCAGTGGCCATAGGACTGGAAAAGGTCAGTTTTCATTCTGATCCCATTTCATTCATTCATCATTCATTCATTCATTTATCCCATTTCATTCTGATCCCAGTTTTCATTCATTCTTTGGCTCAAACTACCACACAATTGCACTCATCTCACACGCTAGCAAAGTAATGCTCAAAATTCTCCAAGCCAGGCTTCAAGAGTATGTGAGCTGTGAACTTCCAGATGTTCCAGCTGGATTTAGAAAAGGCAGAGAAGCCAGAGATCAAGTTGCCAACATCTGTTGGATCATAGAAAAAGCAAGAGAGTTCCAGAAAAACATCTACTTCTGTTTTATTGACTATGCCAAAACCTTTGACTGTGTGAGTCACAACAAACCATGGACATTTTTTAAAGGAAAGGGAATACCAGAAGCACTGACCTGCCTCCTGAGAAATCTGTATGCAGGTCAGGAAGCAACAGTTAGAACTGGACATGGAACAATAGACTGGTTCCAAATTGGGAAAGGAGTACATCAAGGTTGTATATTGTCACCCTGTTTATTTAACTTATATGCAGAGTACGTCATGAGAAATGTTGGGCTGGATAAGCACAAGCTGGAGTCAAGGTTGCCAGGAGAAATGTCAATAACATCAGATATGGAGATGACACCGCCCTTACGGCAGAAAGTGAAGAGGAACTAGAGAGCCTCTTGATGAAAGTGAAAGAGGAGAGTGAAAAAGCTGGCTTAAAACTCAACGTTCAAAAAGCAAAGATCATGCCATCTGGTCCCATCACTTCATGGCAAATAGATGGGGAAACAATAGAAACTGACAGACTTTATTTTCTGGGGCTCCAAAATCACTTGTGGATGGTGACTGCAGCCATGAAATTAAAAGATGCTTGCTCCTTGGAAGAAAAGCTGTGACCAATCTAGACAGCATATTGAAAAGCAGAGACATTACTTTGCCAACAAAGGTCCATCTAGTCAAAGCTATGGTTTTTCCAGTGGTCATGTATGGATGTGAGAGTTGGACGATAAAGAAAGAATTGATGCTTTTGAACTGTGGTGATGGAGAAGACTCTTGAGAATCCCTTGGACCGCAAGGAGATCCAACCAGTCCATCCTAAAGAAAACCAGTCCTGAATATTCATTGGAAGAACTGATGCTGAAGCTGAAACTCCAATACTTTGGCCACCTGATGTGAAGAACTGACTCTTTGGAAAAGACCCTGTTGCTGGGAAAGATTGAAGACAGGACGAGAAGGGGATGACAGAGGATGAAATGGTTGGATGGCATCACTGAATCGATGGACATGAGTCTGAGCAAGCTCCAGGAGTTGGTGATGGACAGGGAGGCCTGTCATGCTGTAGTCCATGGGGTTGCAAAGAGTCAGACATGACTGAGGGACTGAACTGAACTGAACTGACCTGACAATAAATCAAAAGAAGGTCTCAAGATTGTAAATTTACAGTTAAGATAACAGGATTAGCCAGAAGGTTTTCCAGGAAGGAAAAACTGTCCTCAAGCAGGATACACTGTTATTATATAATCCTTAGTACAAGGTTTCAAGAGAGTTGTTTGTTGTATAATCATCAGTTCCCAGCTTGAAGAAAAAAACGATTTATGGACTAAGATTAAGGAATGTGGAGAAAAACAGATGTTTGTCCTTTCCTCTTTCTTGAGAATTCCAGACCGCTATCTCCATTTCGAGAATCCCAGACTCCATTCTCCTCCCTGGGGACCTCAGACTTCTTATCAACCTGCCTAGGAATTGATTCTCTCAAAGGGAGAGAGTCGTCTCCCTGGTGGCTCAGATGGTAAAGCGTCTCCCTGCAGTGCAGGTGACCCGGGTTCGATCTCTGGGTTGGGAAGATCCCCTGGAGAAGGAAATGGCAACCCACTCCAGTACTCTTGCTTGGAAAATTCCATAAGCTGAGGAGCCTGGTAGGCTACAGTCCATGCAATCGCAAAGAGTCAGACACACGACTGAGTGACTTCAGTTTCACTTTCAGTTTCAAAGGCATGACAATCCACTCCAGTATTCTTGCCTGGAGAATCCCATGGATAGAGAAGTCTGACAGGTTGTAGTCCATTGGGTTGCAAAGAGCCAGACATGACTGAAGTGACTCAGCACACAGGAATGCAGGTACAAGCATTTTCCCAGGGCAAAACCAAGTCTAAAGCATGGGAGATTTCCCTGATATTCCAGTGGTTGGGACACTGCACTTCCAATGCAAGGGGCATAGGTTCAGTCCCTGGTTGGGAAATGGAGATCCCACATGCCATGCAGCAAAAGAAAAAAAAAAAAAAAAAAACTTTAAAGAAGTCGCAGGAAGGCACATTGGCATGTAATACAAGAAAGCATTTTCCTTCAGGCAGCAGTGCTAGAGACACAGGGAATCTCCTCGAGAAGTCATGTGTGTCCCATCTCTGGAGGTGTGTGAGTGGCCCCTGGCTGAAGATTTGGTGGAAGTTAAAATATAGCAGATTTATGTGAAGCGAGGGAAGGTTGGATTAGGTGATTCAGGAGTTCTTTCAAATCGGAAATTTTCTTATTATACTTCTAGCAGAAGGTGTCATAAAGGATGGCATGGAGAAGCTGGCATGAAGCCTTCGAGATCATCTTGGGAAGATTCTGACACACAGTGATGGGGAATGCATATTTCAGGCAAAAGGGATGGGCCAGTGAGAGACTGAGGAAGAAAGAGTAGGACATGAAGCTAAAGAAGTTTCAGCCAAGTTATGTCGTAAGATTGAAATTTACCCCAAATAACAAAGAACTTTTGGCATTTCTGCCTCACCCTAGCCTCATATTGCGCTCATCTCACATGCTAGTAAAGTAATGCTCAAAATTCTCCAAGCCAGACTTCAGCAATACATGAACCGTGAACTCCATGATGTTCAAGCTGGTTTTAGAAAAGGCAGAGGAACCAGAGATCAAATTGCCAACATCTGTTGGATCATGGAAAAAGCAAGAGAGTTCCAGAAAAACATCTATTTCTGCTTTATTGACTATGCCAAAGCCTTTGACTGTGTGGATCACAATCAACTGTGGAAAATTCTGAAAGAGATGGGAATACCAGACCACCTGACCTGCCTCTTGAGAAATCTGTATGCAGGTCAGGAAGCAACAGTTCGAACTGGACCTGGAACAACAGACTGGTTCCAAATAGGAAAAGGAGTACATCAAGGCTGTATATTGTCACCCTGCTTATTTGACTTCTATGCAGAGTACATCATGAGAAACGCTGGACTGGAAGAAACCCAAGCTGGAATCAAGATTGCCGGGAGAAATATCAATAACTTTAGATATGCAGATGACACCACCCTTATGGCAGAAAGTGAAGAGGAGCTAGAAAGCCTCTTGATGAAAGTGAAAGAGGAGAGTGAAAAAGTTGGCTTAAAGCTCAACATTCAGAAAACGAAGATCATGGCATCTGGTCCCATCACTTCATGGGAAATAGATGGGGAAACAGTAGAAACAGTGTCAGACTTTGTTTTTTTGGGCTCCAAAATCACTGCAGATGGTGACTGCAGCCATGAAATTAAAGAATCCACTTGCCAATGCAGGAGACACAGGTTTGATCCGACCCCAGTATTCTTGCCTAGAAAATCCCATGGACAAAAGAGCCTGAGGGCTACAGTCTATGGGGTCGCAAGAGTCAGACACGACTTCGCGGCTAAACATCTGAAAAGCACGTATCCTTCACATATTTCACAGCCCCTAGATAGCATATTCAAAAGCAGAGACATTACTTTGCCAACTAAGGTCCGTCTAGTCAAGGCTATGGTTTTTCCTGTGGTCATGTATGGATGTGAGAGTTGGACTGTGAAGAAGGCTGAGCGCAGAAGAATTGATGCTTTTGACCTGTGGTGTTGGAGAAGACTCTTGAGAGTCCCTTGGACTGCAAGGAGATCCAACCAGTCCATTCTGAAGGAGAAGGAGATCAACCCTGGGATTTCTTTGGAAGGAATGATGCTAAAGCTGAAGCTCCAGTACTTTGGCTACCTCATGCGAAGAGTTGACTCATTGGAAAAGACCCTGATGCTGGGAGGGATTGAGGGCAGGAGGAGAAGGGGATGACAGAGGATGAGATGGCTAGATGGCATCACGGACTTGATGGGCGTGAGTCTGAGTGAACTCTGAGAGTTGGTGATGGACAGAGAGGCCTGGCGTGCTGCGATTCATGGGGTCACAAAGAGTCAGACATGACTGAGCGACTGAACTGAACTGAACTGAACTAGCCTCACAACTTCTATTTGAGTACTACTGCCCCCTCCAGGGGAGTTGAGGATGAGATGGCCAGATGCAGGTTTATAGGCTGGTTTATATTTTGAATGTGACCCTGTTCCCCTGGCCTCAGCTGATTACTGTAGAGTAGACACTGGCACTGTAGCTGGCCCAGTCAGGTTCTCCCTTTTTAGATGGGATGCCCGCTCCAGCCACCTAGAAGACTCAGTTGTTTTGAGGTCCCCCTGAGGGCCCCATGGTCTTTTCATTTGGGGTGAGGTTGTCAGTAATGGGCAAACTTGAGACTTTCCTGGTGGTCCAGTGGCTAAGATTCTGTGCTCCCAAGACAGGGGGCCTGGGTTCAATCCCTGGTCATGGAACTATATCCCACAAGCTGCAACTAAGAGTTTGCATGCCACAACTAAAGATCCTGCATGCCACAACTAGGACTGGGTCAGCCAAATAAATAAATATTTAAAAAATAATAAAGGGCAACCATTTTTGAGCTTTGTTAAAGAAGTAGAAAAAGGTGGTCTGCAGAGAGGAAGTGAAGGCTGGAGGGAGATGGGGTGCTTGCTCTAGCCACCTGGAAGACTCAGTTGTTTTGAGGTCCCCTTGAGGGCTCTGTGATATCCTTTAAACAGATTTATTCTTTTAATTTTAGCCAGTTCAGATGGGCTCCTGGTACTTGCCACAATGTTAGATTTGGCCAAGACCCTCTTTCATAGGGAGTCAACCAAGGCCTTGAAGGAATTATCCATAGTTCCTGAAGGAGTTTCAGGAATATTCATCTGGAAGAGGGGTGGCAGAGGGGGTGAGGACAGTCTGATAGGTGATGAGACCTGAAAGGAGGCCTCCCTGATCACTTAGATATCCCCCCAAACACTTCATATGGTGCAAATACTTGTACAATAACCAGCCCTCCAGATTCTGTTTTTCTGTTTGACCTGCTTTCCTTTCTTCCTTTCTTCCCTCCCTCCCTCCTTTCTTTCTTTCTGGCAATACAGCATGGCTTGTGGGACCGTAGTTCCCAGACCAGGGATCAAACCCTGACCCACAGCAGTGAAAGCACAGAATCCTAACCACTGAAGCACCAGCGAATTTTCCTTGACCTGTTTTTTAGATGGACTCAAGCCTTCTAAACAGAAGATGGAAAATGTTTTCTTTTTTCTCACAGAGGTAGAGAGATGGTAGGGAGTCACTTTCTTTGCTATAACAAATCAAACAGGGTGACGTTACTGATATCCTCAATACACATAAAGCAGGCCAAACTTGGCTTATGACCACTTTGGAAGTTCAAGAATGACTGGGCATGCCCAGAGAACTTTTGAGGTAACCCTACAGAAATTCTTTTCAAGAGAGAGTAGAGAAGTTTCCTGAAGGTGAGGGAGACTCATGAACTTGACCTAAGAATGAAGTTGCCAGAGGGGAGTTGAGGTCTTTCCTATATACAGTAGGTACTATCTAAGCATATATATCTGGCTCAGCCTCTTGAGCATAACTTAGGGTTCAAGACCAAGAGAAGTTGAGAAAGGAGAGTAAGTAAAACCTGAAAGAACCACTTCACCAGCTGAACGCCCTGAAGCCCAAGCAGTGGAGCCTTGGGGACACCTCTACCATAATGTAAACTCAGAATAGAGAGATTTTCTCCCGACTCTATCACCCCCTGGAGTCATCTTTGGCATTTGAAAGACTTGGGGCTAGTTGCCTCAGGTCTAGGCTCTACAAGCCGAAGTAGGAAGCCTGGAGCAGCTCACACACCAGGGACTGGCCTTCTGAAATAGCACAGAAGACTTGCAGGAAGCTGGAGACCTTGTACGAGCAGGTGGGAGTCAGAATGTAACAGCATGGGAGGATAAAGATGAATGCGATCCTACTTGAACTCACAGAGGCTGACTCCTGTCCTCTGAGCTATGTTCAGAAGAAGGAACCGCCAGAGAGGTAAAGAAATTGATCAGCACCACGTGGCAAGACAGTAGGCTCAACTGAGTTCCAGATTGCCGGCCCTGAACTGTATTAGTTTTTGGCCACAAAAATCAATACCCTCCCCCCTCAAAAAAATCAACGTTACATCTAGAGATTGGGAATGGAGCCACTGAAGTGAGGTCCCCCAGGGACCACGGGGCCCATGGATTGCAGGGAACGCCCATCTTTAGGAGATCCCTACCTTTGGTATGTTCCGCTCAGCCCTCCCTCCAGGTAGAGGAAAAACCCAAGTTGAGTTTCTAGAACTTTAGAATGCATGGTCCACCTAGCCATGACATCATAAGGGCCTTGGAAGAGGGTGATAGACTTAGTAAACTCCTTTCCCCTGAGGCTCTGTCTCCTTCTCTGGGGAGTTCTGTCTTCTAACCTCCTGGCAGTTGAGAAGAAGAGGAAGCAACCTTGTGGTGGCCCAGATACTTGTGTCAGAATCATCCTGACCAAAGCAGCTTGTGTCAAGACACACAGGAGGAAGTAGTGGGTGGGGAGCCCACGGCTGGGAAATAGCAGCTGATGGCAGCCGGTGGCATTTACACGGGCGGATCTGCTGTGAGTCGAAAAAGAGAACTCTGCCCTGATTTGTCCTGGGTTTAGAGGCAGTTGGGCCTGGTGAATGGTGGGTGTGGCAGGGAGGCCTCAGCCCCTTCCTGTTGCCAGCTACATCAACCAGAGGCCCGCTGGTCCCTGCACACTGGAGTCTCCCTCCTGCCACAGCCTTGCTTAGTCAATATTTTATTCATTCAGGAGCCACAGGAAAGGGACTTCTTTTCTGGTCCAGTGGGTAACAGTCTGTTCTCCCAATGCAGGGGCCCTGGGTTCGGTCTCTGGTCCGGGAAGCATTATTAGATCCTGCATGCTGCAACTAAGACCCAGCATAGCCAAATTAATAAGCTTAAAAAAAAAAAAAAAGAGCCACAGGAAAGAAAAGGCTCAGTGTGAGAGTCCGAGTGGACTGGGACTCGAGAGGCCATTAGGAGTGGACGGCGCCTTCCAAGTTATCGCTGTGCCTGGTTTATGAGTTCATATTTCTATCTCTCATGACATATTTCTCTGCATGTTTGTACTGCCTTCTCCTCACTTATAACTGGCCAATCCTCTCTCTGTTCCCCAGCTCACATTCTGGCAGAACCCAATGGATTGCTTATCTGCCACCAGTGTGTTGTTTCGTGTTATACAGCCATTAAGTAAATTTCTGGGTCTAGGAACTCAGCCTTCTTCTTTAAACTCCTTCAACCTCTTCCTTTAGGATGATAGAGATTTTTGCTTCTTAAGAGCCTCAGTTCAGTTCAGTTGCTCAGTCGTGTCCGACTCTGCGACCCCATGAAACGCAGCACGCCAGGCCTCCCTGTCCATCACCATCTCCCGGAGTTCACTCAGACTCATGTCCATCGAGTCAGTGATGCCATCCAGCCATCTCATCCTCGGTNTCCACAGCTGGGTATTGTTTTTGCTTTGGCTCTATCCCTTCATTCTTTCTGGAGTTATTTCTCCACTGATCTCCAGTAGAGCCTAGATCCTGGAGAGCAAAAGCGTCTTAACTATCCTTAGAGAAAAGGGTAACCCCAAGCATTCATTCATTCAGTAAATACTTACTGATTCAATATTTATTCACTCTGCTCCAAGTACTGTTTTAGGTACTGGGCACACAATGAGGGCTTCCCAAGTGGTGCTTGTTGTAAAAAAAAAAAAGAAAAAACCCACCTCCCAATGCAGAAGACACGAGGGTTCGATCCCTGAGTCTGGAAGATCCCTTGGAGGAGGGCATGGCAACACGCTCCACTATTCTTGCCTGAAGAATCTCCCAAGGACAGAGGTGGCTGGCGGGCTACAGCCCATAGGGTTGCAAAGAGTCGGACATGACTCGGTGACTAAGCACAGCACAGGGAAGATGGACAATCAACTGGATGGCTAAGGAAATTAGGTAGTAGAAGTAGTTTGTTAGTGCTAAGGAACAAGAACCTCAAGGAGATGAGGGAAGGAGCCTGCAAGAGAACAAGTGTCTGGAGGCAGAGGGTGATCAAAGAGCCGGGAGAACAGAGAGGCTGAAAATGAATGAGCTTGAGGCGGCAAGCTCAAACAGATGGTGAGATATCTGATGGATTAAAGCTGCATGGGCAATGGTGAGAACTTCGGCTGGTATTTTGAGTGAAATGAGAAGAAGTTGGAGGATTTTGAGCAACAGACTGATGTGATCTATTATTTTTATTTATTTACTTTTGGCTCAGCACATGCCATGTGGGTTACCAGTTCCTCAACCAAGGACCAAACCGTGTCCCCTGCAATGGAAACCTGAAGTCTTAACCACTGGACTGCCAGGGAAGTCTCTGACATATTTTCAAAGGACCCCTCTGGCTGTAGCAGAGCAAAGTTGGAAGCAGGACCAGTTAGGGGACTGCCACAAAATCTAGGTACAAGGAGCTTCTGTACTTGTGAACAGGTGGAGGTGCTGGAGAGGGTGATGCCTGGAGAGGACAAGGAAGCTCTTTCCTCACACCCTGCCCTGTTCATCTTTTCCTTCTGGCGGTTTCTGAATTATCAGTTCAGTTCAGTCACTCAGTTGTATGACTGACTCTTTGTGACCACATGGATTGCAGCACGCCAGGCCTCCCTGTCTATCACCAACTCCTGGAGTTTGCTCAAACTCATGTCCATCGAGTCAGTGATGCCATCCAACCATTTCATCCTCTGTCATCCCCTTCTCTTCCTGTCTTCAATCTTTCCCAGCATCAGGGTCTTTTCCAAAGAGTCAGTTCTTCACATCAGGTGGCCAAAGTATTGGAGTTTCAGCTTCAGCATCAGTTCTTCCAATGAATATTCAGGACTGGTTTTCTTTAGAATGGACTGGTTGGATCTCCTTGCGGTCCGAGGGATTCTCAAGAGTCTTCTCCAACACCACAGTTCAAAAGCATCAATTCTTTCTTTATCGTCCAACTCTCACATCCATACATGACCACTGGAAAAACCATAGCTTTGACTAGATGGACCTTTGTTGGCAAAGTAATGTCTCTGCTTTTCAATATGCTGTCTAGATTGGTCACAGCAAAGTACAGAATATTTTATACAGTTTGGAAATTATTTTATGTCAATTAAAAATCATAAATATCACAAAGTGTATATTATGATATTTATACATACTAAAATATAAAAGCATCACTACCTTCAAACAATTGTAATTATTTCCTTGAGGAGAGGGCATAAGGGAGGATTACAGTATTATTTGTACTGATGCACTTACCAAAAAATATAGAATAGTCTGATGCAAAAAAAAAATTCTGTGCACAAAATGATGATGACTTGAACTATGGAATGATCAATGATGAAGGTACAAAAGAACATAATATAGGGAATTCCCTGGAAGTTTAGTGGTTAAGACTCCACACTTCCAGTGCAAGGGCATGGGTTTGATCCTTGGTTGGGGAAGATCCCACATGCTGCAAGGTGTGGCCGAAAAAAAAAAAAAACCATGATACAAGTCCTGTTTGCTTTCTTGAGTGGAGCAAGAGAAAATTTTCTCATCGTTTTCAGATGAACCTACAGAAAAGTAAGACAATGAAAATCACTTTACCCTAGCGAGGGCACAGAGACTTGAGGCATCCAAGCTGTTGGTTCAGTCCTAGTTTCATGGATTTTGTGTAACTTGGAACTTCCCAATCTGAGATCTCACTTGTCACTTCTCTGTGAGGTGATAAGTTTGAGCTGATTTCCATGGTCCTGTATGGAACAAATCTTAAGTGGAACAACCATGTCATTCTGGAGAGAACTGCATCTGTTGAGTCCAACCTATCCATGGCCATCTTTGCCCTGGGCTTGACCTCAGGTCCCATCAGCCATCACCATGCCAAGAGGATCTGTTTCACACTGTTCATGTGATGCAGCCCAGATGACATAACACAGAAATCAGCTGCTAAAGCTGCTTCCTTAGAAGGAGGTGGAAGTATGACCAACACTATGTGAGTTTCATCTGTTTTTCTCTAGATACTTGGTCTGTTTGCACACTGAGGAGACATTTGTAGCTTCCTGAAGCTACAAAGTACAAGTAAGCCCCCCACATTCTGGGAAGTCAGAGGCCCAAAGCAGGAGACAGCAAATGATTCTTTTTTTTTTTCCAAACTGAAAACCAAAACGTGATAAATATACAAAGGAGTATACCCACCTGCTAAAACAAACACATAAACTATAATCCAAAAAGTGGAGACTTTGAGATTGTTTCCTGAATTCCTTTCATCCCAGGTGCTCTATTCATTGCTACTGATACACTTAAAGTTTCTATAAACTTAAGCCCTAACTCAAGGATCTAAAATTTGAAGCTGGTGTAAAGCAAGGATTCCCAACCTCTGAGATCTAAAATGCCTGATAATCTGAGGTGGCACTGATGTAATAAAAATAGAAATAAAGTGCACAATAAATGTAATGCTTTTGAATCATTCTGAAACCATCACCACCACCCCCCGCCCGACTCCCTGTCCAAGGAAATGTTGTCTTCCATAAAACCATCTCTGGTGCCAAAAAAGTCTGGGTACTGCTGGACTGTACAGGAAAACCTTCACACTGGAGATGGCTAGTTTGACTATTAATTCTGGGTTAGACGTTCCATGGGCCTCCCTGGTGTCTCAGCGGTAAAGAATCCACCTGCCAATGCAGGAGACATAGGTTCCATCCCTGGGTTGGGAAGATCCCCTGGAGGAGGGCATGGCAACCCACTCCAGTATTCTTGCCTAGAGAATCCCATGGATAGAGGAGCCTGGTGAACTATAATTCATGGGGTTGCAAAGAGTCAGTTGGACATGACTGAGCAACTAAACAACAATAGATGCTCCGTGGTGAGAGGAGAATTATAATTTTCCCAGACAGATAAAATCCGTGTGCACTTAACTACTAGAATAATTTTTTGTCATGAAGAATGTACAACTCTAAATGGTTTTGTCATTTTTTAGCTGCTAAGTCGTGTCCAACTCTTTGAGACCCCGTGAACTGTAGCAGGTCAGACTTCCCTGTCTTCTACTTTCTCCTGGAGCTTGCTTAAACTCATGTTCATTGAGTCAGTGATGCTCATGGTTATTCTAGAGATTTTATTCTGTTACTTTATATACTTCTATGATGTTTGAATTTTGTAGTTAAAAAACAGAAGAATTTAGTTAGCTGTAAATTGGAACTGCTGTACAGAGAATTAACGAAATCAGTCTGACTTACCTGATTTTAA
This sequence comes from Aepyceros melampus, assembly GCA_006408695.1. NCBI lineage: Eukaryota > Metazoa > Chordata > Mammalia > Artiodactyla > Bovidae > Aepyceros > Aepyceros melampus. The sequence continues at coordinate 305,217 of SJXQ01000858.1, forward strand.
CTGAATTTGAAAAAGACTCATCTCATTATCAAGAGCTAGCTTGTCACATTGTAACTGCTTGGCAGTAGATTATGGGCAATCTGCTTGCAAAAGCTTTCCCCAGGGAACTTCCCTGGTTATGACTGGAACTCCATGCTTCCAGTACAGAGGGTGCAGGTTTGATCCCACTTCCTGTGGTGCAGCCAAAAAATAAAAGCCTTCCTCAAGGCAATAAACTAGAAGTGATCTTACTGGCTGAGCAGGATCTCCTCACAACAGGAAGATAATCTGAAGTGTACCAGCATTGCCTTCCCATAAACAAGTACACTTCCTCTATCTGTTGTGTTTTTAATTTTTTTTTTAAATTACCCAAGTTGGGGTTTCCCTAGTGGCTCAGTGGTAAAGCATCCACCTGCCAATGCAAGAGACACAGGTTTGATCCTGGATCTGGGAGGATCCTACATGCCTCGGAGGAACTCAGCCCGTGCGCCACCACTACTGAGTCTGTTTTCTAGAGCCCACAAGCCACGGCTACTGAGCTACGTGCCCTAGAGCCTGTGCTCTGCAACAGCTCCGCAACAAGAGAAGCCGCTGTAATGAGAAGCCCAAGCATCACAACTAGAGAGTAGCTCCCTCTCACCGCAACTAGAGAGAAGCCCTCACAGCGAGAAGACCCAGTGCAGCCAAAAATAAATGAGTAAATAAAATTGAAGCTACTCAAGTTTTACATCTTTGTTGTTAAAAAAATAAAATGTTTTTTCCAGAAATATGTTCTGCCGAGGTAGCTATTTAGAGTTTGGTTGTGTCCTTTCAGATTATTATTTTTTCTACACACTCATGATTTCAACTTCCATTTTCCCCTCTTCCTTTGTTTTTTAAATATAAATCACACACCATTCATCAGTTTCTCTTATATTCACACAGTTGTGCAACCATCACCACTAATTTCAGAACATTTCCTCACTCTAAAAATATCTTTATACCCAATAGCAGTCACTCCCTTTCTCCAATCCCTCATCCTGGCAACCACCAAGCTATTTTCTGTCCCTAGAGATTTGCCTGTTCTGGAGATCTCACCTCAGTGCAATTATACAGTATCTGAACTTTTGTGCCCGACTTCTTTCACATAGCATGATTTTCAAGGCTTGTCCATGTTGAAGCATGTACTAATATTTCATATTTCTAAAAATATTTGTTTTTTAAGCTCAACAATTTTTATTTATTTATTTACTTAGCTGCCTCTGGTCTTAGCTCTGGCACAGGGGATCTTTTGTTGTGGTTACAGTGCATGGACTTGTGGCTTGCAGGCTCCAGAGCTTGCAGGCTCAGTAGTTGTGGCTTGGACTTAGTTGCTCTGAGCCTGTAGGATCTGAGTCCCCAGACCAGGAATTGAACTTGGGTCCCTTGCATTGCAAGGAGGATTCTTAATCACTGGACCTCAAGGGAAGTCCATAATTTTTTTTAATTTATTTTTTCTCTTATTCACTTGTTTTTTTTTAGCCACACTATACGACATATATGATCCTTGTTCCCCAACCAGGGATCAAACCCAAGTCCCTTACAGTGGATACACAGAATGTCAACCACTGGACCACCAGGGAGGTACCAACTTCATTCTTTTTTTAAAAAAAAATTTCTTTTAATACCAAAAACACTTTGTATTGGGGTATAGACGATTAACAATGTTGTGATAGTTTCAGGTGGACAGCAAAGGGTCTCAGCCACACATATACATTTATCCATTCTCAACCAAACGCCCTCCCATCCAGGCTGGCACATAACACTGAGCAGGATTCCATGTGCTATACAACGGGTCTTTGTTGGTTATCCGTTTGAAAGATAGCAGTGTGTTCTTGACCCTTCCGAAGTCCTTAACTATCCCTTCCCAAGTCCTTAACTATCCCTTCCCCCTGGGGCAACCATGAGTTCATTTTCTGAGTCTGTAAGTCTCTTTCTGTTTTGTAAATAAGTTTATTTGTGTCATTTCTTTTTAGATTCCACATGTAGGGGATGTCATATCATTCTTTTTATGACTGACTAATATTCCATTGTATGAATAGACCACATTTTGCTTACCCTTTCATCAGTTGGTAGACGTTTACATTGTTGCCAATTTTGGGTTAATATGAATAATGCTGATTTGAGCACTCTTGTATAAGTTTTTTTGCAAACACATGTTTTCAGTTCTTTTGGATCTAGACCGAAACTGTGTTTAACTTTTCTGAGGGACTGTTAAACTGTTTTCCACAGTAGTTTAAATTCCCACTGGTAAAGTAGAAGGGTTCCAGTGTCTCCACATTCTCACGAACCTTTAGTTCTTTTCTTTCTTTCATTTTTAGTCTAGCCGTCCTCGTGGGTGTGAAGTGGTATCTTTTAGTGTGATTTGCATTTCTCTAGTGACTAATAATGTTGAACATTTTCATGTGCTCAGTGGCCATTTTATATACTGTCTTTGGAGAAATGTCTGTTAAAATTCTTTGCCCACTTGAAAAACTGGGTTGTCTTTTTGTCACTGAGCTATAAGAGTTCTTCATATATTCTGTTTTATTTCCCCCTTTTTTTGGCCACTCCTCACGGCATGTGGGATCTTAGTCCCCAGAACAAGAATTAAATCCACTCCGCCTGCAGTAGAAGCTTGGAATGCTAGTCACTGAATGCCTGGGAAGTCTCACCAGAGTTCTTTATATAGTCTGGATACAAGTCCTATACCAGATGATTTACAAATCATGTATCTTCCATTCTGTGGAAATTAGTGTTTTTTTGTTATTTTTTAGACCCAAAATGAATGATTAAATACACTGTTCTGTAACTTGCTTTTTTTTTTTTTTTCTTCAACAGTGAGTATATTACAGGCATCTTTCAATGTCAAGGGAAAGCTATCTCACCCTTTTTCCCCCATCCCCATCTTATTCTTTTCTTTCCTTCCTTTTTGTGGCTACATAGCATTCCGTGGCGGTTGTACCACAGTTCATCTGACCTGTCTTCCCCTGAGCTTTAATGAATCTTAAGTTCTTGTGTTGGTGAAGGACTGAGACACCGCAGCTGTTGGGCAGCACGACTGTGCTGTCTTCCCCAGGATAGTATAAAAATGCAGAGGCACAGGAAGTGTCTAATCTGCTGAACACTTCCTCTCCAATGCATGCGGTTTCACAACCTCCCTAGGTACAACCCTCTCTCCCCCGGATTCTGTCACCAGCCTGGCGCCTCTGTGAGAAAGTCCACTGCAAGACGCCCTGGGGATTTTTCATTTCCCTCTTTCACCCAGTCCGGTCGCCAGCAAATCCCAAGATCCCTCTGAGACTATACCTGGGGTGGCTCCCTCCAGCCGCTTGAAAGATGAATTCCTGTATCATCGTGATGAGGTTGCTGCTGTCTGGGCCTTTTGTCTTTGGTAGGCAAGGGGATGGGGAGGGGAAGGGGCATGCCTTGGTGCTGAGGGAAACAGCAGGACTTTGTAGAATGGAGTAATAGGTAATGCAGGGGCCTGGGGAATCCTGGAGAGAGGGGAAGGACAACAAAGTCAGACAAACAAACAAACTACAGGCCGGATCTGAAGGTCTTTCCAGGCAAAAGAGGGAGAAAAAGGTCACAGCAGTGAGAGTTAGGGGAGGGGCCCTTAGAAAGGGGATGTGCCCGATGCTAAGTTGCTTCAGTTGTGTCCAACTTTGTGCGAACCTTGGAGAAGGAAATGGCAACCCACTCCAGTACTCTTGGCTGGAAAATCTCATGGACAGAGGAGACTAGTAGGTTACAGCCCATGGAGTCACAAAGAGTTGGACACAACTTGGAGGCTTCACTTTTGCGCTTTTGTGCGACCCTATGGACTGTAGCCCACCAGGCTCCTCTGTCCATGGGATTCTCCAGGCAAGAACACTGGAGTGGGATGCCATGCTTTTGGGGGGAATGGTTAATGCACACATAGATCTAGCCTAGGATCTGGTTCTATGCATGGCTTTACCTCTCACTGTCATCTTGGACAAGTCCCTTCCCTCTTTCTGGGGTTCAGTTTCTTCATCTGAATAAACGAGGCCTGCATCTCTGACATCTTAAGATGTGTGAAATAAGCCCAAGACCTGTAAGGAAAGCAGGGCTGAAAAAAGACAGTTTGGGGCCTTTAAGATGACACCAAGGATCATTGAGGTTGGGGAGGTGATAGGGGAATTTGAGATCTAATGGTTATGGCAGAGGCTGGTCCATGGGGGTGGGGGAAGTTAGGGAGCGTTACCTGAGCAAGGAGGCAGCCTCACAGAATAAGGGGATCTCCAGCTTTCACAGGGAGGAAGCCTGAGGCTAATGATCTGAATTTTCAGGGCAACTGGGCCCCATGTCCCAGGGAGAGGTGGGTATGTGAGGAGATGCAAACCCTTGCAGCATTCCTATCGCCACGGGGGGCCCCTTCGGATTGCTCCTCCCTTAGGCGCAACGTCTTCTCATCCTTCTTTTGCTGAGAGGCCAGTCGGAAGTTGTGTGTCCTTTAGAGCTCTGGGTAGCAGGAATCGCTCCTTCCAGATGTCCTGCAGTCCAGGCCCCCAGGAGAGGTTGGAGGGCAGCTTCTGGTCCTGCCCCAGGTGTGGGTGGCCTGACCACACTGGGGGCGTGTGGTTGGCGGCCAATCAGCGCCTGCCACTGTGGGGGCTTGTGAGGTAAAGAGGAGCCCCTGGTCGGAAGTGGCTGACCTGCTTTTTGTCTCTCAGCCCCAGCCTGGAGCTACAACCTCGATGTGCAACACGTGCAAAACTTCTCCTTCCCACTCGCCGGGAGGCATTTTGGGTACCGCGTTCTGCAAGTTGGAAATGGGTGAGCTGTTGCCGCAGGCCCTCTCTGCCCTGGCCAGGACCTTCCTGTTTCGAGGAGTCCGTGGTGGGATCCAAGCAAGGCCATCTGATAGTAGGATGAGAACTATCCATCGTTAAAGGGCCCCAGAGCTTCCCTGGTGGTCCAGCGGTTAGGACCCCAAGGCTTCCACTTCAGGGGCAGAGTTCAATCCCTGGTTGGGGAACTAAGATCCCACATTGCGGTGTGAAAATAAAAAAGCCCTATAATTGCCTAATAGAAGGGGATACATATGACAACCCCGAAAACGCTTTGCCACACTTTCTCAATTCCAGACTCTCTCCCAAACTAGACAGTGAACTCCTTCAAGGCAGAGATTTTGTTTCTCTCTCAAATCCCCTCTCCATCCCTAGTACATTGCACATAGCAGGTATGTGTGACTTTTGAATTGATTGCTGATTGAATGAAACCACAGTGTCACATTCTGGCAGATCATTCTCTGGGCCTGTTTTTCTGTACTGTCAGTGGAAAATATCCTTAACTTTCTAGAATTCTGGCATATTGGATTATTTTTCTGGGATCCAATAAGGAAGAGATGGGAGCTTAGCATCCACCTGGATAGGCAGTGGCTGAATTGCTCCCAGAAACCTTTTGGGAGATCTGAACCCCCTTATAGGTCAGAGTGGTTGGGTAAAGACCTGGCCAACTCCATCTCACAGGTGGAATTTCTCCTCAGGGTTGTTGTGGGAGCTCCAAATGAAGGGAACAGCATGGGAAACCTGTATCAATGCCAGCCAGAAACTGGAGACTGCCTGCCAGTCACACTGAGTGAGTATCTGGTTTGAGAGGAATGTGCTCAAGAAGTCAAGGCTGGCCCCATCACACCTGGGTTGCCTAAGTTTCTCCAGATGAATTTTCTGATGCCCACAGGTTCCAACTATACCTCCAAGTACTTGGGAATGACCTTGGCAACAGACCCCACAAGTGGCAAAATTTTGGTAAGATTTCTGTATAGTGTGATGTCAGTACCTGTGAAGCTTTTACTAGGAAAGGGAGAGAAAAGAAAGAAAAAAGTGAATTAAAGATCCTATACAGATGAATGAAGAAAATGTGGTACATATATACAGTGGAATATTGCTGTTTAGTCTCTAAGTCGTGTCTGACTCTTTGCGACCCCATGGACTGTAGCCCACCAGGCTCCTCTGTTTATGGGATTCTCCAGGCAAGAATACTGGAGTGGGTTGCCGTTTCTTCTTCCAGGGGATCTTCCTGATCCAGGGACCAAACCCAAGTCTCCTGCATTGCAGGTGGATTCTTTACCATTTAGCCACTGGTGAAACCCCACAACGGAGTATTACTTAGCCATAAGAAGGAACGAAATTGGGTCATTTGTAGAGATGGGGATGGACCTAGAGTCTGCACGCAGAGTGAAGTAAATCAGAAAGAGAAAAACAAATATTGTATATTAACATATGTATGTGGAATCTAGAGAAGTGATATAGATGAACCCATTTGCAGGTCAGAAATAGAGACACAGACGGAGAGAATGGATGTGTGGACACAGTTGGAGAGGGGAGGGTGAGATGAATTGGGAGATTAGAATGGACACATACACACTGTCATGTGCAAAATAGATAGCTAATGGGAAGCTTTTGCATAGCACAGGGAGTTAAATTCAGTGCCCTGTGATGACCTGAGGGGTGAGATGAGGGGAGTGGGAGGGAGGTCCAAGGGCCCAAGTGGGAAGTCCAAGAGGTCCATGTATACGTATAGCTGATTCACTTCATTGTACAGCAGAAATTAACATAACATTGTAAAGCAAACATACTCCATCTTATAAAAAAGATCCTATGGAAGATTAAAGGCACCAGAGAAATTTGGATTTAGTTAGCACTAATTGAGACCCAACTATCAGCTCTTTTTAAGACCTTAGCTACCTCAGTTTTTTTTTTTTTTCCCAAATGTTAAATATCTGTGATCATTCATACACAAGATGACTTATGGTGGTACACAACTTTAATAGTTATTCATTGATTTAATGGTTTATTAGAAAAAAATATACAACAAGTCCCTCAAATTCATGATTTCTTGGATTGCATTGCTTAGGATGAGGCTAAAGTTTTAGAAAGTAAATTTTAAGCAACAAAGTCTTGGGTTTTTTTTTTTTTTTAATTCTGTTGAAGTCTAGTTGATTTACAATGTTGTGTTAATTTGTGCCATACAACATAGTGACTCAGTTATTATACATATGTTTTTTCATATTCTTTTCCATTATGGCTTATGACAAGATATTGGATATAGTTCCCTGTGTTATACAGTAGGACCTTGCTGTTTATCCTATGTATAACATACATTATATAGGATAACTATATATATAATAGTTTGCATTTGCTAATCCCAAACTCCCAATCCTTTCCTCCCCTATCCCTTCTCTCCCAACAATGCCCTATTATATAACACAAGGAACTATATTCAATATCTTGTCATAAGCCATAATGGAAAAGAATATGAAAAAGAATGTACATATATATGTAACTAAATCATTTTTCTGTACTATAGAAACTAACACATTGTAAATCAACTGTACTTCAATTTTTTAAAAAATAAATTTTAATTAAATGAAATATTAAATAAATAATAGTATGTGTGATATGCCCATATGGCAGAAATTGTGAATTCATACACAAATACCTAACGCTTGAGAAACCCTGCGTTATTCTTCTAATCCTTAGGACAGAGGTGAGATAGGTATCAATATATACATTTTACACAGGAAGAAACAGGACCCAAGGGGTTAAAAGCCTTTGTCAAGATCACACGATTTTAAGGAGGTAGAGCCAGGATTGGAATCAAGTTGCTATCTGAGCCGGAGTCCATTGTTCTTCACAATTCATCTCAGCAGTATCCTTCTGACCCAAGTGTATGAGAGGCAGAAAGTTAAGTGAGTGAAATAAAGGATTGGCTGAAAAGTTCCTTTGGGTTCAGTATGGAAAAACCCAAACAAACGTTTTGGCCAACCCAATATTTACCCAGTATTTAATTGGAATTTGGTTACTTAGCTATGATTATACACCAGGCACTGTACTGGGTTCTGATGGGGGAAAGGGGAATGGGATACAGAGATGACTATGACATGATCCAGACCTTTCAAAATTACAGTCTGGCAGGAAAGATAGTCATCAACAAGGAAGCAGCATTGAAGATTCTAGGAATAGTCATTTGATTTGGTGTAAACGCAGAATGTGTCATTGGGAATAGAAGCATATGGGCCTGGAAATGTACAGTAGTGCCCACTGTAAACAATATGAATGCCAAACTAAGGAGTTTAGATTTCATCCTGGAGGCAGCGAGCATCCATTGGCGTATAGCATTGGTAGTAAGGATGAAGAGACTGATACAAAAGACCTGGAGTCTGAATTACCTTGCCTTGGTAACCAGTTGGATATGAAGAATGAGAGTCGAGGGATAATGATGCTAAAGGGCAACGGAGAATTGGTATTTCTGTTTGATGGTTCAAGGAGCTTGCAGCAAGATGAATTTCAGAAAATTATGGACTTCATGAAGGATGTGATGAAGGTTTTTGGTCTTGGTTGATGATGCACAAAAGACACACAGCAAGAGGAAGCCCCAACCCGTTTTATTTTTTAATAATTTAATTGATTATTTTTTTTGCTGGGCTGAGTCTTCATTGCTGAGTGGGCTACTCTTCAGTTGTAGTATGCAGGCTTTTCATTGCAGCCCTTTTCTTGTTGCAGAGTACAGGCTCTAGAACACATGGCCTTCAGAAGTTTCGGCTTCTGGGCTCTAGAACAAAGGCTCAATTGTTGTGGCACATGGCTTAGTTTCTCTGAGGCATGTGAGGTCTCCCCGGATCAGGGATCGAACCCGTGTCTCCTGCATTGGCTAGCAGATTCTCTACCACATGAAGGCACCAGGGAAGCCCACCTCAACCTTTTTGAAACTCTTTGCTTCCTTCAGGCCTGCGATCCTGGGCTGTCTCGAATATGTGACCAGAACATCTATCTGAGTGGTCTGTGTTACCTCATCCACGAGAATCTGAGGGGTCCGGTGCTACAAGGGCACCCTGGTTATCAGGGTAAGGAGTGGGGGGCCCAGTGGGGAGCAATACCTCCAAGTGGTTGCCCTTTCATGGGAACAAGCGTGGGGAGGCCACCCCCTGGAGACCCTTTACCAAGTCCCTCCGTGTCTGACCTCTGTAGAATGTATAAAGGGCAACGTAGACTTGGTATTTCTGTTTGATGGCTCAATGAGCTTGCAGCCAAACGAATTTGAGAAAATTGTGGACTTCATGAAGGATGTGATGAAGAAACTCAGCAACTCTTCCTACCAGGTAAATATAGTAGTTAGGATTCCTGGTGGTAGGCTGCTGCTGCTAAGTCGCTTCAGTCATGTCTGACTCTGTGCGACCCTATAGACGGCAGCCCACCAGGCCCCCTCGTCCCTGGGATTCTCCAGGCAAGAACACTGGAGTGGGTTGCCATTTCCTTCTCCAATGCATGAAAGTGAAAAGTGAAAGTGAAGTCGCTCAGTTGTGTCTGACTCAGCGACCCCATGGACTGCAGCCTACCAAGCTCCTCCATCCATGGGATTTTCCAGGCAAGAGTACTGGAGTGGGGTGCCATTGCCTTCTCCAGTGGTAGGCAATAGCTACCTAAAGGCATAAAGGGAAAATCTAGTATTAATACAATGTGTCTCTATAACCTAAGGGCATGGCTATTACTGGACTTTTGCTTCCAGAATCTCCCTAATTCGTGTTTCTGTTTCTTTTTGGCTCTTGCTTCCCTCTTCTCTTTCTTTCTGTTTCTCTCTGCAGACTGGCTCTCAGCTTCTTTGGATCACATGGGCTGGTAGAAAGTGCCCAAGTTCACATGTTCAAGTTGCAGGAGGGCTGTTGGGTTTTTAAAAATTTTTTAATCATCTTTTCAAGCAATCCCTCCCTCTCTAAATTCCAATTTCACACAGGAAAGATTTTGACTGGTCTCACCTCAGTCCAGTGGCCAGCTTCGGCCCAGCCAGTTGTACTCAGTTTAGCAGGGTCATATTCATACTCAGCAGAAATATGGCTGCTAGGAACCATCTCTGTTGGTGAGGTGGGCAAACCCAGAGAACCGAAGCCCAGCAGATAGCATTCTATAAGGGATTTGAAATGTATTTATTTCTGTGTTTGTTTATATACAACCTCATTTTCTTCTTTTTTTTATACAGCCTCATTTTCAAAAGAATGATTTGAGGCAGGAATGTGGAGTTGGGTTGCCCAGATCTTGGATAAGAAGTTGAGATTGGAGCAGACAAGTGGGAAGGGCTATGTAAAGAGTTTCACGTCTTCCTTCTTTTTTCTAGTTTGCGGCTGTTCAGTTTTCTACAGATTTCAAAACAGAATTTAATTTCTTGGATTACAATCGACAGAAGAACCCTGACGCTCTGTTGGCTGGAGTCAAACACATGCGTTTGTTGACCAACACCTTTGGTGCCATCAACTATGTTGCGTGAGTTCCCTTCTGTGAAAGATCCCGTCCATTGGTTGTTCTGGGTATTACTAGCTTCTTCAGGTTGCAAGGTGTAGGAACTCAACAGGTAGATCTAGCAAGGGACAGGTTATTGTAAGAATTCAAGTGGAGCAATTTTAGTTCAGATCCTTTCATTGATTTATTTTTAGTTGAATGATAATTGCTTTACAATGCCATGTTAGTTCCTGTCATACAGCAACGTGAATCAGCCATAAGTATACATATGTCCCCTCCCTCTTGAATCTCACTCCCACCTCCACCTCATCCCACCTCTCTAGGTCCTCACAGAGCACTGGGCTGAGTTCCCTGAGTTATACAGCAACCTCCTGGTAGCTATTTGTTTTACATATAGTAATGTATATGTTTCAATGTCACTCTCACAGCATTTTTGTAAATTTTATTTATTTATTTTAGGCTGTGTCAGGTCTTAGTTTCTGCATGTGGGAGCTAGTTCCCTGACCAGGGATCAAACCTGGGCCCCCTGCACTGGGAGCGTAGAGTATAGGCCACCTGACCACCAGAGAAGTCTCTCATTGGTGATTTTAGACAGAGGAGTGATAATCTGACTTATGTTTTTAGAAGGATCCCTCCAGCTGCAGAGTTGTGATCAGACTATGAGAAGGGCAAGGGTGGAAGCAGGGAGGCCAGTTTGCAGGCTATTGAACAATCTAGAAGAGAGATGATGGTGGCTTAAGCCAGGGTGGGAATCCTTGAACAGGATCCATGATAGACCGTGTTCAGGTGGATGGAAGCTGGGGAAACATTTGCATCCGAGATAGAACCAGAGATATTGGCAGCAAGTGGTTTTGACCCGGCCCACTCATCAGATTCTTTTTTCCTTGCATCTTCCAAGTGTTAATAGCTCTCCCATTTTCCCCTCATATCTCTTCACCTCACACTGTTGCCTCTCCAGGTGACTTTCAGCTTCTGTGCCCAAAGAAGATCATGCCCTAGGCCAGGGATGGTGGGATGGCCACTCTTGGATAAACTGTCCATCTTTGGTTAGCTGGAGAGAAGACAATGGCACCCCACTCCAGTACTCCTGCCTGGAAAATCCCATGGTTGGGGGAACCTGGTGGGCTGCAGTCCGTGGGGTCGCTGAGGGTCGGACATGACTGAACGACTTCACTTTCACTTTTCACTTTCATGCATTGGAGAAGGAAATGGCAACCCAATCCAGTGTTCTTGCCAGGAGAATCCCAGGGACGAGGGAGCCTGGTGGGCTGCTGTCTATGGGGTCGCACAGAGTTGGACACGACTGAAGTGACTTAGCAGCACAGTTGGTTAGCTGTCGGGTGAGGAGAGAAGGATGGTTCAGATAGATTGGCTGTCCCAGGGGAAGTGGTGGGCAGCCCATCTTGCTTCAGAAGGAGGCTGTGGGCAGGGCAGGAATTTGCAGCCTGGACCTGTCTAGAAGTTAGTCCTCCCCTCTTTCTCTTCTGTCACATGGCTGAGCACCTACTCGTCAGGACCCAGAGATACAGCAGCAAATCAAACATGGCTCTTTCCTCAGGGAGCTCATGATTTGTGGGGGAAATTGATGTGGAAGCAAGTCTCTTTGATTCCCTAGGAAACTTGCTGTTGCAGAGATGTACAGGCAGCCTGGAGATGGTTGGGGAGGCAGAGGTGGTGTTGAATGAGCTTTCGCTAGAAGAGTGCCTTTCCAGTTTTCTTTGGCTATGGAACCCATCCTTCCACTGGAATCTCACCTAGGTCACCAGCATATCTAATTGATTGAAGGGTAGGTTCCATGTGGTTGAAATGGAGAGTAGGAAGCCCAGAGTCTCCCCTCACTGCCCACAGTCTCTGGGACAACCTCGTGGCTACCTAGAATTCCGTTGAAGACCACTGGTCCAGAAGGAGAGATATGGCGACCTGGGCTGAGGAAGGAGGCTCAGAAGAGAGCTTTTGAGGGCTGGAAATAGCTGCCTGGGGATTGTGAAGAGGGATTTGTCATCATTAGCAGGGCAGTGACTTAATGAGCATGGTGAGGCAGAGCTTCAGAGGATCTGAGTGGGGAGCCTCTTACATCCCCCTCTTCCTGGATACAGGAAAGAAGTGTTCCGGCAAGAGCTGGGAGCCCGCCCAGATGCCACCAAAGTGCTTATCATCATCACTGATGGGGAAGCCACCGACGAACAGAACATTGATGCGGCCAAAGACATCATCCGCTACATCATTGGGGTACAGGCCCCAGGTCCCTGCTACTTCTTAGGACCCGTCTTCCCTCTCCTATTCTTGAACCCCACTCCCTTTCTCCCTGGGGCCAGGGTCTTGTGAAAATAGTAGGAAATTGTTCGCAAGTTTGGAGATGCCAGCTCTTCACTCTTCATTTTTTCCAGATTGGAAAGAATTTTAGGACCAAAGAAAGCCAGGAGGCACTCCATCAGTTTGCCTCCAAACCCGTGGAGGAGTTTGTAAAGATCCTGGACACATTTGAGAAGCTGAAAGATCTATTCACCGAGCTGCAAAAAAAGATCTATGTCATTGAGGGTGAGTGGCAGGCCCTGGGAGAGAGTGGGTTTGGGGGGTATATAAAGAACCTCACCTAGGACGTTAGATTTGAGGCACGCGGAATAATAATCACGAGCACTTACAAAGCATGTGTCACTGTGCTAAGCGTTCTCTGGATAAAAGACCTCAGGTAGGTTCTACCTCAGGTAGGAACTTAGGGAAGGGTGATATAGGAGCAGCCTCTATTTTCTGAAGTTCTGTCTTCCTCTTGAAGCTCGGCCTGGTCCAGGACGAGGCTCTGAGCTGACTTATGTCTTATTGGTGTCAGCTGTGTCCTGTAGAATGACTACAATTGTTTCCATAACTCAGCTCCCTCGCTGTCATTTAACCTGAGCTTCAAAGTATTTGAGACGGGCAAGCAGGGAGGGGCTGAGTGCAAGGAGCCCATAGGCCCTCTTTCTTGCCCCAGAATAAGAGAAGGTTTGGTTGTAGTTGTCAAACAGGAGAGTATTTCCCCAAGTAGCCTAGTCTGCTGAAAGGTACGTGATTCCCCCAGGAAGCCCCTTCACTTAGGACACAGCCTTGGTGTTCACATCATGTGAAGAGGCAATGTATTATATATAATGGGACCAAGCAGAATTAACTCTGCCTGTGTTGTGTGACCTCAGGCAGGTCACTTTCCCTCTCTGAGGCTCATTGCTCTGTCAAACGGGAATAGTAATAGCTATCTCAGAAGGTGGTAAGGTTTAGCCACTGTATTCATTTCCTAGGGCTATTATAACAAAGTACCAAATATGAAGGGCCTTAAAGCAAGAGAAACAGATTGTCTTACAGTTCTGGAGCCTAGAAATCAATACTCAAAAGCTTACAGGGCCATGCTCCTTGGGATGGTTTTGGAGAGAATCCTTCCCTGCCTCTTTCTTTAAAAAAAAAAAATGTTGAATAATTAACTAATTTGGCTGTGTTGGGTCTTAGTTGAGGCACACAGTATCTCTGATCTTCATCGGGCACACAGGATCTTTAGTTGCAACATGTGGGATCTAGTCCCCTGACCCAATCCCCTTGCACTGGGAGTGTGGAGTCTTAGCCACTGGACCAGCAGTGAAGTCCCTCCCCACCTCTTCTAACTTCAGCGTTTGCTAACATTCCTTGGCATTCCTTGTCTTGTAGCTGCATCATTCTGGTTGTCTGGCTGTCTTTGCCCTATGTGTCTGCCATTATCTTTTCTGCATGTCTGTCCTTCTGTGTCCAAATTGCCCCTTTAATAAGGACACCGGTCATATTGGATCAGGGCCCACTCTAATGACCTCATTTAAACACATCATAAGCTAATGCCTGTGGCTGGCAATTTGTTATGTAAGGGAATATTGAAACACTCCTGTCAATAACATCCGAGTAACAAAAGACATATAACCATGACTCTGGTCAGTAAGTGTTAACTTGATTACCTCTGTAAAGACCCTGTTTTCAAATATGGTCATGTTCTGAGGTACAAGGGGTTAAGACTTCAATATATTTTCTTTAAGGTACACAGTTCAAGCCTTAATGACTGTTTAGAAAGTGCTTGGTAGCTTGTAGGCTCTAAGTGAGTAAGAGCTCTTATCCTCTGTCCTCCCAGCCCTTACTCATCCTTCAGATCATAGTTTAGCTGTGATCCTCTCTGATACTTCCTTGCTGATCCCAAGTCTGGGATCCTGTGTGCTGCTTTAACCACTGTATATTTGTTCCTCATCACATCCGTGTGATATACATTGTATTAGAACTCTCTATTAGGATTTCCCTAGGGGATTCTGTGCTTAAGACCCCAAGCTTCCACTGCAGGAGGCGTAAGTTTGATGTCTGGTCACAGAAGTTCAAGTTTGTTAATTCTAGCCATGGAGTCACGAATAATGGAGAGCTTTCCTGATGGCTCAGTGGTAAAGAATCTGCCGGCCAATGCAGGAGACAGGTTTGATCCCTGGTCTGGGAAGATCCCACATACCACAGAGCAACTAAGCCCATGCACCACAATTGTTGAACCTCTGCTCTAGAGCCTGGCAGCCACAACTACTGAAACCTAAGCGCCCAAGAGCCCAAGCTTTGCAACAAGAGACGCCACTGCAGTGAGAAGCATCACAACTAGAGAAAGCCTGCACAGCAACGAAGACCCAGCACAGCCGAAAATAAATACACACATTTTTTTTTTAAAAAGAATACATTGGAAAATCACTGGAGAAAGTACATCGACCATACTTCAATTAAAAAAACAAACAAATAGGAACTTCCCTGGGGGTCCGGTGGCTTAAACTCTGTGCTTCCAATGCAGGGGGCTCAGGTTTAATCAGGGAATATGATGCAGCTGGTGGCTCAGACAGTTAAGCGTCTGTCTACAATGCAGGAGACCGGGGTTCCATCCCTGGGTCGGGAAGATCCCCTGCAGAAGGAAATGGCAATCCACTCCGGTACTGTTGCCTGGAGAATCCCATGGACAGAGGAGCCTGGGAGGCTACAGTCCACGGGGTCGCAGAGAGTCAGACACCACTGAGCGACTTCCCTTCTTCACGCTGCAGCTGAGTTTGCATGCCGTAGCTAAGACCCGCTGCAGTCGAAAAAATAAAAATTTAAAACAAACAAAAACTTGGACTGAAAAAAATTGAAAAAGAGAAAGAACTCTCTATCAAATATCTGTCTCCCACACTATACTGAGATGTCTTTCTCAGTAAGCATTGTGCCTGCTTTTCCACCACTGTATTCCTGGCACCAAATATTTAGTGACTAAATATTTCTTCAGTGAATGAACACATCTTCATAATAATGGCTATGGTTCTTAAAAACTTACAGGTCACAGGCCCTTTATCTATATCACTGAATCCGTTCTTCTTAGTATCCTTGCCAGGCTGGTGGTAATTATTTTCATTTTATTGATTAATGCGGCAGCAACCATGGAGAAGGCACTGTGAATCAGACTCTCAGGGATAGTGTCAACATAGAACTCATGTTCAGGTTGAATAAAGAAAGATAGGGGGCTTTCCTGGTGGTCCAGTGGTTGAAAGTCCTCCTGCCAATGCAGGGGACATGCATTCGATCCCACACCCAGTAGGATCCCACAAGGGCCGCACCCATGAAGTCCAAGCACTCGAGAGCCTGTGCTCTGTAACAGAAGAGGCCACTGTAATGAGAAGCCCATTCATGGCAACTAGAGAAAGCCCTTAAGACCCAGCACAGCCAAAACCAAAAAAATACAAAGAAAGATAGTAAGACAGGAAAACAGTGGAAACAGTGAGAGACTTAATTTTGGGCGGCTCCAAAATCACTGCAGTTGGTGACTTCAGCCATGAAATTAAAAGACGCTTGCTCCTTGGAAGAAAAGCTATGACCAAACTAGACAGCATATTGAAAAGCAGAGACATTGCTTTGCCTACAAAGGTCCGTCTAGTCAAAGCTATGGTTTTTGCAGTAGTCATATATGGATGTGAGAGTTGGACTATAAAGAAAGCTGAGTGCCGAAGAGTTGATGCTTTTGAACTGTGGTGTTGGAGAAGACTCTTGAGAGTCCTTTGGACCGCAAGGAGACCCAACCAGTCCATCCTAAAGGAAATCAGTCCTGGATATTCATTGGAACGACTGATGCTGAAGCTGAAACTCCAATACTTTGGCCACCTGATGTGAAGAACCAACTCATTTGAAAAGACCATGATGCTGGGAAAATTAAAGGCAGGAGGAGACGGGGACGACAGAGGATGAGATGGCTGGATGGCATCACCGACTCGATGGACATGAGTTTGAGCAAGCTCCAGGAGTTGGTGATGGACAGGAAAGCCTGGTGTGCTACAGTCCATGGGGTCACAAAGAGTTGGACACGACTGAGCAACTGGATTAAAGCAGGATGTTTCAAGATTGTGATAGGTACTGTAAAGGAAATGAATAAAGAGATAATACAGGTTTAACTGGAAGAGTCATGTTAAGGAAGCTTTTTAAAGAAGGCCTTTCTGAGATGCAGATTTTTTTTTGTGGCCACACCGACCGGCTTTTGGGATCTCAGTTCCTTGACCAGAGGTTGGACTCAGTTCACAGAATGAAAGCCTGGAATCCTAACCACTAAGCCACTAGGGAACTCTCATGAGATGTTTTTTTTTTTTTTAATTGAGATAAGATTCACTCAGAGATGACTTTTGAGCTGAGGCATGAAAGATGAGAATCAGACAATTATGGGAGGAGAGTGGACAAAGAAGATTATAGTCAGAGAAAAGATCAAGTACAAAGGCCCAGAGATGGGGCAGGGATGAACATGGAGGAACAGGGGAAAAGGTCGGTGTAATGAATGTGGAGAGTAAGGGAGAGAGAAGGTTGGAGAGGAAGGCAGGGCCTCCCAGTTCCTCATAAGGAGTTTGAATTTTAGTCTTCAGATCAGTGTGAAGTTGTGAAAGGCTTTCAGAAAGTGAAAGATAGGATCAGATAGACATTCTTCAAAAAAAGAATTAACTTGCTCTGTGGAAAAAGGCATAGAAAAAGGAAAAAATGAAGTCCAAGGGGGTTCCCTGGCAGTCCAGTAGTGAGGGCTCTGTGCTTCCACTGCAGGGGATGTGGGTTTGATGCCTGGTCAGGGAACTAAGATCCCACATGCCTTGAGGCATGGTCAAAACGAAATTAAACAGAACGAAGGAAAAAGGAAGAATCAAGGCTGATCCCTGGCTTTTATCATGAGTCACTAGGTGGACGGAAGTGGCATTCATTGAAGAGGGGAAGCTTGAGGAGAAACAGAAATCAAGAGCTGCCTCTTAGATGTGCTGAGTTGGATAACAGAATATCCACATTTGGGTCCCATGGAGACTCAGGGGACACTCAGGGCATAAGTGGCTTCCCCGTCTGACTCTAAAGTCCATGCTCTTGGGAATTCCCTGGTGGTCCAGTGTTTAGGACTTGGTGCCCTCCCTGCTAGGGCCCCAGGGTCGATCCCTGGTGGGGGAACTAAAATCCATAAACTGTGTGACGCAGCCCCCCGAAAAGTTCATGCTCTTTCTACCTTGTCTATGGGCAGATGCTGTGTGATTTTTTTTCTCAGTCCTTTCATGAGCATCACTGCTCCTTAGGATTCAGCCCGTTTTCCCTACTTCATCTCTCAGGCACAAGCAAACAGGACCTGACATCCTTCAACATGGAGCTGTCCTCCAGCGGGATCAGCGCAGACCTCAGCGAGGTGAGTGACGGGCCTGAGGCAACCAGCAGAGGAAAGTGGTGAGAATGAAGCTGATCCCGCTCGTCTGCTGCTCTTGGCAGGGCCATGGCGTTGTGGGGGCCGTTGGAGCCAAGGACTGGGCTGGGGGCTTTCTCGACCTGAAGGCAGACCTGCAGAGCAGCACATTTGTTGGGAATGAACCACTGACAGTAGAATCGAGGGCAGGATATTTGGGTAAGTATTTCTTTTTTTTTCTGCTGGGTTCTTTCAGGTTTGGGGAACCAGAGAATCACTCACATTGACTTTCAAAATCATAATGAAAGCAATGAAGCAACAGTATGAAGAAGTTCAGTTTAAATATGGTCATAATAGTCTTCATTTTCCTTTAACAGCCCCTCGTGTGTGGGTGCGTGCTCATCACGTCTGATTCTTTGACCCCATGGACTGTAGCCCATCAGGCTGCTCTGTCCATGGGATTTTTCAGGCAAGAATACCAAAGTGGTTTGCCACTTCCTCCTCCAGGGGATCTTCCTGACCCAGAGATGGGATCTGAGTCTCCTGCATTGGCAGGCCGATCCTTTACCCCTGAACTACCACAGAAGCCCCAAATATGGTCCTGACAGTCTTTATTTTTTCCTTAATAACCTCTCACCTAGGTATTAATCACATTTTTATTTTCTGTGCCTTATGATGCTTTGACATGTTATGGCCTCGCTAGTCCTGGAGAGACTGGCTCCTCCCAGGGCTAGTTAATTTCTACAGTAGAAAACTGCTTGCCTAGGAGGGGGCCTTCCATAGGCCAACCAGCCAATCCAGAGCCTGTCCCTGATCAGTTCTTTATCTAACTTTCATGCACCAGGCTAGTATCTGCCCTGACCTAAATCATCCCTGGCCCAGATACTAGACAACTGAAGACCATCCCTATAGCGCAGAGCCTACCAATGTTATTCAAACCACCCAGTCTTGTGTGTGTGTGTGTGTGTGTGTGTCTAAGTTAGTCACTCAGATGTGTATGACTCTGCGACCCCATGGACTATAGCCTGCCAGGCTCTCTGTCCATGGAATTCTCCAGATAAGAACGCTGGAGTGGGTTCCCATTTCCTCCTATAGGGGATCTTCCTGACCCAGGGATCAAACCCAAGTCTCCTGCATTGCAGGCAGATTCTTTACCTTCTGAGCCACCAGGGAAGCCCAACCTCTCTGTGTTGTCATTCAGTCATACCTATGAAATTAAAAGACGCTTACTGCTTAGAAGGAAATTTATGACCAACCTAGATAGCATATTCAAAAGCAGAGACATTATTTTGCCAACAAAGGTCCGTCTAGTCAAGGCTATGGTTTTTCCTGTGGTCATGTATGGATGTGAAAGTTGGACTGTGAAGAAGGCTGAGCACCGAAGAATTGATGCTTTTGAGCTATGGTGTTGGAGAAGACTCTTGAGAGTCCCTTGGACTGCAAGGAGATCCAACTTGTCCATTCTGAATGAGATCAGCCCTGGAATTTCTTTAGAAGGAATGATGCTAAAGCTGAAACTCCAGTACTTTGGCCACCTCATGCGAAGAGTTGACTCATTGGGAAAGACTCTGATGCTAGGAGGGATTGGAGGCAGGAGGAGAAGGGGATGACAGAGGATGAGATGGCTGGATGGCATCACTGACTCAATGGACATGAGTCTGAGTGAACTCCGGGAGTTGGTGATGGACAGGGAGGCCTGGCTTGCTGCGATTCATGGGGTTGCTAAGAGTCGGACATGACTGAGCAACTGAAATGAACTGAAATGAACTGATGCATTAAATCCTGAATACATTTTACTGTGGTGGCTTCTCTTGGTGCAGAGCCTGGGCCTAGAGCACTCAGGCTCAGTAGCTGCAGTGCACAGGCTTAGCTGCCCCCTGGAATGTAGGATCTTCTCTGACCAGGGATCGAACCCACGTCCCTGCATTGGCAGGTGGATTCTTAACCATTGGACCACCAGGGAAGTCCCTGAGTACAGTTTAAAACAATCTAACTCATTAATAGGAGGACCAGCCCCTCCTCTGCAAGGTTTCTTCTTCTAGAATTGTCCAGGAACTCCAGGATTGATTCAGTCTCAAGAGTTCACCAGATGCCAAGCACAGAGGAAATGCGTTTGGTCAACTCACAACTGTTATTACTTCTTTCTGCCTCGTGATGTCTTGTCCTCCACAGTCCTGGGGATGCTGTTCATCCAAGGTGATGCCAATCTCAGGAACAGAGGGATCTTGGCCTTGCACTCAGGGTTATAGCCATTCTAGTTCATGTTCAACCAGTCTCAAGGCATAAACTGACTTCAAGAGCCCTGCGATAGGACTGCTTCTGGGTCCTACCTCCTCATAGATCTAGAACCAACAGCTTCCTCCCTTCCTCACCTGTGACCCTTGCCTAGGAGTGGGCTCATTACACAGAGACTATTATTATTCAACTCTCAGAACACAACGGTCCTGTTAAATACTTTCCTCGGGAAAATTGGTGCTATTCATCACGCATTACCCTTCTAAGGGGGACTGCCTCAAGTGATTTTTTTCATTTTCTTTTTTTGGACAAGTATTTGGGACAAGTATTCTTTTTTTGTGAAGGCTTCCCCAGGGACTCAGTGGTAAAGAATCTGCTTGCAATGCAGGAGCTACAGGAGATGCCAGTTCAATCCCTGCTTCAGGAAGATCCCCTGGAGGTGGGCATAGCAACCCACTCCAATATTATTGCCTGGAGAATCCCATGGACAGAGGAACCTGGTGGGCTACAGTCCACAGGTTGCAAAGAGTCAGACATGACTGAAGCAACTTAGCACGCACACATTCTTTTTTTGTGCAAGTATTATGTACCAGGCACTGTTCTAAGTGCATGACACTATTAACTTCTTTGACCTCATTTTATCTTCCCAGCGACACTGTAAGTTCAGTTCAGTTCAGTCGCGCAGTCGTGTCCGACTCTTTGCGACCCCATGAATCGCAGTACGCCAGGCCTCCCTGTCCATCACCAACTCCCGGAGTTCACTCAGACTCACGTCCATTGAGTCTGTGATGCCATCCAGCCATCTCATCCTCGGTCTTCCCTTTCTCCTCCTGCCCCCAATCCCTCCCAGCATCAGGGTCTTTTCCAATGAGTCAACTCTTCGCATAAGGTGCCCAAAGTACTGGAGCTTCAGTTTTAGCATCATTCCTTCCAAAGAAATCCCAGGGTTGATCTCCTTCAGAACATCTCTATTTTACAGATGAAGAAACTGAGGCCAGGAAACTATTTATTTATTTATTTTGGCTGCGCTGAGTCTTCAACAGCACGAGGGCTTTCTCGAACTGTGGTGCCTGGGCTCTAGAGCACGTTAAGCTCACTAGTTGCAGCAAATGGGTGGAGTTGCCCCTGGGCATCTTAGTTCCCTGACCAGGTGTTGAACCCACATCCTCTGCACTGAAAGGCGGATTCTTAACCACTGGACCACCAGGAAAGTCCCAAGCCCAGGGGACTTTAAATAACTTGTCCAGGGTCACAGAGCTAGTAGGTGGAACCCAGGGTCTGTGGTTGGTAACCACTTCACTTACCCTACAGCATCTACACTGCTGCCTTCAAAGAGGTTTTTTGTGGTTCAGTATCCAGCTGGCTCTCCGCAGCTGCGGGTTCCATGTTTATGATCCAAGTTTGGTTGAAGCCACAGATTTGAAAGTCGGGGATATCAAGGACCAGTTGTAGGACTTTGAGCGTCTGTGAATTTTGGTATTGGGGCAAGTCCTGAAACCAATCCACTGCGGATACCTAGGGACAACTGTACTATAAAATAGTTGGCAAGGTGGCTCCCTAAATAAGAAGAAATAATGCCAAAGTTGAATCTCTAGTTCGGCACCCACCCCATAGATGGCTGTGTGTGTGTTTATATATTGTAGAAGTAAATATATTCTTGATTGCCTGCTATGCTACTGTCCTTCAGATCTTAGTTTATGTTTTACTGGCATGGTGCCAAGCATCTTACATCCACGATCTTATTTAATCCTCAAAACAACCCTGTAAGATTGGTACTGTCTCTCTCTTTTTTTTTTTTAATGAGAAAACAGGCTCAGAAAAAAGGAAGTAATTTACTCAAGATTATACAGCCAGGAAGAAGTCACACTTGGATTAAAACCTAGTCTCTCTAATTTCAGAGATCAAATTCTTAATCCCTGTGCTTCAGGAATATACATGAAGAAACCAGGAGAGTGGTTTGGCCTCTTCACCATTCCTCTCCTGGACTATAGAATCTCAGACATCTCTTTGTCTCACTCACTTTGAATTGCTCTAAGCAAAGAAGGTCATGCAGGGAAAAGATAAACTGAGAGATCGGGAATGACATATGCATATTACTATATATAAAATAGAAGTACATATTGTATATAGCCTAGGGAACTCTACTGAATACTCTGTAATGACCTATATGGAAAAAGAATCTAAGAAAGAGTGGATATACGTGTATGAATCAGTTTGCTATATACGTGAAACTAACACAACATTGTAAATCAACTATACTCCAATAAATATTAATTTTAAAAATAAGCAAAGAAGGTCAAGTTGGGTTAGTGAGCCATCTTCAGAGCATTCCTATAAGCTGGCTCTTGGCTCTCACACAATCCCGGATCTAATTTCCTGCAGCACTTGCTCCAGCATTTTGTCAGTAGGAACAGAAGGCAGGAAACCTCGCCACAGAAGCTGTGAAGTATGAGGATAACCTCCGTGATACTTTGAAGCAGGAAGTATTTTCATGTCACCTCCTTTTTTTTTTTCTCTTGAGGTATGGTTGACTTACAGTAATATATTAGTTTCAGATATACAAGATGGTGATTCAAATTTTTATAGATTATGCTCCATTTATGGTTATTATGAAACATTGGCTATCTTGTCTGTGCTGTACAATCACTACTCCTTGTTGTCAGTCGCTCAGTTGTGTCTCTTTGGGACCCCATGGACTGTCAGCATGCCAAGGTTCCCTGGCCTTCACCATCTCCCGGAGTTTGCTCAGACTCATGTCCTTTGAATCAGTGATGCCATCCAACCTTCTCATTCTCTGTCACCCCAACTGTTTATGTTTACATTTCAGTATTTTTATTAGGCTATATCTCCAGGCTGATTGATTTGTATAATCTTTTCATTTCAATCTTTTCTATGAAATTTCTATGAAAAAATTTTCAAACTTTCGAGAGAAGTTAACAGTACAGTGAACACCCATATATTTTCACCTTATCAGTTATTAACATATTAACATTGGCCACTTTTGATTTATCTCTCTTTACACATATACCTATATATATGTAAAGAATACTATACACAAATGCGTATTATCAGTCAGCATTCTCCAGAGAAACAAAGCCAACAGGATATATCCAGATCTGGATCTTTATAAAGATACATAATTCTTTTTGTCTCTTTTCTTATCTATCTATAAAGAGATTGGTTTTAAGAAACTGGAGACTTCCCTGGTGGTCCCCCGGTTAAGAATCTGCCTGCCCGTGCAGTGGACACAGGTTCTAGCCCAGGTTCGCGAAGATTCCACGTGCTGTGGGGCAGCTAAGCCCGTGCACCACAACTACTGAAGCCACATTCTAGAGCCTGTGCCTGAAACGGAGAAGTCACCACAGTGAGAAACCCTTGCACCACAACAGGAGAGTAGCCCCCGCTTGCTGCAACTGAGATCAAGCTCAGCCAAAAATAAATATTTCTTAAAAAAAAAAAAAGAAAGAAATTGGGTCATGCAGTGCCAAGTATGAAATCCATAGGGCAGGCTGGCAGTCTTGAGGTTTCTCTTGCCCGGTTTTTAATCTTCATGCAAACTTTGCCTTCTTCTTACTAATATACCCCATTTTATTTCATTCTTTAAAAAGAAGGTAGTCTCCTTTACAAACCCTCAGGTGAACTGAATTTCGGGAAGATGCTTACCCTTTTGCACGCGGCTGCTTGTCTGCGCATGCGTTTTATCCATGGTTTGAGAAATACAGTTTTGGACCTTGGCGCCAGGATTTGTACCCCTCGGAGCACATGGCTGCTCTTCTCAGGAGAAGGTCTTCTGATGATTTCAGTGCATCTTTCCCGCTAACCCAGCTTCCCAGGATCTCCACCACCTTTTCCCCTGGGGTATACCTTCTTTCAGCAGCCCTTGTGTTCCTGACTCCAAGCCCCTCCCTCTCTCTCTCCTCAGGTTACACGGTGACCTGGCTGCCCTCCCGAGGGACCATGTCATTGCTGGCCACTGGAGCCCCCAGATACCAGCATGTTGGGCGGGTGCTGCTGTTCCAACAGCCAAAGAGAGGAGGGCCCTGGAGCCAGATCCAAAAAATAGACGGGATCCAGGTGAGCGTGGCTGCAGTGGCATCAGTCGATGAGGGGCTGGCGTGATACTAATTATGCTCTCTGTTGTTTTCTGAACACTCATGCACCTGCTGTGTGGTGGTCCTATGCCAACCACTGTCACATTTGTTCCCCACAAAGCCTCTGGGGTGTTCTGTCATCCCCTCTTGCCAATTTAGGGGCTTCCCTGATGGCTGATCATCTAGTCCCATCACTTCATGGCAAATAGATGGGGAAACAGTGGAAACAGCGAGAGACTTGTTTTTTGAGGGTATGGGAGCTCCAAAATCACTGCAGATGGTGACTTCAGCAATGAAATTAAGACACTTGCTCCTTGGAAGAAAAGCTATGACCAAACTAGACAACATATTAAAAAGCAGAGACATTACTTTGCCAACAAAGGTCCATCTAGTCTAAGCTATGGTTTTTCCAGTAGTCACTTATGGATGTGAGAGTTGGACTATAAAGAAAGCTGAGCACTGAAGAATTGATGCTTTTGAACTGTGGTGTTGGGGAAAACTCTTGAGAGTCCCTTGGACCGCAAAGAGATCCAACCAGTCAATCCTAAAGGAAATCAATCCTCAACATTCATTGGAAGGACTGATGCTGAAGCTGAAACTCCAATACTTTGGCACCTGATGCAAAGAACTGATTCATTGGAAAAGACCCTGATGCTGGGAAAGATTGAAGGCAGGAGGAGAAGGGAACGACAGAGGATGAGACGGTTGGATGGCATCACCAACTCAATGGACATGAGTTTGAGTGAGCTCCTGGAGTTGGTGATGGACAGGGAAGCCTGGCATGCTGCAGTCCATGGGGTGGCAGAGTCGGACATGATTGAGCAACTGAACTGAACTGGTGGCCCAGATGGTGAAGAGTCTGCCTGCAATGCAGGAGACCCAGGTTTGATCCCTGAGTCGAGAAGATCCCTTGGAGAAGGTAATGGCTACCCACTCCAGTATCCTTGCCTGGGAAATCCCAGGACAGCAGAGCCTGGCAGACTACAGTTCATGGGGTGGCAAAGAGTCGGACACCGACTGAGCGAATAACACTTTCACTTTCTTGCCAATTTAAGAACCCAATTTGGACTCTTTGGTGGTACAGTGGATTAGAATCCGTCTGTCAATGCGGGGGGACATGGGTGCGATCCCTGGTCCGGGAAGATCCCACATGCCGTGGAGCAACTAAGCCCATGGGCCACAACTAAACAAACAAACAAAAAGAACCCCACTTGTCTAAATTCATATAGGCTCTAAGTTGGATTGTTACTTGGCCTCCTTCATCAATTGAAATTGATCAGAGGCCAGACAAGAAACTCAGGCGTGGCTTTACTGGGGTCCTTGATGCAGCAGGGCAGATCAAGAACAACAGTTTCCCTTGTGGGCTTGCTCCCTAAGAGGGGGCAGACTTGTTCCTTCTATGAGGTGAGGGTAGGGATGCATCCAGGGGTCGGGCTGGAGGGCTGACTTAGGTCGTTTACCCACTCCTTAGATGGTGTTGGGTGCCGGGGACATGCGCATTACCCTGCTTTTTGCTCCCAACCCCCTGTTTTTGCTCCAGGCTCTTCAAAAGCCGCAGTTAGGTTTTTTTGGTCTCTTTGTATCATTTGTCCAGAATTTGACCTAGCTGCGGGCACATACACAGTTAAATTTAGTTCACAGAATCTCTTTGTATAAAATACAAAGAGATGTGTGCAGGTCCAAGCATTGCAACACTGCAGCCCAAGGTGTCGCAGGTCCCAGCTTGTCTCAGGATCCAGGACTTGCACCTTTATTTGAGGGCTTGGAGTAGGACGGGTGCGGTGCAGCTGATGAGGAAGGAGGTGTGTAGCTCTGGATTTCTTCCTCAAATGTTTTCCTCTCCTTGCAGGTTGGCTCTTATTTTGGTGGCGAGTTGTGTGGCGTTGACGTGGACAGAGATGGGGAGACAGAGCTGTTGCTGATTGCAGCCCCCCTGTACTATGGGGAGCAGAGAGGAGGCCGGGTGTTTATCTACCAGAAAATACAGGTGGGGACCAGAACACTAAGCACAGAATGTGCGAGAGACTCCCAGGCTTTCTCAGGTCTCAGTTATTCTGAAAGTTTCCCGTCTGACCTTGTGTTAATCAGACCTTTAAAACAATGACAAACAATAGCTAGTATGCAGGGGTGGCTAAAATGTGTGCCAGGCCCAGTGCCAAACTTTTTATATGTAGGATACCTTGTTTGAGTCTCATAATCTCTTTCTGGGACACTATGAGCTTTATGAATGGAAATGTTGCAGCTCAGCAAAGCTGGGCAACTTTCCAAAGGCGCAAAGTCATACCGACAGCAAGGGTGGGGAGTTCCCTGGTGGTCCAGCAGTTAGACCTCTGCCAAATAAAAAAGGGGGAGCTGGAACTTGAACCCAGGTTGATGTGACGGCACTGTTCCAGTTCTGGAAAGGACCACACCCAGTATTTCTGTAGTGTTCTTCCTGTCCAGTGGAGAAGGAAATGGCACCCTATGCCAGTATTCATGCCCGGAGAATCCCATGGGCAGAGGAGCCTGGTGGGCTGCGTTCCATGGGATTGCAAAGAGTCGGACACGACTGAAGTGAGCACACACGCTCCAGAGCCAGTGCCTTACCCTGTGAAAGCTTGCTGAGTGACTGAGGTGGAACCTGTCGCCTTGCTCCTTCCCAGCTGGGGTTCCAAATGTCTCAGAGCTGCAGGGGGAGACCGGCTACCCCCTTGGACGATTTGGAGCCGCCATCGCTGCCCTGACAGACATCAACGGGGATGAGCTGACGGACGTGGCTGTAGGAGCCCCTCTGGAGGAGCAGGGGGCTGTGTACATCTTCAATGGGCAGCAAGGGGGGCTGAGCCCCCGGCCCAGTCAGGTGAGGATCCTGACCTGCCAATCAAAACCCATTCCCAGGCCCCTGGAAGCCTTCAAATCCCTATCCTGCTCCCCAGTCCAGCTCTTCCCACCCTTCTGCCCATCCTCTCCGCTAGCTTAGCATGAATTTCTTTCTTGGCTTCAGCGGATAGAAGGGACCCAGATGTTCTCAGGAATTCAATGGTTTGGACGCTCCATCCATGGGGTGAAGGACCTCGGCGGGGATGGCCTGGCAGATGTGGCTGTGGGGGCTGAGAGCCAGGTGATCGTGCTCAGGTAAGATGGGACTCCTGAGTCCTACCTGGGGATAGTTGCAGCTCTCACCTTTTGAGCAGTTGTGGTGTGGTAGGCGTCATGCTAAATGTTATCGCCATCAGCGCATTTGGTCTTCAGCCCAACCCTGTGAACCTGGTTCTCCTTCTATACCGGCTTCGTGTCTTACTCCAGATTACACAGCTGCTGTTCAGTGACACATTGGGGTTTGAACTGAAGTCTGACACCGGCTTCCTTGGTGGCTCAGTGGTAAAGAATGCGCTTGCCAATGCAGGAGACGTGGGTTTGATCCCTGGGTCGGGAAGATCCCCTGGAGAAGGAAATGGCAACCCACTCCAGTATTCTTGCCTGGAAAATCCCATGGACAGAGGAGCCTGGTGGGCCGCAGTTCATGGAGTCTCAAAGAATTGGACACAACTTAGCAACTAAACAGCAACTGTCTGACACTAAAACCTCCTACTGAAGCATGTGATAGCTTTAGAACCTGGTCATTTGAGTTCAAGTCAAAAACAGTTATTGCGTTCTTGGGTCATCTTACCCCAGTCACTTAGCTTCTCAGGACCTCAAGTTTTAGTCATCTTTGAAATGGTAATGGCATTTCTTGCCTGACGCATGTTTTAGAGTCACTGGAAGCCTCATGTAATGTCTCAGTGAATGACGTCATGCTAAATACTTGATGCACCTACTGTCTTCAGTACTGAAACAGGCACTGACTGCAGGGTGTATGGGGTGGTGGGGAACATATAATAAAAAAGTAAAATAAATAGGTAACTACAATTGTGGTAAGCGCCACGAGGGACATGAACAGGGTTCTGAGAGAGAGAATAGCAGGGGAGAACTACAATAGGTTGGATGGCCAAGAAAGGCCTGTTTGAGGAGCTGGGACTTTAAAGATAAGAAAGAGCCAGGCTTGCAGAAATCTGGGATAAGAGCTTTCTATGTTGAAAGCCCAGGAGGTGCCAAGGCTATAAGACAGGCAAAAGTATGACATGTCAAGACTTTTCTGGTGGTCCAGTGGTTAAGAATCCAGGCTCCCACTTCAAGGGATACAGGTTTGATACCTGGTTGGGGAACTAAGATCCCACATGCCTTGAGGCCACAATGTAAAAATAAATAAAAAAGTTGGGCCAAGATATTTAAAAATTACTAAAAAAAACCAAGTATGATATGTATAAGGAACTGAAAGAGGGTCAGTGTGGTAGGCGGTAAAACTGGAGAGGAAGGTGGTATGACACAGACAGTGAAAAGTTTGGATTTTACTCTGAATATCATGGGGCATCCTTGCAAGATTACTGGCATTGAAGTACTACAATATCTTAGTTCCCCCACCAGGGATCAAACCTGGGACCTTGGCAGTGAAAGCTTGGCGCCCTAACCACTGAGCCACCAGGGATTTCCCTGACTCCTTTCTTTAGAAACTCACTCTTCTGTATGGAAAATAGGCCAGAAGGCTGGTAGGATGAATTATCATTATGGGGAGGCCTAATGAATGATCATTATTATTGTTGCAAAGAGACAGTGACAATGAGGTCTGCAGTAGGGAAGGGAAGTCCTCTGGATTCTGCTGGAGCCCCAGGTCTGATTGGGGGTGCAGCTGAGGCCAAGGGAGAGTGTTGGTTGTTTCCTGCCCTGCAGCTCCCGGCCTGTGGTAGACATCATCACAAGCGTGTCCTTCTCCCCGGCTGAGATCCCAGTACGTGAAGTCGAGTGCTCCTATTCCACCAGCAACCAGAAGAAGGAAGGCGTTAACATCACAGTCTGTTTCCAAGTCAAGTCTCTCATCTCCACCTTCCAAGGTCAGTGCTGTCCTCTAGGTGGACCCCAATCCCAGCCTCTGGCCCCAGTATCTGCCACCACTCACCTCTTGCCTTTCCATCCTGCCCAGGGCACCTGGTTGCCAACCTCACTTACACTCTGCAGCTGGACGGCCATCGGACCCGAAGCCGGGGGTTGTTCCCAGGAGGGAAAAACAAACTCAACGGGAACACAGCTGTCACCTCTGTCAAATCCTGCTTTATGTTCTGGTTCCACTTCCCGGTGAGGAGCCAGCAAGGCTGCTTGGGGCAGGGGAGGGGTGGATGAGCTGACCGCAGCGGGAGGCAGCTCCGGTGCCAGGCTCAGCTCCATCATTGTCCAGTGAGGGTCACAGGTCACCTTGATCTCCCAGTCCTACCATTTCCTCTTTGTACCATAGTAGTAACTATACCTTCAGCATGTTATCTTAGAGTCCTTAATCCACGTCCACAGGCATTTTTAACATGACTACAACTGTAAAATGCTTACCGTTTTTCCCATAATCTTTTCACATATTGGATATCAATGCTGCAGTCTAGCTTTCAGATTTATTGATTCTGGGGTTGGGGGGAGCCATACCGAGCAGCATATGGGATCTTAGTTCCCCAATCAATCAGGGATCAAACTCTTACCCCCAGCATTGGAAGCTCAGAGTCTTAACCACTGGACTCCCAGAGAAATCCTCAGATTATTTTTAATGGCTACAGAATATGTAGTCCTATAGAATATTCAGGCATGGTGGTGTGTTACTACTTTCCAGATATACACAGTCATTTATTATTAGCATCCATCCCCAAAATAATTTTTTTAAGTTATTATTTAAATAACTGCTAAAATATCCCAATTCAGTTTTCTGACAACCATCCTGTGTGACATAGAATTGATACTAGATTTTAGCCTGGTCTCTTAAGTATTTCCTAAGAGACTGAGTATAAAATTGGTGTGAAGTTTGTTTTTAGTTTTTTATTAAGGGAAATTTTGGACATACAAAAGTAAAACAAAATAGTTCAATGAAATCCCAAATATCTATCTCCTGGTTTCAACAATTATCAGCTGACCATCTTACTTCATTCAGAGCTTGTCTGTCTCATACTATAAATCTTCACCATAGAATTTAGACATTTTAAACAGAAATTAGCCAGAGAAGAGGCATTGTGACATCATGGAAAGACTTTAGGCTTGGGAGTTGGAAGGGTCTGGGTTCACTCCCTAGTTCTGGTCCTTAGGGAAATGTATCACCTTTTTACACCTCATTTTCCTTGTGTATAATTTGAGGATAAGGATACCTACCTCTTCAAGTTGGGGGAAATGTTACCTAAGTACAATCTAAATGTCTCCAAAGTGTCAGGCACTGGTAATAATAATATAAAAGACCAAGACTCTGGACTTCCCTCGTGGTCCAGTGGTTAAGAATCGCCCTTGAAGGCATATACCTTGAGGAAACCAAAGTTGAAAGAGAAACATGTATCCCATTGTTCATTGCAGCCCTATTTATAATAGCTAGAACATGGAAGCAGCCTAGAGGCCCATTGACAGATGAATGGATAATTGTGGTACATATACACAGTGGAATATTACTTAGCCACAAAAAGGAACACATGTCAGTTCTGATGAGGTGGATGAACCTAGAACCTATTATACAGAGTGAAGTGAGTCAGAGAAAGAAAGATAAATATCATATTCTAACACATATATACAGAATCTAGAAAAATGGTACTGAAGAATTTATTTACGGGGCAGCAGTGGAGAAATAGACATAGAAAATGGACATTGGGAAAGGGGAGGAGAGGGTGAGATGTCTGGAAAGAGTAACATGAAAACTTACATTACCATATGTAAATAGATAGCCAACGGGAATTTGCTGTATGGCTCAGGAAACTCAAACAGGGGCTCTGTATCAATCTAGAGGGAAGGGATGGGGGTGGGAGATGGAGGGAGGTTCAAAAGAAAGGGGGATATATGTATACTTATGGCTGATTCATGTTGAGGTTTGACAGAAAACAACAAAATTCTGTAAAGCAATTATCATTCAATAAAAAATTTAAAAAAATAATAATAGAAATAAAGTGAACAATGAAATAAATTAAAAAAAAAAAAAAAGAATCCCCCTTGCAATGCAGGGGACGCAGATTCAAGCCCTGGTCTGGGAACTAAGATCCTACATGCCACAGCTAAAGATCCTGGGTGCTATGACTAAGACCCAAGATGTCCAAATTAATTAATTTTTAAAAAAGACTAAGACCCACTCCTGTTCTCAAGGACCTAAGATATTCTGGTTATTCCAGAGTATTTTTCCTTTGTGCAAACTTTGATAGTTGTTGCCTAGACGAGTTTGACAAAGATCTGGGGGCTTCTGTTAGGACTCAGGGAGGAAAAGCACTGTGGTTGATGGCTGATATCCACCTTGGAATTGGGGCTGAGGGATGAACACTGGCAGAAAAGCAAGTCAGGCATTTCACATACACCCGATGTGTAGTAAACATATTCCCATTGGTAAGTTCTCAGACAACTAGCTGCTGGAATTCCATCATTTATAAAGTATGGACAAGGTGTGTCTTTCACTGCAAGTATTGTAAAGGTTAAACTCTTGACAAGGGGTGTATTCTTGTTGTCCTCAGATATGCATTCAAGATCTCATCTCTCCCATCAACGTCTCTCTAAGTTACTCTCTCTGGGAGGAAGAAGGGACACCGAGGGACCCAAGGGTGGTAAGAACAGATGAGTTGGGGGAATTGATAGTAAACAGGGGAGAATAGAAATTCAATTTGGCAGGATTGTATTATATTGGATTCAAGCAGTAGAAATGAAATATACTTACTTAAGCAGGAAGGAGTCTATGGGAGTTTTGTACTTAAAAGACATTGGAAAACTGGGGTTGGCAAGATGGGGGACCAGAGTGGGTAGAGTCTCTAGGGGCTCTCAAGAGGAAGAAATAACGGATGGACTGCCCAGGGCATGGCCCCTTCTGTGAATCTTCTCCCAGTCCCTCAGTGCATCAGCTTCAGACTTCATTAGGCTTCTCTTGCTCAGTTGTATCTGACTCTGCAATGCTATGGACTGTATAACCTGCCAGGCTCCTCTGTCCATGGGATTTCCCAGGCTAGAATATTGAAATGGGTTGCCATTTCCTCTTCCAGGGGATCTTTGCGGCCCAGGGATTGAACCTGTGTCTCTTGCATTGGCAGGCAAATTCTTTACCCCTGGGCCACCTGGGAAGACCCATTAGGCTTCTAACAGGAGGCAAATGTCTGAGAGATGCAAATTCCAGGGAGAGAACACCAGAAGGCCTAGGACCATCCCTTATCTGTGGAAGAACAGGGCACCTTGATCAGCCTCGCCAAAGGGTACTCCACTGAGGGCAGGTAGTTCCCAGAGAGCCTCACTCGGGTGCCCTTGTTATGGAAAAGAAGAGGAAAACCCTGTCTATCTTTGTCTACCTGATCACATGCTCCCTGCCCAGCGCCAAAAGCCTGGTTTCCTCTTCTGAAATCCTTAACACTCAGCCACTGGTTTAACTTCTGTTGGAAGGGAGCAGGTCTGATGGAAGGAACCTGGGCCTGGAAGCTTGAAGATGAGGATTTTTTTTTTTAAGGAATATTCTTTGTTGATTACAGACCCAGCCAAAGCTGTTTATTTTTTTATTTATGGCTGTGCTGGGTCTTTGCCACTGCACAGGCTTCGCTCCAATTGCAGCAAGTGGGGGCTACGCTCTAGCTGCGGTGCTCAGGCTTCTCTTTGCAGTGGCTTCTCTTGTTGCAGAGCATGGACTCCAGGGCGCAGGCGCGTGGGCCTCAGCAGTTGTGGCTCCCAAGCTCTAGAGCACAGGCTCAATAGCTGTGGCTTAGTTGCTCCAAAGCCTGCAGGATCTTCCCGGACCAGGGCCTAACCCCTGTCTCCTGCACTGGCCACAGATTCTTCACCACTGAGCCACCAGCCAAGATCCCTGGATTCCCTGCCCACCCCCCGACCCCAGCACAAGCAGGTTCTGTCTTACTCCGGGACTATCTCTTCTCTGAAGTGAGTCCCAGCATTGTGAGGCCCCTTCAAAGCTGGAGCATGGTGACTGCTAAGCACAGCGACTCTCTGGTGGCGTTTGCCAGTGCCCCACTCCCCAACCTGCCAAGCACTCAGGATGTATAGGGACAGCCAGAAGTTTCTCCTACTGGTACTAATTAAAAAAAAAAAAAAGGCAAACTGTGTGGGACGGCAACTCAGGGTTAAAAAGAGACCTGAGGTCACAGTTGTCAAAAAGGCTTCCTGGGGGAACTGTCATTGGTTCTGGATCTCACAGAATGCGTGCACTTTGTGGGGAGGAGAAGCATGGTTTTAATTTTGGAGACAATGGGAAGGTGGGCTTAGCTTCTGTCAGGACAGCTGAGCAAGACAGAGGCCCTCGATGCCCCTTTGGGGACTGACTGTAGTTTCTGGTGGGTGGTGGGAATAATTTGTGTGTGAATGTTGAGGGTAGGCGAAAGCACTCAGCAGAGAATGCCAGACCCCTGCCTTTAAGGAAGAGTCAGAGGCTGCTTGGCAGGTGGCTCAGAAGTCGAGGAGGATGGAGTCTTCTCTAGATCATACAGATGACCATCCATAAAATATTTCTGTGACCCCCATTACCCTCCACTGCCTAATATGAATTGCAAGGCCAGGGGGATTCGGGACCCTGCATCTGGACACCTCCTGACCGGTGGCACCCAGCAAATCTGAGCACCTCTCTGCTCCTTACACCTTACACGGGCAGTCTCTCTTGCCTTGGTCTCAGTGTAAATTGTTCTTTCTTCCTCTCTCTCCATCCTCTTCACCTGGCTTCCTCATCATCATCTTTTATATTTCAGTTGTGATGCCATCCCTTCAGGAAGCTTCCCTGACCTCCAAGCATGGGAGAGTCCCCTTCTACACCCTCTAACACATCCTGTACTTGTCCCACCTTCACGCTTGAGGGTGCCTGGCCCTTTCTCTCACCAGATTGGGAGGAAGGGCAGGGTGTCTGTTTTGTTCTCTGGTGTGGCAGGGTGTCTGGGGGCTTCCCAGGTGGCCAGTGCAGGAGACATAAGAGACTCGGGTTTGATCCCTGGGTTGGGAAGATCTCCTGAAGGATGAAATAGCAACCCACTTCAGTATTCTTGCCTGGAGAATCCCATGGACAGAGGAGCTTGGAGGGCTATGGTTCACAGGGTCACAGAGAGTTGGATATGACTGAAGTGGCTGATCATGCATGCGCATGGGAGTCTGGTCCAGAGCAGAAATTCTAGAAACATTGAAAAAGCTGGCCTTGATCTGATAAGAGCTGGAGAGCTGTTCTAGAAGGGAAGTGGGACTCACAGAAAAGAACCACAGGGAGAGCTATTCCCCAGCAGAAGAGCCTAGATGCTGTGCAGCCAGGTGTTCCTGCGAACAGAGAAGTTGGGCTGGGGGAAGCTAGGGGAGTGCATGGTCAAGGCCCGGATCTCCTGGCCAGGATGGGAAGTGGACACACGTGCTGAGCCTCCCTCAAGGAGCTGCCTCAGGGAGGGGCGGCACAGACGGCCTCGGGCTGAGTTGGGAGGTGTGGCCCACACTGGGAAGGCTTTGGCTCCTGGGAGGGATGCAACCACACCCCCCACCCCCAGCTGAGCCCTGGCTCTGAGCCGCTCCAGCTCTGCTGCCTCAACCACCTTCTCCTGTCTCCCCCTCCTCCGTGCTCAGCAGGGCAGGGACATCCCACCCATCCTGAAACCCTCACCACACTTGGAGACCAAGGAGGTAAGAGGGGCAGAGGGGCAGACAGAGGGGCGGGGGCCAGCCCTCCTGGGTGTGGGGACCTGAGCCTTCAGGTCCTTTCTT
The DNA here is from genome assembly GCA_006408695.1 of Aepyceros melampus. NCBI lineage: Eukaryota > Metazoa > Chordata > Mammalia > Artiodactyla > Bovidae > Aepyceros > Aepyceros melampus. The sequence continues at coordinate 340,175 of SJXQ01000858.1, forward strand.
CTTGGCCTTTCAGATTCCTTTTGAGAAGAACTGCGGAGAGGACAAGACCTGTGAGGCGGACCTGAAGCTGGCCTTCTCCAACATGAGGTCTGTAAGGCTTCCCATCCCGGGTCCTCCTGTTTCACCCAATGTTTTCCCGAGGCAGCTCCTGGCTATAGAAGGAACAGAGGGTGGATTTCCTTGGTGGTCCAGTGGTTAAGAATTGGGGTTCAATCCCTGGTCAGGGAACTAAGATCTCTTGTGCCTCAGGGCAACTAAGCCCGCATGCCACAATCAAGACCTGATGCAGCCAAAAATAAATAAATATATAGGTAATTTTTAAAAGAAAAGAAAGAAGTAGTATTTGTATGAAGTGACAGTCAGAAGAGCCCCATGGACACTGACTCTTATTTGTCATCTGGGACTTAGATTCCTCCTCTGAGAAATCTGGTTCATTGCAGCCCTCCTATCAGGAATAGAGGAGATGGCAAAACTTAAAGCCTGTGCATAGGAGCATATTTTGCTATGTTTCTTTTTTCTGGCCTACCGGATCCCTCAGTTCTGAAAGCCTCCACCTCTGATCCTGTTTCTTTCATGGACTCCCATAACTTTGCCCTGATTTCCCCTCAGATCCAAAATCCTGCATCTGACACCCTCCGCCAGCCTCTCTGTGATGCTGACACTGAGGAACACAGCAGAAGATGCTTACTGGGTCCAGGTCACCCTGATCTTCCCCCAGGGACTCTCATTCCGCAAAGTGGAGACGCTCAAGGTGAGTGAGAGGGCAGGGCCTGCGCACAGACCAGGTGCCAGGCTAGTCCTGCAGCATCTGCTGCCTCTTGGAGCCCCAGACGGCCAGGGCAGCCTGAAGATGTGGGTGAAAGTCTTCAGACCACATCTGGGTTCTCAGCCTGATGGCCACCCATGAACTGTGAGACCTAAGATACAAGGTTCATGCTCTGGGAGCCTCAGATTTGCCAACAAGAGGTGAAGCTGGGCGTGTCATGGCATTAGAGAGAAGGTGGCATGAGATGGAGAGTATGACAGAGGCTTAAGGACCTGGGGACCAAAAAGAAGTACACAGATTCAGGGAGATGGAGCTACCTTCCTCCTAAAGGTGACCAACATGTTTTCGAGAAATGGCCTGTTTTGTTTTTTCTTTTTTAATTCCAGTTTTATTGAGATATAATTGAGAGAAAGCACTGTGTAAGTGGAAGGTGTACAACAAGAAGAAAATACACTCATGGTTCATGCAACCATCCCCACTATCTATCTGAAAAAGTTTTCCATCATCTCAAAAAAAGCTTCTGTACCCACAAGCAATAACTCCCTTTCCCCACTCTCTGCCACTGGTAACCTTCAACCTATTTTCTGTCTCGATGAATTGGCCATCTCTGGATATTTTGTATACCTTGAATACAATGTTTGTCCTTTCGTGTTTTAGCATACAGTATGCTAAATGTTTTTGAGGTTCATCCCTGGGATAGCATATGAATTTCATTCCTGTTTAAGGCTAATATTTTATCACAAGGATATAGCACATTTTGCTGATCTGTTCATCTGTTGATGGACCCTTGGGTTATTCTTATACAGCAACATTCACTGCTTCTTTTTGAAAATTGTTATTTATTTTTTTAATGGCTGCATTGGGTCTTTGCTGGTATGCGCGGGTTTTTCTCTAGTTGCGGTGAGCAGGCACTCCTCTTCGTGGCAGTGCGCAGGCTTTTCATTGCGGTGGCTTCTCTTGTAGCGGGGCACTGGCTCTAGGGCGTGCGGGCTTCAGTAGTTGTGGTGCACGGGCTTAGTTTCTCCTTCACGTGTGGAATCTTCCTGGACCGGGGTTGGAACCTGTGTCCCCCGCATTGGCAGGCAGGTTCTTAACCATTGCACCACTATGGAAGTTCCGAGTGCTTCCTTAAGGGACACATAGTAGAGCGATTAAGAACTTGAGATCTGGAGTTAAACAGACCTGTGTTCAAGTTCCTACCATTCCTGCCAAGGTTACCTAATTATGAGACTGTGGGAAAGTCCTTCAACTTGCCTGAACTCTTATTTCCTGTCTAACTTTCTTCCCAATCTAAGCTGAAACCTGTCCCTTCCAGATAGTCATGAAGATAAAGGGTTTTGTTCTGCTTAGCCCAGGATCAAGTACCTTTTGGAAATGGTTGCTAATGTGAGGATGTAGCAGCATTTTGACTCTGCTGTGATTGTGCCTCAATTCACTGAACCATGCCTCTCTTTGGCTTGTTAGATCGCTTCCAGTTTTTCCCTAGGATAAATAGTATTGCAGTGAACATCTTTGTTTTTTAAGTACTTTTTTTTTTTAATATTTCTGTACCTTAATTTTTTTCCCCAAACTTTAAACTTTTTATTTTGTATTGGGGTTTAGCCGATGAAAAACACGGTGGTAGTTTCAGGCGAACAGTGAAGGGACTCAGTCATACATATACGAACGTCTTTTTTAAAATTTTATTTATTGATTTGGCTGCACTGGATCTTCATTGCTGTGTGTGGACTTCCTCTAGTTGCAGCAAGCAGGGGCTACTCTCAAGTTGCGGTGCTCGGGCTTCTCATTGCGGTGACTTCTCTTGTTGGGGAGCCCAGGCTCTAGGGCGCACGGGCTTCAGGAGTTGAGACGTGGGCTCTAGAGCACCAGCTTGGTAGTTGCAGCTCACTGGCTTTGTTTGTCCCCTGCAAGTGGGATCTTCCCAGACCACGGATCGAACCCACGCCTCCAGCATTGGCAGGAGGATTCTTAAATGCTGGACCACCAGGGAAGTCACTACAGTGAACATCTTTGTACTGAATCCCTGCTTCTTTGGCCCCACCGTTCTCTACACGTGCCCTGGCAGGGAGGAGGTGGGCCCTGAGAGGTTAGTGGCCTTTGGGGAATCCTTAGCTTTGCCCACTAAAAAGCTCCTTCTTTCACGTCTCACCCCCAGCCCCACAGCCATGTACCTGTGGCCTGCGAGGAGCTTCCTGAGGAGGCCATACTGCAGAGCAGGGCCCTCTCCTGCAACGTGAGCTCTCCCATCTTCGGAGCAGACAGCATGGTGAGTGCCTTCAGCCCCTAGGAGCCCAGCGGCCAGGGGCTGTAAGCTCAGGAGGGGAGGGAGGGAGCTCCTGGCTCTGGGGAAGGGGAAGGTGATTGACAAGGCCAGGTGTACCCCACCCCCTACCACCAAGAGAGTAGTGCAGAGGTGTCCTGTGTCATGTTCGAGAAGCTGGACTTTGGAATTGGAGAAACCCATGGGTGGGTCATACGTACTGTGACCACACACACATGACTTAATCACTCGGAACCTTGGTATCCTCATCTCTACAGTGGGGATGAAGCACCCAGCCCAGGGAGCTTCCTATGACTATGGCAGTCCCCTGAGGCCCAGGCCCCCTCCTTCTTCATACCTCTCTCTTCTCCTGCCAGGTTGATATCCAGGTGATGTTTAATACCCTGCAGAAAGGCTCCTGGGGGGATTTGATCAAGCTGCACGCCAATGTGAGCTGGTGAGCAGACCCCCACTGCATCTCCACCCGCCCTCGGCCTCAGGCTGTCTCACGGTCCTGGCCAAGCCGTCTCCTGACACTGCCCTCTATCCTGCCCCCTGCAGCGACAATGAGAACTCAAGCCTCCTGGAGGACAACTCGGTCACTACCAGCATCCCTGTCATGTACCCCATCAACATCCTCACCAAGGAGTGAGTCCTGAGTGGCCACCCCGCCCTCTCCTCTGGCCTCGGCCTCCCCACCCAGGGCCCCAGCCTTCCTCCCAGGGCTGCCCCTCCCCCCACCCGCTAGAGGCC
>SJXQ01000858.1:344139-358518 GCA_006408695.1 Aepyceros melampus
GAACTGATTCCAGCCGCAAAGCCAGCAGATTTCAGTACTCGGTAGAGCGAAGGCCCTCAGAGAGTTCTGAGTCTGAGTCAGATGGAAACTTACTGACCTGGTGTCACCTTCTGCACCAGCTGCGATGCACAGCTGGGGACTTTCCTGGGAGCTTTTAATACCTTGTGGGGCAGCCATTTGCCTCTGTCTCATTTACTTATGAACCACGAGGCCCAGAGAAGGGAGGAACTTGCCCAGAGTGGACATCTACGAAGTACTGACCCCAGGATCTGAACTTGAGTCTGTCTGACTTCAAACCCCAGCCAGGCTCTTTACTACTTCCAGCTGTGCTAGATTTCCTCTTCCCCGGGGCCAGCAGAGCTAGAAGAGAGAGAAAAGGTTTCACCATGACCCTTGCCCACAGAGACTTTATGGTCAGGTTCAGTTCAGTTCAGTTCAGTCGCGCAGTCGTGTCCGACTCTTTGCGACCCCATGAATCGCAGCACGCCAGGCCTCCCTGTCCATCACCAACTCCCGGAGTTCACTCAGACTCACGTCCATTGAGTCTGTGATGCCATCCAGCCATCTCATCCTCGGTCGTCCCTTTCTCCTCCTGCCCCCAATCCCTCCCAGCATCAGGGTCTTTTCCAATGAGTCAACTCTTCGCATAAGGTGCCCAAAGTACTGGAGCTTCAGTTTTAGCATCATTCCTTCCAAAGAAATCCCAGGGTTGATCTCCTTCAGAATGGACTGGTTGGATCTCCTTGCAGTCCAAGGGACTCTCAAGAGTCTTCTCCAACACCACAGTTCAAAAGCATCAATTCTTCTGTGCTCAGCCTTCTTCACAGTCCAACTCTCACATCCATACATGACCACAGGAAAAACCATAGCCTTGACTAGACGGACCTTAGTCGGCAAAGTAATGTCTCTGCTTTTGAATATACTATCTAGGTCAGGTAGGAGAGCCCAAACTCACGTATACGCAGAGGAAATGAGTCTCAGAATGTTGTGGTAGGAAGGACCCCTAGGGCTCACTTGTTGGATTTCTCAGTTACCAAAAGGGGAGGAAGCCAGAAAAAGGAAGTGGCATTTTTAAGTCATCTGAATGAGATAAGGACGAGGATGGTGTCTGAGCCGACGTCCCTGGTGCTTTTGAACATAAATGCCACACACAATGATGTTGTCTGAGGCGTGATATGGAATTAGAATTAGGAAAGATGATGTGGATTGGAGGACACTTGGAAGGAAGGGTTGGTGGGGAACAGGGGCTTGAACTGGGGTCTGGAGGATGCGAGTGGAAGTGGTTCAGATATGGGCCAGGAAGGAAGGCATCCGTGGTTATCAGAGAGACAAGTGGAGGGGGCAACATGGAGGCAGCAAACAGTGGGGCCGATCCGGGGAGCAAGGAGTGGGCAGGCCCAGAGGTGGCAGGTGTGAGCGGGGAGCAATCAGCAGGCAGACGAGGAAACAAGCAGGTCTGGCTGTGGGGGAACACTGGACCTGGCTCATTGTGGCCACCAGGGAACCACTGATGGATTCAAAGGAAATGCATGACAAGATTAGGAAGGTCATTAGAAGGATGGAGTGGGGAGTGGTCCCGAGGCTGGTGTAGTTCTCTAGGAGATGAGCAGTGGGGTCCAGAGGACAACGGAGGCCCCAGCAAGGTGACGTCTCGTGGAGAGAACACAGCTCCAAAGGCCACCCCTCTGTGATCCAGCCCTGGTTCCCCACTGCAGGACTCTGAGTAAGACCGACCCCTTCCGTGAGCCTGAATTTCCAAAGGGCAACAGCAGAGCGGCGTTGGGATAATGAGAGATCAAGCCTGTGCCGTTTCTAGAACAGTGGCTGGCAACTCCAAGGCTTCCCCTAGCCCCGGGCCCCCCGCATGACTGGTTTGCTGTCTTCTCCATCATCTCCAGCTGCTCCTCTCTCTCCACAGCCAGGAAAACTCCACCCTGTATATCAGTTTCACCCCCAAGAGTCCCAAGATCCACCATGTCAAGCACATCTACCAGGTATGAACCTCAATGTGAAAGTCCTTAGAAGTGCCAGGCGCAGCCCCATCTAAGAACTAAGTATGCAGCAGAGACCAGCTAGATCCTGTCCCTAAAGGACCCCAGCCCTCCACCTTCTGTGATCCTTTCCTGAAACGCTCCCAGGGGCAGCATACTCATTGGCTCCTTTCCACCCCTGGATAAATTATTTCTGGAATCACAGAACTCAAGAACTCAGAATCTAGAGCCCAGTACTCTAAGAACCTAGTTTTTTGAGTTTTGTTTTTATATTTAAAAAAAATTTTTAATATGGACCATTTTTAGTCTTTATTGAATTTGTGACTATATGGCTTCTCTTTTTTGTTTTGGCTTTTTGGCCCTGAGGCATGTGAGATCTTAACTCCCTGACCTGGGATCAACCCACACCCCTTATATTGGAAGGAGAAGTCTTAACCACTGAACCACCAGGGAAGTCACTGATTTGTGGTTTTTTCTATTTATTTTACTGAAGTATGATTGATATGTGCTTCCCAGGTGGCACTAGTGGTAAAGAACCCACCTGCCAATGCAGGAGACATAAGAGATGCAGGTTAGATCCCTGGGTTGGGAAGATCCCCTAGAGGAGGGCATGGCAAGCCATTCCAGTATTCTTACCTGGAGAATCCCATGGACAGAGAAGCCTGGCAGGCTATGGTCCATAGGGTTGCAAAATTTAGCACGCATTTATGCATAATTGATTTTCAATGTTATATTGCTTTTTTGGTTTTTTGAAATAGAAAATTCCCATTTATTTTAAGATTCAATTATGTCGACATTTGATCTGCTAATTGTGTTCTCAGTTAGGTACGGAATCCAATTCATGCCTTTCAGAGAGAACCTAGGTTTTTGTTTGTTTGTTTGTGTTTGGTTTTGCCTCAAGGCACTGCTTGCAGGATCTCAGTTCCCCAACCAGGGATTGAACTTGGGCCACAGCAGTGAAAGCCTGGAATCCTAAACACTAAGCCACCTGTGAACTCCCAGGAAATGTTTCTTAAATAAATCCAGTGCACTTGCCAAAATGTCTTTGCCAACCTGCAGTGTGCAAATAATTTTTCATCCGTCCTTGTTAAATGTCCTTCCTCTTTTACTCATTCAGAAAATAACTCTTGCGAGGCTGGTTATGTGCTGCGTACTGTGTCATGGCTGTATGAAGTGCATGTGAAATGATCCTCGGCTCCTGCCCTCACACAGCTCACAGTCTAGGGGGGATGCACACACACACACACACACACAAGCAGATGGTTTACTATCTTGCTGGGGAACAAAAGTGCTGTGTGAGAGTCAGCCAGGCCTTCAGGGATGATGTCTGAGCAGTATCTTGCAGGATGGGCAAGGGTAAGCCACATGGAGGAAGCAGAGAAGAACTCAAGCTGTAAGGGTGTGATTGACCATGGCCCGCTGCCTAATGAAGAGGGGGGGTCCTTGGGCCCCAGCCAAGGAGGATTGGATCTGGGGTGACAGTTGGGGTGGCATTCAGGGCTCTGCAGCCCCTTGTCTTCTGTACCAGGTGAGGATCCAGCCTTCTAACTATGACAACGTGCCCCCACTGGAGGCCTTGGTTAGGGTACCACGGGTGCACAGCGAGGGGCTCATCACCCACAGGTGGAGCATACAGATGGTGAGTCGGCCCTGAGGAGGGAAGGGCACCCAGGCCTGTGCAGGGGAGCTCCTGACGGGGAATGAGGGGTGAGAGATGGGTAGAGATGGTCGTAGACTGCCAAGAACCAAGGGGGGAGAACTGGGAGACAAGGTGGTATCTGAGAGGTGGGGAGGAATGATGCGTCTGGGCTCAAGGGGCCGGCATCCTCTCAGCTCTGGACTAACTGAAGACCCTGCCTCCTCCTTTCCAGGAGCCTCCAGTCAGCTGCAGCCCCAGAAATCTGGAGAGTCCATCTGATGTGGCTGAGGTACTGGCCGTGACCTCAGCAACTGGGGCAGGGGCTGGGCAGGGGGCGGTGGGAAGAGACCTCCCTGACCCCCTGCTTTCCTTCTTCCCATCAGCCTTGCTCGTTTGGAACTGAGTTCCGCTGCCCAATCGACTTCAGGCAGGAGATCCTTGTCCAAGTGAACGGGACGTGGAGTTGAGGGGGACGATCGAGGTAGCAAGCACTCACTGGCCACAGACCCCCAAATGGTTGCGGGGGGAGGGGGTTGGCCTCAAGAGGTGAGGGCGGGTTCTCCCAGCAGACTTGCCTTTTTTTGTTGTTCTGTCTTGAGGAAATGTCCCTGACATTTACAGTTTTAGATGAAAGAGGACCAACATTTGTTCAAAATTGGCAGGACTGTTTTCATGGGCCGACCGATGGGTCTTAGGGCTTCCCTGGTGGTTCAGACGGTAAAGAATCTGCCTGCAATTCAGGAGACCTGGGATCGATCCCTGGCTCAGGAAGATCCTCTGGAGGAGGGCACGGCAACCCACTCCATTATTCTTGCCTGGAGAATTCCATGGACAGAGGCGCCTGGCGGACTACAGTCCATGGGGTCTCAAAGAGTCGGGCACGACTGAGTGACTATCACTCACTCACTCACGGATGGTTCTTACAAGTTCTTTGTAGGAAAAACCTCCTTCCCACAGTAACGAGTGGCACGTTAGGACACTCCAGGAGAGAATGGAGTAGAGACAGCGTGCCCACCAGGACCCTTCTACTGCCTCAGGGGGTCCTGAGTCCTCCTTCCCTCTGGCCTGATGGCTGCCCCTCCTGCACCCCTGCCTCCCACAGGCCTCCTCCATGTTGAGCCTCTGTAGCTCCCTCTCCATCTCCTTCAACAGCAGCAAGCACTTTCACCTCTATGGCAGCAACGCCTCCATGGCCCAGGTATCTCTACCTCCTCAGAAGACCCAGGAACAGGGGAGAGGAGAGGGGTGGGAGGAGCCCCAGGGCAGAGCTAGGAGAGTGGAAGCTGGGAGTGTGGGAAGCCATAGAGGAGAAGATTGGGGCTTTAGTGCCATAAGAAGTTCCTCTCAGCCAGAGCCACGGGCCTTGGCACAGCTCCCCACCACCGCTGGTGGGCAGACAGACCAACCATAAGGCTATGATGAGTTTGACGGCAGCTCAGTCAAGGGGCCACTACCCCGCAGCGGGGGCACAATGGGAAGGGCTCTGGGCAGAGAGAGTAGCACGTGCAGGGCCCAGCTTTGAGAGAGCGGGCCAGGTGGGTTTAACAGCAGGAAGCTCAGGGACTTCGCTGGAAGTCCAGTGGTTAAGACTCCACGCAGTTGATGCAGGGGGCATGGGTTCGACCCCAGGTCTGGGAACTGGAGCGTCCACAGGCTGTGATGCATGGCCAGAAAAAGGAAAAAAATAAAAATAAGAACAGAGAGCTCAGAGCAGAAGGAAAGAGATAGCTGAAAAAGTAAGCAGAAGCCAAGTTCCGGAAGGCTGAGTTGGGATTTCATCCTGGGACTGAGCGAAGCCTTTTAAGGGCTTAAGAGGGGGCCTGAGGCGCAGGTTTGCTGGTTCATTGCAGTAGCTGTGGTGGGAGATGTACTAGAGAGGGAGGGTCTGGGCCCAAGCCCCATGCTCTGCATGACACAGTCCAGATGGGAAAAGCTAAGACCTAGGGTCTGAGGCCAGATTCACACGTTGCATCCAGGGTAGGAAGAGCTTCCTCCCCGCGTTTCTGTCTCTCCTCTCCCACAGGTCGTCATGAAGGTTGAGCTTGTATATGAGAAACAGATGCTCTATCTCTACGTGCTGAGCGGAACTGGGGGGCTGTTGTTGCTGTTCCTGATTTTCATAGCTCTGTACAAGGTAGGATCTTCTGGGAAGAATGGGCACCCAACCAGGCCATGGAAAGCAGAATTGAGTGGAGTCAGGGAGCAGAGCACCAAGACGAGAGGGTGTTAAAGCCAGAAGGGGCCTCGGCCTACTCCTCCTTCTACAGATAAGCCCGCTGAGGCCCAAAGAGCAAGCAAGACTTGCCCCATCCCTCAATAAGCACTGTCAAAGCCAGACCTGGGTACCCAGGGAGAAGAAGAAGGAATTTCCTGTGTACTGAGAGCCAGGCACTGGGATACAGAGGCACAAGACCACACACATGGTCCATGCCTCTGAGATGCTCCCAGTCTCTACGGCAGACGGATGTGAACGTGCTCTGCAGCCTGTAACACAGGACCCTACCTAGGCTGGGGAAGTCCAGGAAGGCCTCTCAAGAGAGGTGGCCTTTGAGTTGGGATTTGAAGGATGAATAGAAGTTAGGGTTCTGTGGGCTCTTTGTTTACTCCAGTGTTGTCTTCTACAGGTTGGTTTCTTCAAACGGAACCTGAAGGAGAAGATGGAGGCGAATGTAGATGCTTCCAGTGAAATCCCTGGAGAAGATGCTGGGCAGCCAGAATCGGAGAAAGAGTTCAAGGACCCAAGCTGCCTTGAGCCCCTCCAGAAGAAGGATGAGGACGGAAGTGGTGGAGATTGAGGTGCAGCCCATATGCAGAGGGCCCAGGACTGGACTCGGGGTGCCTGGTACCAGCCTACCTCTACCTGAATCTCACTGTGTGTTCCTGGGCAAGTCACTGCCCCTCCATAAGCCTGTTTTGCTATCTTGAACATGGGCCCTTTCCTGCCTGCCTCCTGTGCAGGCTTGTGATAAAGGTCCACTTAGGGATGCACCAGGAAGGCCACAGAGGCGAGGCCTTGTAATCATCATGTCCTGGTTCCCACCAGCCCCTCTTAGTTTCTCCCCTGGAAGAGAACATCTGATCTAAATTTGGAGAGGTGGTCATCTCAGGACCTAGTAACACTCCAGGCTGTCATATCCACCTGTGCCTGGATGTCCTCAGGGACCTCAGACCATGCCCCCATTCCTAGAACCTTGCCCTGCCTTCCCTGGAATGCTGTCAGCTTTTAATTCTCGTGCCAGAGCAAATCTCTTCTGTGTCACTACATTGCTCCTACAAACCCTTTGACTAACAACCAAATTCCTTAATATGCCTTCCAGAATCTGCAAAATTGGGCCCCTATTTCCCTCCCAGACTCTTCTAAAAATGTCCCACCTTCTTTCCCGAGATGACCAGCCTTTTCACTTGCACAGCTCCTTCCCGGCTTACTGCCTTCACCCAGACTCTTCTCACTTCTCACTTCAGACTCCTCTCACGTTCCTCCTGCCTAACTCTCAGCTTTCAGTTCTCAGCTCACATATCACTTTGCAGAGCACCACCCCCCCAACCTCAGCTCACTTGGGTTCCTATGTTATACATGCTTGCACAGCCTGTACTTGTTCTGCATAGCACTGATCATATTTGTTAATTGTTAAATGATTTGCTTCATATCTGTCTCTGAAATTAAATGATGAACTCCATGAAGGTGAGGATCATAGCTGTCTTGTTCACCTTGGGACCCCTGGTGATATCACAGAGCCAGATACATAGTAGGTGCTTGACACAGTTTCACTGCATTAGTGAGGGTGCCTGTGGGAAGACAGGGAAAAAAGTTTGGGTGGCCCCCCTGGGCAATCTCATCCACTGAGGCTCAGCCTTCCCCAGGCACCTCCTCATTCTACAGCCCCCTACCCCAGGACCCTATCACATCCTACTGTGACCCCCGCTGTGAGATTGTGAGCTCAAAGATGGTAACTATGTCCAATGACTTGGCTCCCAGTGCCAATCACAGTGCTTGCATGTATTTAGCAAATAAACGCGACACTCTGGCCAATTTTGTGATATTTTTGTACTGGTGTAACATTCCAGCCTGACTCAATTAAATGAACATTTCCTCCTCAACCCTTCCACTAAGTGGGCCCAGAACAGTCAGAATTTTTTTTGGTTGTTGTTTTCTTTCCTTTCTTTTTCTTCCTTCCTCTTCCTCTTTCTCTTCTTCCTCTCCTTCCCCTTCTTCTTTTTGCCATGATGACCCTCAGAAACTGACTTGTGCCTGATATTGTGAGTTAATTGAAGAGACACAGCAAGAGGGACTTCCCTGGTGTTCCAGTGGCTAAGACTGCACTCCCAATGCAGAGGGCCTAGGTTCAATCCCTGATCAGGGAATAAGATCCCACATGCTGCAACTAAGACCTGGCACAGCCAAAAAAATAAATGAATATTTTTTTAAAAAAGAAGCAGCAGTGAGAGAGGCACAGAAAGTGAGGAACAGGTTAGGGAGAGGCATTGAACATTTATTAAGCTGTGACAATAGACCTTCGCTGACATTACCCCCTGACCCCCCCCTTTTTATTTGTTGCTTGGAGATTATTTTCTACTTGGTACAAGGCAAGGGTTATGGGACATCAGAAAGTCTCCTGTGTGGCTTGGATAATAAAGGGTGGGGTTCTCTCAACTTCCTTCTTGGTATTTTTCTGTTTTCATATTAAAAGCCCAACTGTCTCTCTGGGTTGCAGTCTGCTTAGTCTTGGAGAAGGGATGGGAGAGGAGGGGTCTCTGATGAGCCTGTGCCTTGGAAGGAAGTCTGGTGGCTGCTGGTGGTCACTCAGGATTGGAAGCTGCAGTTGGTTTTGCCAGGCTGCTACTTCCCCATGGCTTCCCGAGCCAGGTCACCGGTGATAATGCCAGTGGATCCTGGGCAGATTCCGAGTGCTTGACAGCCATGAGTGGGAGAGCAGGCTTCCCAATAAAGAAGCTAGCTCACCAGTATCCCAGGTCGGCTTTGGGGAAACAGAGGTGGTAGACAACCCCTCTTTTAAATTTTATTTATTAATTTATTATTTTGTCTGTGCTGGGTCTTCGTTGCTGAGCACCAGCCCTCTCTAGTTGCAACAAATCAGGGCTACTCTTTCTTCCGGTGCACAGGCGTCTCATTTTGGTGGTTTCTTCTGTTGAGAAGCACAGAATCGAGGCACGTGAGCTTCAGTAGCTGCGGCGCACAGGCTCAGTAGTTGCAGCTTGGGGGCCCTAGAGCATGGGCTCAGAGTCGCCATACATGGGCTTACTTGCTCCGAGGCATGCTGGATCTTCCTGGATCAAGAACTGAACCCATGTCCCCTGCGATAGGCAGACTCCTATCCCCTGTACCACCATGGAAGTTGTTTAAAAATTTTTTTTTTAAATTGAGGTATTGTCGATTTATGCCTACCGCCCCCTCTTTTAAAAAAGCAATCAATTGTTGTAGGGCCTTGACCCTGAAACCACCTCTACCTTCAGAAGGAACAGACGGGATTGGTCACTGCTGCCCTCTTGTGGTCAGTAGGATTCCAGGGGAATATTGAGTAATCCTTCGGTCAGCTCTTGTCCAGACCTAGAGGTGAGAAGCAACATTTTGTTCCCCAAGCAGTGACCTTCGATGGCTCCTTTCTGTCTACAGCAGGGCAAGTGGACATTCCTGAGCCAGACACACAAAGCCCAGAACAGTCTTTCAAAGCCTGCCAGCCTCTCCACTTCATCAATGCCCTTCTGGTCCAGCCCCCAAGGAACCATGGGTCTGGCTCCAAAGCAAGACATCAAGAAGAAAGAAGTGAGGCTCATTTTCCCAAAGAGAGGAAAAAATGTTTTGACCAGGCATATCACAGGAGAATTCCCTGGTGGTTTCATAGTTAGGACTCCAAGTTCCCACTGCAAGGGGCACAGGTTCTGTTCCTGGTCAGGAAACTGAGATCCTGTATGCCATATAACATGGCCAAAATAATAAAATTAAATCTTATCATGCTTGTGCATGCTCAATTGCTTCAGTTGTGTCCAACTCTGTGCGACCCTATGCACTGAAGCCCGCCAGGCTCCTTGTCCATGAGGATTCTCCAGGCGGATGGCCATGCCCTCCTCCAGGGAAATCTCATCATATCAAGTTTTTTTTTTTTTTTTTTAAAGGAGTATCACAGAACTACTAAAAGTACATGGAATGATCTATAAGCCTTGTGAAGCAAGAGTCAGGTTCTATTCAGGGTCTCCTGAGCACTCTGTGTCAGGCCCTGGGCTGAGTTTGAGGACATGGTGAACATAAGAGACAAGTCCCTGCCCTCAAGAAGCTTCACTCCAGTGGGAAACAGAGCAAAAAGTAGAAATGTGATTCTAGGTAGGGATCTGGAAAATCCTATGGACGGAGGAGCCTGGTAGACTGCAGTTCATGGGGTTGCGAAGAGTCAGACACGACTGAGCGACTTCACTTTCACTTTCACTTTCATGCATTGGAGAAGGAAATGGCAACCCACTCCAGTGTTCTTGCCTGGAGAATCCCAGGGACGGGGGAGCCTGGTGGGCTGCCGTCTCTGGGGTCGCAGAGAGTCGGACATGACTGAAGCGACTTAGCAGCAGCAGCAGCAGGTAGGATAGGGCCGTGAAAAAAAATGAAGCAAGGTAAGGGGTTAGAGGGTGAAGGAAAGGGCCCTTTTACATAGGTGATCGGGAAAGTCTCTCTGAGGAGGCAATATGATGTGACATGAGGGAAAAAGTCGATGTTTTCATCCAAAGTGAAAGTATTAGTCACTCAGCTGTGTCTCTTTGCAACCCCATCAACTGCAGTACACGAGGCTTCCCTGTCCATCACCAACTCCCGGAGTTTATTCAAACTCATGTCCATTGAGTCCGTGATACCATCCAACCATCTCATCCTCTGTCATCCCCTTCTCCTCCTGCCACCAATCTTGCCCAGCATCAGGGTCTTTTGAAATGAGTCAGCTTTTCACATCAGGTGGCCAAAGTACTGGAGTTTCAGCTTCAGCATCAGTCCTTCCAATGAATATTCAGGACTGATTTCCTTTAGGATGGACTGGTTTGATCTCCTTGCAGTCCAAAGGACTCTCATGAGTCTTCTCCAACATCACAGTTCAAAAGCATCAATTCCTCAGTGCTCAGCTTTCTTTATAGTCCAACTCTCACATCCATACATGACTACTGGAAAAACCATAGCCTTGACTAAACCGAGGAGGAGAAAAGGACAAACTTTTTGTTTTTTCTACATTGCTTTGTCTTAGTCACATAAAATGTTATTTTCTTTAAGCCCAGAGTCAATGATTACACAAGACAACTCATCTTAAACTATATAACAACAATGTATCCTGCTCGAGAACATGTTTCTCCTTCTTAAGAACCTTCTGATTAAACCTGTTATCTTAAAAAGTATATTGTGGAAGTGGGTCTGGTAAGACCTTTCTATTGTTAGTTCTAATCTTGTTAATTTAAGATTTATGTTATGAGAGTGAGTCTGTTAAAATATATAAGGCCTTGATAAGACTAGTTGGGAGACATTCTCCCTCCCCCTTCTGATGTCTGTGTCGGAAGCTTTTTCTGTCATTTTTCACTTTAATAAAACTCTGCTATACAAAAGCTCTTGAGTAATCAAGCCTGGTCCTGATCCGAAAGCTAAATCTTCTTCGGAGATCACAAATCTGACATCGTTCACCATAAGCTATGATTTCATAATGGTTTGATTCAGTGACCCTCAGTGTATATGGATTAAATCTATTGGTTTTATCCAATTAGAAATTGAAATGGAGAAAAATTTAAAACATAAGAATGCCCAAGTCCACATTCCACGCAAGCCATCAAAGTGATGACATACGTTATCATGTCAAGCAGCTTCTAGAAAACTGTTCCTTGTGGGAGAAAGAGAGTGAAAAAAGTAAATAACTTCTTAGTATTATTAATGTCAGTCGCTCAGTCGTGTCTAACTCTTTGCAACCCCATGGACTGGGGTCCTCTGTGCATGGAATTCTCCAGGCAAGAATACTCGAGTGGGTTGCTATTTCCTCCTCCAGTGGATCTTCCCAACCAAGGGATCAAATCTGAGTCTCCTGCATTGCAGACACATTATTTACCGATTGAACCACCAGGGAAGCCCTTAGTATCCTTAGGAAGGGATGGAATCCAGGCGCTTCCGCTTCCTAACTGTGTCATGTAGAGCAAATTCCTTATCCTCTCTGGGATTCATTTCTTCATCTGCTAAATGGGAATAATAGCTCAGAGCTGCTCTGAGCATTAAGTAACACTGTAAACTGCTTAGCACTGTTCCTGGCGTGTAAGCACTAACGGTGGTGGACAGAAGTGGTTGGTCTGTTGTGCAAGTGAAGTGACGTGAAAGTCACTCAGTTGTGTCCGACTCTTTGTGACCCTGTGGACTGTGTCCATGGAATTCTCCAGGCCAGAAAACTGGAGTGGGTAGCCTTTCCCTTCTCCATGGGATCTTTCCAACCCAGAGATCGAACCCAGGTCTCCTGCATTGCAGGAGGATTCTTTACCAGCTAAACCACAAGGGAAGAAGGAGGGCATAGTAAAAGCAGCAGGCTGAGACTTCCCTGGTGGCACAGTGGATAAGAATCTGCCTGCCAGTGCAGGGGACACTAGTTTGATCCCTAGTTCAGGAAGATTCCACATTCTCGGATGCAGCTAAGCCCATGCACCACAGCTACTGAGCCAGAGTTCTAGAGCCCACGCTCCCCACCACAGTGAGAAACCTGAGCACCACAACAAAGAGAAGCCCCCGCTCACTGCAACTAGAGAAAAGCCCATGCAAACAGCAAAGACTCAGTACAGCCATAAGTAAATAAATAAACAAAATGACCATAAAAAAAAAAAAAAGCAACAGGTTGACCAAGAGTCAAGAGACTTGGTGCTGGAGACCAAGATCTTCCATTATCCCTTCTACCTTGAGGCTGGAGAACACACATGTCCTTTCTGGGTTTGGCCTGCTCCACCTGGCAACTGAAGGTACCCCAGGAGCTGTCATGAAGAAAGGGGTAGGAGCTGAGCATCTACATCTCCATCCTCATTTGAACCGATTTTAAATACCTAGGCTACTGGCAGTTCCCTGGCAGTTCAATGGTTAGGACTCAGTACTTTCATTGCCAAGGGCACAGATCCAGTTCCTGGTTGGGGAACTAAGATCTGGCACGAACGATGTGACCAAAAAGAAAAAAAACAAAAACAAAAACACCAAGGCTACTTTGTGGTGCTACAGTTGAACACCGCAGGCACTATGCCCAAGGCCTTCTAGCTTTCAAGTGCCTACATTTTGGAGCCAAAGAAAAATCCGCCTCCAAAATAAGGAGATTGAATTGTATAATTGAAATAAATGTTGCGGTAAATGTTTACTAATGTGATATCATGTCAGATATTCAAATGCAGTTCTGTTCAATATATATGAACTATATTAGATGTGAGAACTGGAGTATTTTACTATCTGAAATTGTGTGTAGTAGGGTGTCTGTACAGAAATATGCGTACATTTTACAAAGATCTTTAAAAAACTGAGATTTCACTTGAACAGTAATGTTCTCTATCCAAAATCATCTAACTTTGAAAACCACTAAACACACCAAACTGCACTGAACTACATACATGTCTGGGGCCCCTTTCCAGAGTTTATAGATCACAAGAGTTTGGACTGAAATGTGCTTGAGAGGTTATTTGCTTTTGACAAGTTCTAAGGCGGCTATGAGGATGGGTGTGGGACTGAGGGTGATGTCAGGGTCCTCGGGCCCTAGAGGTCTCATGGAGCAATGACTCCCCACCCGCCTGTGAGGTTGACCTGCTGGGGGCAGCTGGTGCCAGGCAGACATGTTCTGAATGTCTCCTTCACAGGGCACTGCCCAGCCCTCAGTAGCTGTTCATCTCAAGATGTGTCCGGCAGCTGGGTAATTCCCTGAGGTGCAGCCTGGCCTCCTCAACTAAGGTCATGACTGGCCACATTCCAGAATCCCCCAGACTGATGGCACCAACTCCTCATCATTTCCTGAGAAGTCGAGTGTTGGGAGGGCTGAGACTCAGGAAAGGAAAGTAGGAGAAAGGTGGGGTAGTAACAAGGTGGTCCTAAAAAGGACCAGCCTGTTGGGAGGGTCTTGAAGCCTGAAGCTGTCTAACCTTCATACTGGATCCAGTATGTTCCCTTGTGGGTGGGGTTGGAACTGGAGACACTCCCTGTAATTGACACACCAGTGTGTACAGAAGGGTGGCTAGAGGTTCCAGCTGGGAGGGGGAGGGGATGGCCCAGCTGGGTGCTGGGAGCCCAGGAATGCTGGAATGCAGGCTCTGGGCCTGGATATGAGAATCAGGGTCTGTTTTCTGGCCCAATGACAGACCCTCCGTGTTTGTGAACAAAGTTGAGAGTTTTCTCACACCGACAGTGAACCCCCTTCGCATTTGTGCAGGATTCAAAGCACAGGACATGAACTTGAGTAGATATGGGCAAGCCATGTCTCCTGTGCCTCAGATTATAGGATTCCAGTGAAACGCTGAATCTAAAAGCACTTCCCAGACAAGGCCTTATGGCTTCGTTGGCTGCCGTTATGACCCAGCGTCTCTCAATGCCCAGGGCACTATCCACATACAAAATTTAAGGACAAGTCTCTTTTACCACATAAAGGTTTTTATTGAACTCAAATTCAGGGGCTCCAAAGCCTGAGGAAGACAAGAGAGGCTGGGGTTTGCACTCAGAAGCCAGGTCCCACTTTGGGCCCCACCCCTCCCCTCACCCTTTCCTGATTCAATGAG
>SJXQ01000858.1:369280-405831 GCA_006408695.1 Aepyceros melampus
GGGCGCTCGCCGCTGTGGGTGCGCCGGTGGGCGGCCATCTCCGAGCTCTGCCGGAAGCAGCGCCCGCAGTCTGGGCACGGGTAGGGCTTCTCGCCGGTGTGGGTGCGCACGTGGCGCCGGAGGTCGGAGGCATGCGCGAAGGCGCGGCCACAGTGCGGGCAGGGGAAGGGGGTCTCCCCGCTGTGGACCCGCTGGTGCTGGTAGAGGGCGGAGCTCTGGCTGAAGCAGCGGCCGCAGTCGGCGCAGCGGTAGGGCTTCTCGCCCGTGTGGACCCGGAGGTGGGTGGTGAGCGCCGAGCGCTGGGTGAAGGCCCGGCCGCAGTCCGGGCAGCCGTGGGGCCGTTCCCCACGGTGGATGGCCCGGTGCTTGCTCAGAGAGGACGCTTGGCTGAAGCCCTTGCCACAGTCCGGGCAGCCGAAGGGCTTCTCGCCCGTGTGGGTATAGAGGTGCTCCACCAGGGTGGAGCGCCAGGCGAAACTCTTCCCGCACACGTAGCAGCCATGCCGCCGGTCGGCTCTGGGGACCGGGGGGTGGGCAGAGAGTGGCGGGCGACCCCGGCGAGGCACCTTCGGTGGCTGCTGCCAACCATAAGGAACGCCCGCAGAGAGGGGTTTGAGAGCCGTCAGCCCGGGAAGCTGAGTGTCCACAGAAGGAATCTTCCCCGGTGCCTGCCTCTCCCCTCTTTGTCCTTTTTCTGCCTGGTTTCCGGAACCTGCTGGGAGACAAGCGGAGAGCTCAGACCTCAGCTTATCCTGGTCCTTGATGCCCACACCCACTATGGGGTCAGAGAAGCCTCTTAGATACAGCTGCCTCTGGGACTCAGCTCGGTACAGGCAGGGAAGTTAGAAGTTACACTTTACCCTCAGTCGCATGGGACAGAAAGAAAAACTGTAGAGACAAAAAGATAAGGAAGGACAGGGGCACGGTACTTTCTGGGAGCTGGGGAAATGGGGGTTGGGGGACAACTGAGTTAGATCACAGAGCATGAGTGGATGTTAAATACGCAGCCAGCAGCGGGAACACACTAAGAGGCATGAAGGGGGTGGGCATTGCCAAGTTCAAAGGGGCTGGGCACAAGTGCAACAGGAGGACAGAATGAACCAGAGGAACAAAACAGTACCAGCCAAGAGAAAGGAGGCTGCAACAAAAATATAACAAAAACAAAGTGAACACAGGAGGTGATGGAGGAGCTAGAGAACAGGCAAACAGCAGGTGGGGTGATGTGGCCCTCAGAGGAACTTAGAGACCAGCTAGAGGTCAGGGGCTCAGGTTCGGAGGAGCTGGGGAGTGGAGAGGCAGGGATGCCTGGGTCACACCAGGCCCTTTCTAGGCTGAATCCAGAAGCGAGGCAGGGATCAGGCATAATAATAACCTTAGCTGGGAAAGCAATTCAGGCAGGAAACTGATGAGCAGGTAAGGAGTTGGCAGAGGGTAACATGATGGGTAGGACCCAGAGGAAGTCCCCACTAGTTCACCTGTGTCTGCTTCTGTAAGACACTCTCCCATCTCAGGAGGCCCGGCATCTGGACCCCACAATTCTGCCTCTTCCTCCACCCAGGAGATGAGGGCTGGCTTGGTGCCTCGGAAGCCTGGAGGGAAGGGGGAGAGAACGCAAAGCCCACGCTGCGGGGGAGGCCGCCGCCCAGGGTCCCGACTTCCTGGGGCCTCCCACTCCACGTGCAGGATCCAGAGGCTGGGCGGGGTGGACAGGCCAGGGGTTGTGAGCACAGGCGAGCAAGTGGGGCCTCACCGAGCGCGCCCAGGTGGCCATAGGTCTCCCGCATCACGTCCCGGTACAGGGCCCTCTGCGCGGGCCGCAGACACCCCCACTCCTCCGGGGAGAAGTACACGGCCACGTCCGCGAAGCTCACGGGCTCGGAGGTCCCCCCTTGGAGCCTGACCCCGTTAGGTTCCTGCGCGGGGAGCGGGGCCGGGGGCGGCGCCATCGTAAACACCATCCGAGCGGCGGACCGGCGCCACCCCTACCCGCCAGGGTCCGCGGAGCCTCCGAGATCCAGAACGCTCCCTGGCCGGGCTCAAGAGTAGGGCGCGGTCGGGAGGCCGGGAGAGCAGGAACGGCCCCTCGAGGGTCCACGGGGGTGGCTGAACACTGAGGGCAGGTGGCTGAAGGTGCTCTCCTAAGAGATGGCGACCACGCGGCCCCACGCATTTCGCTCCCGCGCCATCGTGCCCGGATGACGCCACCCTGCTGTCTCCAGGTGGCTTTGTCTTCGAGCCCTCAGCCAACATGGCCGCGGCGGCTACAGGCGTCCGGGAAGGCGCCGCCACCGGCCCGGGCACGGGGGGCGGCGTTCTCCAGAGCGCGGCGGCCGGGCTTCCCCGGCGGGTCCCCGCGCCCGCCGTGCTGGAGGCCTCACCGCGGCCCCGCCCAGACTTGGAGCAGCGACCTCCAGCCCCGACCCCGGCCCGTTCCGCGCGGTGATTTCAGATGTTAGGTTTCGTGGCTGGCCCATCGCTGGGTGACCGCACGCTTCCTTCACTGTTTGAGGGTAAAAGAATGGAGCGGGTAAAAGAAACTTGATCGAGCTTTGAAATTCTGGGAACTTCAGTTTCAGGAGATCGTGGGGGCAGCTGGGGGAGGGTAGGATAAGGTCTGAGAAAGGTCGGAAGGACCCTCTTTCTGTAATCTTACCCCCTCCCCACGTACCCTTCAGGACGCCTCCCGAACATCCATTTAGCTCTAGCTCAAGGCGAGTTCCTTGAATTCCTGGTCCCAGAGCCACTTGCCACCGTGCCCTGGCATGGATGGCCCACGAACACCTCGGATTTTGCAGGCTCAAGCTGAACTCATCCTTTACTTTCCTCTGCCTGCCGCCCCTGGGGTGTTGTCTTAGCAAATGGCACCAACTCTGTTCATCATTTTTACCTCCAAGCTCTCTCTCTCACTGGACAAATTTATTGACTGCCTACTCAGTGCTTCCCACAAGCCTATACCCTGCCCTAAGAAGCCTTGATATTTTTCCTTTGGCCAGATAAATCAATCACTGCATTTCACACACTTCATGGACATGCGCTTCACATTTGCTGGTCTGGGGGCTTACTCTTAGCGTTGGTCTGTTTGCCTCCTTCCTTCCAAAGGCCTCCCTGAGACCTTCGCAGACTCCTTGTATCTGGTGGCTGCTTCTCCCCAGGGAAGCTGGGCAAGTAAAGAACCGATCTCTGAACTTCTGGTGACCCAGTGGCTAAGATTCTGCACTGCCAGTGCAGGGGGACCGGGTTCGATCCCTGATCAGGGAACTAGATCCCACAGGCTGCAACTAGTTTGCATGCTAAAACTAAAGATCCTGTATGCTACCATGAAGATTGAAGATCCTTCATGCTGCAACTAAGATTCAGCACAGCCGAAAAAAAAAAAAAATCTCAACAGAAGAAGGGAAGGGGAAGACATAAACTTGGGAGGGGTCAGCCTGGCCAAAGAGAGAGGCTTGTTGGAGGGTAGCCAGTAGAGGACAAAGACTAAGGGCACAAAGTTGACTAGGGGCCCTAGTCCTCCTCGCCTCTCAGGCCCCCTGAAAGACAAAAAAGACAACAGAAATTTTCCATTAAGACTGAAGGCTTTTTGTCACCTGTCAGTGCCCATCCCCATCACAGACAGACCTGGAAGAGAGCCCTGGGTAGTGCTGGAAACTTGCAGGGGGTTCTGGACCCTCCTGGAGAAGAGCCTAGGGTGGAGTCTGCTCCCCTAGATGGGACTCTGAGGGCCACAGCACCAGGCTGGTGGGTCTGCTAGTGGCCTCTGGCTGCAGCACCTTCCACTGTGGGGACAGTAATAAGACTCCTTGCCTGTGTGAGTCAGCAAATCACATGAGAGGTATAGCACTAGCTGCAGGTGAAGGGTCCCTCTCCAGAGTGCACTGGGCCCAGACTCCCCTGGCGGTCCAGTGGTTAGGACTCAATGCTTCCACTGCAGGGGATCTGGGTTCAACCCTTGGTCAGGGAACTAGATCCCCCATGCTGCAATGAAGACTTCACATGCCACAATTAAGACCTGGCACCGCCAAATAAAATAAATATTAAAAAAAAAAAAAAAAAAAACAAAGAGTGCCCTGGGCCAAGTTGAAGGTAAGGTAAAGCATAATTGCACGCCGGATGGGAATGAAGGTAAGTCCTCAGTGCCAGGTGTTGAAGCTGGGCACAGGCTGAGGGCCTGGGAAAACCCCGACTACAGGAAGCCTTGGCCACAGGCTCAAAGACCACCTACATCAGTGTCTCTGACTCTAGGGCATGACAACTCCCAGATAGACTCCTTTTGCTGACCCCTGCCAAATGTATCACTTTTCTGAATGAGTGCTGGGGAACAGATTCAAAACTTACATTTTTCCCTGTTAACTCTCCAAGGTCTACTCATGTTCAGGCTGATAGAATCAAACTTCACTAAGAAGCATTCAGTGGGTACCCAGTCCCTGGAAGCCCCCTTCTAGACTGTGTGGCCAGTTGAGGGCTTGCAAGTCAGGGACATTCCCACCCACTCCAGGGTCAACAGAGGAGATACTCTTAACCAAAGGAGCAGCTGTTATGGGACCAGGGACCTGAGAGACAGATAAACTGCCTCCATCCTAAACTATTTTTTGGCCATGCTGTGGGACATGCCTTGGGAGCACAAAATCTTAACCACGAGACTGCCAGGGAAGTCTCAAACTGCCTCCCTCTTAAACTTGAATTCACACATGGCCACTGACCTTTGGATGATTCATAAAGTATGACCTAATCATGGGACCACTTAGATGCTTCAGAGCCAATTAAGTGAGAAAGAGAAGGTCAAGATTGCAATATCCAGTGGGTGTCATAAATTCAGATCAGCAAAAGCTACTAAGGTCAGCGGTAAAGAACATGCAGAGGGTGTTTCTTACTCAACAAACACTTTTCCCTTCCAGCTGGAACTGGGACATCGCTTCTACTTTTCATCTTTCTGGCTTGCTTTCAGATTTCCTACTCCTGGGAATCCTGAGCATCTGTACCTCACAGCTGGGCCTCCTGCTCCACCCATTTGATGAGGGCTGGTTTGGGGTCTGGCAAAACTGGGGATCCCTGGTGGCTCAGATGGTAAAGAATCTGCAGGAAATAATGTGGGACATGCAAGTTCAATCCCGGGTCGGGAAGATCCCCTGGAGAAGGGACTGGCAACCCATTCCGGTATTCTTGCCTGGACAATTCCAGGGACAGAGGAGCCTCGGTGGGCTACAGTCCACGTGGTCACGACAGAGTCGGACACAACTGAGTGACTAACACTTTTACTTTTCACAAAACTGGGGCAGAATGCTAATCATTCAATAAACATTTCTTAAGACTATCTATGTGGACTTCCCTGGTGGTCCAGTGGTTAAGAATCTGCCTTACAATGCAGGGAACTCAGGTTTAATCATTGGTTGGAGAACTAAGGTCCCACAAGCCTTGAAGCAACTAAGCCCCCTGAGTCACAACCACTGAGCCTGTGAGCTACAACTAGAGTCCATGTGATCCCTTTGCCAAAACTAAGACCCAGGGCACCCAAATAAAATAAACATTTAAAAGAGAGAGAGGCGTGCACTGGGCCAAGTTGTAAGTAAAGGCAAACCATGATTGCACTCGGTGGTGTGGGGATGAAGGTGCAGCCTGCGGGCACCTTTGCATTCATTTAATGAAAATGTATTGGGCACCTCGGGCTTCCATGGTGGCTCAGACAGTAAAGAATACGCCTGCAAAGTGGGAGACCTGGGTTCAATCCCTGGTTTGGGAAGATCCCCTGGAGGAGGGCACAGCACGTTGGTCCAGTATTCTTGCCTGGAGAATCTCTTTGGACAGAGGAACCTGTCAGATGAGGTCACAAAGAGTCAGACACGACTGAGCGACTAAGCACACAGCACACTGGGCACCTCATATATGCCAGGCATTGTTCTAGGTGTTTCAAGAGAGATTCCAGGTAGGAGCTTTGCTGGCAAAGGTGCAGAGAGGACTTCTGGGCAGATTGTGCTCAGGGCTAGAGATGGACACACAGCCACAGTTTGGAGACTTCTAGTACAGGGCAGAAGAGCTCCAGAAGAAATTTCTTTACTCTCTTTCTTTTCCTTCTTCTTTTATAAATTTGTATTGGGAGTATAGTTGATTTACAGTGTTGTTAGTTTCAGGTGTACACAAAGTGAATCAGTTACGTGTAGATAGATTCTTTTTTAGATTCTTTTCCCATATAGATCATGAGTATTGAGTAGAGTTCCCTAAGCTCTATAGTAGGTCCCTATTAGTTATCTATTTTGTTTATTTTAAAATTTTTATTTATTGATTTGATTGTGTTGCATCTTTGTTGCTGGGAGGGCTTTTCTCCAGTTTTGGTGAGTGGTGGTTACTCTCTAGTTGCAGTGCCAGGGCTTCTCAGAGCGGTGGCCTGTCTTGTTGCAGAGCACAAGCTCTAGAGCGAGCAGGCTTCAGTAGTTGTGACACCTGCGCTTAGCTGCTCCTCGCGAGCACGTGGGATCTCCCCAGACCAGGACTGAACTCATGTCTCCTGCATTGGCAGGCAGATTCTTTACCACTGAGCCACCAGGGAAGCTCTAGTTATCTATTGAATATATATAGTAGTGTGTATTTGTCAATCCCAATCTCCCAATTCATCCCTCTCCCAAGAAATTTCTTGAAGATGGAATCAGAAAGGCAGTGAAGAGTGTGAGAGTTGGAAGGTAGTGTGTAACAGACAGAATAGCAAGAACAAAGACTCATTAAGCTAGAAGCATGTCCAAAAACAAAGATTTTACTTGGCAGGAGTCAATGAGATGGCGTGCTGGTAGAGAAAGAGGAAGATGTTAGAGTGTTACGGGCCTCGAAGACCAGTACAGGTTCTTTAGTTTTTGCACAAGTCTTGCGGAGCCAGTATTGGTATCTGACAGTGGAGGGTAACTCATGAATTTCAGTCAGACTGATCTGGCGAGGATCCCGGGAACCAATTATCATGAGGCAGGAGTGGAGTCAGACACACAGCCCGGCTCATCCCACCCACTGCCTTCCCTTCTCGGAGATCCGGGGCGCTGGGCGTCACCGTACGCGCCCAGGTGGAGGTTTTTCAGGCAGACACCTCACTCCTCGGGGAAGAAATATAGGGCCACTTTCACGATGCCCGCGGCCTTCTCCCACCTTCTTCCCGCCGGGTCTTCACCGACACCACTGGCGCCCAGATCGGGGGCCGGGGGTGGAGTCATACGGCCACCCCCACTTCTCCCAGTAGAGACTCTAGCGGCTCGGCCTCCGGTGCAGGGTCGGGGTGGGTCCCTCCAGGCCCAGGCGACCGGAAGTAGCTTGTAGTGGGGCCCCTCTAGGACGGCGGGAAACGGCCTGTTAACCGAACTCATTGGTCCGTGGGCCGAGAAATGAAGGCGCCCTCAGAAGAGGCGGTGGCACTCTACCGTCCATTTTAGAAAAAGGCATTGATGATCTGATTTGAGTTGTCTTCGCTTGCTGTTCTGCCGGTGGCCTTGCAAGGGCCTCTTGCCCATAGTTAAGATGGCCGCAGCTGCTTCGGCGTCCGCGCTCAGATCTGGCGGGTGAAAGGTGAGGCGGGTGTGTGGGTGCGCGGCAGCGAGGAAGAGTGGCTCCAGGGCCAGGAATCAGGGGCGGTACGGCCAAACGTCCCCGTCTCAATCCGCGAAAGAAGGCCCATTCAGTGGCCTGGTGTTTAAAAAAATTTTTTAGCAAACTAATTTATTTCTCAGATTATTGTTTATTTTTCATTTAGAAGGTTAAACAAGAATATTCAGTGAATGTCCTCTGCCCCAGCCCCCACCATATCTCTACTAACGGTTTCTTAAATATTCCTACAGTGATTGTCTACGCCCTGCAGAGACATCTATCATATTTTCACACATTTACTGTATCTTACTGAGGACAGGGACGCATGCTTCTCAGGGCATTTTACAGAAGAGGAAACTGAAGCCCAGTTAAGACTCAAGATCAGGCAGCCTGTTAGTGACTCTGGGTCTTCAGACTCCTAATCCAGCCTTTCCTCCCGGCGCTGCCGCCTTCAGACGTCTTCCAGAAATGCAACATTAACTCTTCGAATTTATGGGCCTCTGCCGGCTCTGGGGTCGCACAGAGTTGGACACAACTAAAGCGACTTAGCAGCAGCAGCAGCAGCTGACATTGTGAAAAGGAACTGGATTCTCAAGTTATTATGATTGAAGTAAAAAAGATGAAAAAAAGTTTTAAAATGTGAGAGGAATTAAGGGATGACAGGATTCATTTGCTTTCAATGTTCCATCTCAGTGTGCCTCCAATTCCAAGCTCTCCTAACAGAACAGTGGCCAATTATACAAGAACTGCAGTTGGTTCTGTGATGTGACTAAGACATCAATAATATTAGCTTACCTTGATCAATCACTTCCTATTAATACATGCCAGACTCTTGTTCTAAGTGCATTTGCCTGTTAACTCATTTAATCCCTCAGAACACTTCAGAAATAAGTACTCTTCTGGATCAGTAGACCACAGCACCGGGGAATGACCTTACCACAGGCCACACAGCTAGTGAGTGTTCTGACTCCAGAACCCATGACATGACGGGTTACTGAAGACACAATCTCAGCAACCTGAGAGAGGTGGGATTTTAGGCCAGGTCACGAAGATGCAGTTGTATGTGGGGTAGGACAAGAAGCAGAGACCTGGAAGTCAGAAATACAGCTCTGGTCACCTATGCCATTCCACTGTTGTTCTGTAGTCACCAAGTCATGTCTGACTCTTTGTGACGCCATGCACCTTAGCACACCAGGCTCCTCTATCCATGGGATTTCCCGGAAAGAATAATGGAGTGGGTATGCAATTCCATTCTGTTGCATTAAATGTAGAGAGAAGAAATTAAAGTGATGAGCTCTAAATATTTTTTTTGTTTGTTTCGACATCCTAGAATTCAGTCAAGTGGGTCTTAGGAAGCATCACTATGAACAAAGCTAGTGGAGGTGGTAGAATTCCAGTTGAGCTATTTCAAAGCCTAAAAGATGATGCTGTAAAAGTGCTGCACTCAATATGCCAACAAATTTGGAAAACTCAGCAGTGGCCATGGGACTGGAAAAGATCGGTTTTCATTCCAATCCCAAAGAAAGGCAATGCCAAAAAATATTCAAACTACCCCACAGTTGCACTCATCTCACATGCTAGCAAAGTAATGCTCAAAATTCTCCAAGCCAGGCTTCAACAGTACGTGAACCATGAATGTCTAGAGTTTAAGCTGGATTTAGAAAAGGCAGAGGAACCAGAGATCAAATTGCCAACATCTGTTGGATCATGGAAAAAGCAAAAGTTCCAGAAAAACATGTTTCTGCTTTGTTGACTATGCCAAAGCCTTTGACTATGTGGATCACAACAAATTGAAAAATTCTTAGAGATGGGAATACCAGACCACCTGACCTGCCTCCTGAGAAATCTGTATGCAGGTCATGAAGCAACAGTTAGAACTGGACACGGAACAACAGACTGGGTCCAAATAGGGAAAGGAGTCCATCAAGGCTGTACCTTGCTTATTTAACTTCTATGCAGAGTACATCATGAGAAACCCTGGGCTGGATGAAGCACAAACTGGAATCAAGATTGCTGGGAGAAATATCAATAACCTCAGATATGCAGATGATACCACCCTTATGACAGAACGTGAAGAAGAAATAAAGAGCCTCTTGAAAGTGACAGAGGAGAGTGAAAAAGTTGGCTTAAAACTCAACATTCAGAAAACTAAAATCATGGCATCCAATCTCATCACTTCATGGTAAATAGATGAGGAAACAGTGGAAACAGTAGCTGACTTTATTTGGGGGGGGGCTCCAAAGTCACTGCAGATGGTTATTGCAGCCATGAAATTAAAAGATGCTTGCTCCTTGGAAGAAAAGCTATGACCAAACTAGACAACATATTAAAAAGCTGAGACATTACTTTGCCAACAAAGTCCGTCTGGTCAAAGCTACAGTAATCATGTATGGATGTGAGAGTTGGACTATAAAGAAAGCTGAGCGCCGAAGAATTGATGCTTTTGAACTGTGGTGCTGGAGAAGACTCTTGAGAGCCCCTTGGACTGCAAGGAGATCCAACCAGTCCATCCTAAAGGAGATCAGTCCTGGGTATTCATTGGAAGGACTGATGCTGAAGCTGAAACTCCAATACTTTGGCCATCTCATGTGAAGAACTGACTCATCGGAAAAGACCCTGATGCTGGGAGGGATTGGGGGCAGGAGGAGAAGGGGATGACAGAGGATAGATGGTTGGATGGCATCAACGACTCGATGGACATGAGTTTGAATAAACTCTGGGAGTTGGTGATGGACAGGGAAGCCTGGTGTGCTACAGTCCATGGGGTCACAAAGAGTCGGACACAACTGAGTAACTGAACTGAACTGAACTTTTTAAAAATTAACTTATTCTTTAATTGAAGGATAATTGCTTTACAGAATTTTGTTGTTTTCTGTCAAACATCAACATGGACCCTAAATATTAAAAGTACATAATAGAAAAAGTGAAAGTTGCTCAGTTGTGTCCAACTGTTTTCAACTCCGTGGACTGTGTAGTCCATGGAATTCTCCAGGCCAGAATACTGGAGTGGGTAGCCTAGCTCTTCTCCAGGGTATCTTCCCAAGCCAGGAATTGAACCAGGGTTTCCTGTATTGTAGGTGGATTCTTTACCAAAAGTATATAATAGGGTTGTGTTTAGGGGTCAAGTCATGGGAAATGAGTATGTCGTTTGAGTGCTTGGGAGTTATGGTACATGTTAAATGCTTAGTAGATATGTGTTAACTGGATAAACGAGAAAGAGTAGACAGCACTTGCTCTGTGCCAAGTGCTGACCTGGGCAGTTCTGCTTGACACATGTCTGGTTCTGCTCCCCTCTCCTTGGTGGCTCCTCCTCTCAGTTCTCCCCCTGCCCCCTATAACTCACTCCATCCAGTACTGGTCACCCCTGGACCTTCACACCTGCCCCAGTACTTGGATTCCCTTGCTGGAGCTCTCTACGCTTGAAACCTCTGGGACTTACTTGTTCACAGCTCAGTTTGGTCAGTTCACTGAACCATGCAGGTTCTATGAAAGAAATCTCTCAGGAGTACCTTTCTTCCCAGGTGCTTTCTTTCCAAGGTCAGCAGACAAGGGCAACTGCAAAAAAAAAAAAAAAGGTCTTGCTTTCTAGCTTGGTCCCACTACTAATTGCTTCTACCTGGGAGCAGATGCCCAGTAGATTTCTCATATCTCATGCCCAGGCTCCTCTCATGGGTCACACTGCACATGTTGACAAAGACATATATATATATTAATTTGGCTGTGCCACAGGGCATGTGGGATCTTAGTTCCCTGACCAGGGATCAATCTCTCGGCCCCTGCATTGGAAAGTTGGAGTCTTAACCACTGGACCACCAGGGGAGTCCAGATAAAAACATTTTCTGACAGTTTCTGACAGTAGGAACTCGCTCCTACTGAGTACAGGGACTTTCTATGGCTCCTCTGTGCCTACAGGGTGAACCTCAAGATCCCCCACTAGGATCTGTGGTCCTCCCAGATAGGTCTTGCTTCTTGGCTGCATCTGGTATCCATTATTCTTTACTTTCAGTCTTTATGTTTCAATCAAGTGGAGCTGCTGATCATTCCCTATACATGCCCATCCTGGTTGAAATCTTTCTCATCCTTCAAGGACAGTTGGAAGTACCTCCTCTAGGAAGACTTCCTTGATTCAGAAGACCTTCCCAGGTCTCCTCTTGGTCCTGCTTATATACTATTTTGTGTTGTGTTTGAATAACAACAATAACCAATGTTTGTTAAACTCTAATGTACAAGGCGTCATCCTGTATTATCTCATTTAATCATTACATCAGTCTTATGAGGTAGCTGCTATTATTATCCAGGTTTTATAGATGAAGAAAGTAAGGCATAGAGAGGTGACTTGGAGCAAGAAGTGACTTGCCCAAGGTCACAGTTACAAAGCAGCTGAGTCAGGATCTGAAGGCAGACAGTCTGACTCCAGAGCCCATGCTTCTAACCTCCACTCCACACTGTGTCCATCTTTAATCCTTTCTGGGAAATAAGCCTCCATCGCTACTTCCTCTGCCTGAAAAATCTCACTACAACCATTTCTTATGTAATGCTGTGGGAAGCACAACCACTCCTTTTCTTCCAAGTTGCGTTTCCTGGCATATCACCAACCAGGATGGTGGTGCCTCTGGACTCCTCCATCACAGCCCCAATCTTTTGAATGTTGGTCCTGAGTCAGTGTGTCCCTGGAACCCTACACAAAATCCCACAGATGGTGTTGCTGAAGAGGGAAATTAGTCTTCCTTATCTTGGGAATGCCTTCTCACCGGGCAGTGTCTCCAACAGAAGTCATTCAATATGGTCACTGAATGTTGACTGTTTTCCTGTTTTAAGACCTTTTTCTTTATTTTGCTCATTTTTAAAGTCTTTATTGAATTTGTTATAACACTGCTTGTTTTATGTTTTGGGTTTTTGGCCACAAGGCATATGGGATTTTAGTTCTCCCACCAGGAATTGAACCCTAGTCCCCTGCATTGGAAGGCAAAGTCTTAACCACTGGACCACTAGGGAAGTCCCTTGACTGCCCTTTCTCAATGAAAGGTCTCTGGCTATGGTGGGGTTCTCACTTTCCTGCTGAGACTGCCCAACGGGCAAGGCTGGCTCCCTCACTTCACTCTTACCTGAGGCCCTGATCTGTGTTCTGCCCAGATCTGACTGCTCATAGGAAGTAGTAGAAATATGTGGGCAGTGCCAGTTTCTAGCTTTGCTGCCTTGTAGCAGTGAAACTTGGAGCCCTGGGTGACTCATCTGGAAACACAGCTATTGATACCTATCCCTGCCTCCTTAGCAGACTTCTTTTCATGATCTGAAGTGGAAAATATCAATAGTCATTTTCACTCTTTCAACAAATGTTTATTGCACAGTTACTCTGCCACACATATTATCTTGTTACAATGTCAGTCTTCACAGTAAGCCTTTGAGGTAGATATTTTTGATCCTCATTTTACAGATAAGGGAGCTTAGGGAGGGTGGGTGACTTACCAGCTGTGCCTTGAGAGCAAGCTACAGACATGAGGTCTGCATCTGGTGCTTCTGTGCACTTTCCACCCACTTCACGGCCTGGGCCTCCTGTTGGTTCAGTTACCTAGGGCTTGCCCAGGCCCTCCATCTGAGGCCTCCTCCTTAGCCTTAGTCCCCCTCGGCATTTACCTCTGCTGCAGATAAGCAGTGGGGATTTTTGTAGACAGTTTTGATCTTAGTTGCACCTGCCACTGAGATAACACTTTGAGAAAAGTCCAGCATCTCACCTCTTCGTGTTTTTTTGTTTTTGTTTTTAGAAAGATGCGGGGAGAGGGGGTATCAAGTTTAATCTATTTGAATCTTTACAGGCACTTCTCTTTTTACAAGCTTGGAAACTTGAGGGATCCTTGAGGAAAGCTCAAGGGATGAACTGTGGGTCCCAAAGCCCTGACTCAGGAGCCTCCTTTGGGATCCAGTGAGTCCTCAGCGCCGAGGTCAGGCTCAAACCCTGCCAGCGGAAGCCGCTCACCCGCACTCCTCAAAGATGTCCGGGTAGTGCCGGAATAGCACCGGAGGGTCCCGGTCACCTCGGACCGGGGCCCGAGGCACAGCCCGGATCCCGGGCCTCCGGCCCCGCCGCCCCCCAGAGCAGGAGCGGTGGATCCACTGGTGAGCTTCCACGGCGAACTTCCTCTTGAAGCGCATGCCACACTCGGGGCAGGGAAACGGCCGTTCACCCGAGTGCATGCGCCGGTGGCTGACCAGCAGCGAGGGGTAGGTGAAGCGCCGGCCGCAGTCTGCACACACGTGGCGCCGCTGGCTGGCCTGAGCATCCGCGCTGGGTACAGGGGCCGGGGGCTGAGCACCTGCACCCTGGTCCCAGACAGCTTGTCTGGGTGGCTGTGCTCTGGCTGAGCTTTTGCTGACGGTCGTGCCAGGGTTGTGTTTAACCAGCTCCTCAGGCCTCTCCTTCCCAGGAGCCTTTCTCAGTGCTTTGGCTCCTAGTCCTGCTTCGGGTTCCTCTTCCTTTTTGTTGGGGGTAGCTCCTAGGAAACAAGAATCAAGTTCCTTTTAAAAACATATTTGCTTATATTGTCTTAGATTATAGGATGCTTTTCCTCAGGGAAGTACGAGAAAAGTACCGCTCAGCGAATAACACACAGGCTTTGAAAAACCATACTGCTACTGCTAAGTCACTAAAGTCGTGTCTGACTCTGTGCGACCCCATAGACGGCAGCCCACCAGGCTCCCCTGTCCCTGGGATTCTCCAGGCAAGAACATTGGAGTGGGTTGCCATTTCCTTCTCCAAGCATGAAAGTGAAAAGTGAAAGTGAAGTTGCTCAGTTGTGTCCAACCCTTAGCGACCCACAAGCAGGGTTCAAATCTCTTAAGTGGGCCTTAGTTCCTCATGTGTCAAATGGGAATTATGTTTTCTTTACTTCACAGGGTTGCTGGGAGGATTACATGAGTAGAAGCATCACTTAGTAAATGCTAATAAGCAGTAGCTATTATTTTTATTGTTCCTCAAATTTTTTGCTAGGGTTAAGGCATTTACAGAGGAGGAAAGACATTTGTTGATGAGCATTCTGGTGAGGGCCAGTGGGGAGTGAAGAGCCAAGCTGTCAATTACAGGGTATTTTCTCTTGTACCACTTTGCTTTGCTTGAGGAATGTAAAAGGCAGACCTGAGCTGTTTTCATTCTTGTATGATAAGTTGCTTTGGTTGTGTCCAACTCTGAGACCCCATGGACTGTAGCCCACCAGGCTTCTCTGCCCATGGGTTTCTCCAGGCAAGAATACTGGAGTGGGTGGCCATTTCCTCCTCTAGGGGATCTTCCCCACTCAGGGATCCAACCCCTGTCTCTTGTGTCTCCTGCATTGGCAGGCAGGTTCTTTACCTCTTAGGGAGTTTCAGTTGTTCCTAAAAATGAGAGAATGAGCACCGTTTCTAGGACCGGGAGTCTGGGCTTCTGGTCTCAAGTTCTGAAAACTTTATATCAGGTCTGCCTTTTTTCCTTAGCTAGTATCCAACATCGGTTGGCTCTTTTATTCCTTTAGGGGTGCCGGAGGTGGGGATCTGAAAGGAAACGCTGCTAGACAGGAAGCTCTGGAACGCCAGGCAGGGAAGACCTGGGACCATCCCTCACCTCTCAGAGCTCCTCCCAGGCTTTCCCCTTCCTCAGGATCCTGGGCGGCGGGGCTCCAAGCCTCACTCTCCTGTTCCATCCAAGAGATGAGGGCTGGTTTGGGGCCTGGGAATCCTGGGAGAGAACAGGGATCATGGTGCTGGCTTGAGGCTGCCCTGGGAAGACGGCGCCCCCCGCGTCAGGGTAAGGCATCTCCTCAAAGTTTAGGCTCAATCTGGACTGGGTCTCTAGTGCGCCTTCCAGAAGGAAGCAGATGTGGGATGAAAGGACTCCCGAGGGGGTACCTGAAGCGTTAGGGATGGGAGGTGGCAGGTGCTGTTGGTGAGATAGGGCGGGATTAAGGCTTACAATCCTCCGGGTCCTTATTTGATCTCCCCTGTGAACCCCAGTGAAGGAGGAGAGGGGCTCTGACCCGGGGCCTCACCGAGCGCGCCCAGGTGGCCGTAGGTCTCCCGCATCACGTCCCGGTACAGGGCTCTCTGCGCGGGCCGCAGACACCCCCACTCCTCCGGGGAGAAGTACACGGCCACGTCCGCGAACCTCACGGCCAAGGGCTTCTTGCAACCAGGCCCGGTCTCCCCCGGTCTCAGCACCAGGAGCGGGGCCGGGGGCGGCGCCATGGGGCCTCCCAGCCCCGAGCAGCGGCCGCCTGGTCCCCGCGCCCGGCCTCAGCTCTCGTCGTCCACAAGGGCTCCCAAGCCCGAGGCCCCGCCCAGCCTCGGCTTCCGTACGCAGCCAAGGGAACTGAAGTAGCGGGGCTGGGATTCGGGATTCTGATGGGGACAAATAGACCGCCTCGGGGTTTATTCACTTCATGGCAGCTTGGACACAGACACCAGAGTTAAGAGACCCGGAAGGTGCCTCCAGAAAATATGGCGACACCGTGGCTTCAATTCTGTCTGCCCTTAAGGGCGCCGTCCTTTGACCGTATCAATCATGGCTTCCGTCTGGCTTCTCATCTTTCGCTTGCCCTTAAATACAATGGCTGTGCAGGTGGACTTGTAAGGGACTGGAAGGCAAAGGGTAGTTTTCTTGCCTTCAAGAAAGATGGAAGGACCCGGGCCTTGCCCGCGTCGCACGGCGGCGGGTGATTGGCCGACAGCAGGAAGCGGCTGGGGTTGTGGGGGCGTTTCCGCCCGGAAGTTTCGGTGAGCCGGATGTGAAACCCACCAAGAACCTCGGCGTTTGTGGAGCTCTGGACTGTGTCCAACGGCCCCAACACGTCCCGACCGCGGATCCGGAAGCGGGTCCTGGCTCCTCCGGAAAGACGCACACACCTTTCCTAACCCGGGGTCGCCGAGGTAGAGACCACGGACAGGTTTACTCTCTTCTCCGCGGCAGGGCCCGCCCGACTCCGACTCGACGTAGGAAGGTGCTTGGTGAAGCTGAAATTAGGAAGTTTTAAATTATCTGTGTGTGTGTGTTTAATTGGAGGAAAATTGCGTTCTAATGTGTTGGGTTTTGCTGTGCAATAAGGGCTATCAGCCATATATATATATATATATATATATAGAATCTCCCTCTTGAGCACCCTCCCACCCTAAATTTCGGTTCAAGTTTTTCCGAAATAATTAATGTGCATGGCTTTTAAAAATTAATACAATGACTTCCCTGGTGGTCCAGTGGTTAAGACTTCCCGCTCCTAATGCAAGGGGGCCTAGGTTGGATCCCTGGTTGGGAAAGTAAGATCCTGCCTGTGTCATGGACGCAACCACACCATGATGAACATATGAGTGTTTAACATAAAGTTCTTCATTTATTTGTCTGTGTTGTGTCTTGGTTGTGGCATGGGAGATCTTCATTGCGTCATTCAGGATCTTTCTTTGCAGTGCATAGACTCTCTAGTTGTGGCTCCTGGGCTCAGTAGTTGCAGCGCTCTGGTTTAGTTGCTCTGTGGCATGTGAGTTCTTAGTTCCTCAGCCAGGGATCAACCGAGAGTTCCCTGGTTGGCAAAGTGGATTCTTAACCACTGGACCACCAAAGAAGTCTTAGTATAAAATTCTTTAAACTCTAGAAATGTTGAAAATTTTTCACACTAAAATGTTGAGGCAGCTCTGCTATTCATTCTTCGAATCATACAGATTTGCCTAGATGCCTTCACATTTTATCTCAGACAACTCTGTGAAGTTGACACTGGTCTTATTTTGCAAGTGAGCCAACTAAGGCTCAGAAATGTTGAGTAATTACTTAAGGCAGGATGTCCCTGGACGTGGTTAAGAATCCACGCCTCCAATGCAGGGGACCATGGTTTGATCCCTGGTCCGAGGATTCCACAAGCTGTGGAGCAATGAAGCCCTCAAGCCACAACTGCTGAGTCCATGTGATACAGCCACTGAAGCCCTTGCGCCCTAGAATCCATGCTCCACAACAAAAGGAGCCACCGCAATGAGAAGCCCTCCCACTGCAACTAGAGAGGAGCCCCAGCTCTCTGCAACTAGAGAAAGCCCACGTGCAGCAATGAAGACCCAGCGCAGCCAAGAATAAATAAATAAAATGTTTTTGAAATATATGCTTAAGGCTACACAGCCAGTGGGGACCGAGTTGAACCTGGAATCCAGGTCTACCAATTCAGAAGAGGCTATGTGGCAAACTAAAAGTAACCCTCAGTTCCCATTAATAATCATTTTTGGAAAACATAATCAGCGAAGAAGTCTGGTCAAGAGATACCAATATTTGAGCCTCCAGCACCACTCATTACATGCAGACATACTTAGTCCCACCAACCTTGTGTTTATTCTTTTAAGAGTTTCCTGTTCTAAAGTAGGGCTAGCAGATCTCAATGGGTCAGAAAGACCTCTCAACTGTTGACACATACAAACATTATGGTAAAAATAAAGATGGCAGATAACTATGCCGTGATTTCAACTCTAATCACAATATACTCCTTCTTAAAAAAAAAAAAAAATTCCCCAGCATATTTCCAGCTGCAGTTCAGAAAGCAGAACACTCTTAAGGGAGGAAATAATCCAGAAAGAAAAGCCAGTAAGGTGAATTAGTTTCCAAGTGTGAGTGGGAGCATCAGAAACTGGGTTCAACTGCTGTATTTAAAATGGACAGACCTACTGTGTGTAGCACAGGGAACTCTCCTCCAGGTTATGTGGCAGCCTAGACAGGAGGGAAGTTTGGAGGAGAATGGATATACTTAGGGGCTTCCCAGGTGGTGCTAGTGGTAAAGAACCCACCTGCAAGTGCAGGAGATGTAAGAGACACCGGTTTGATCCCCTGGAAGAGGACATGGAAACCCAATCCACGAGAATCCCTTGGACAGAGGAACCTGGGGGTGGGGCTACGGTCCATAGGGTCACAAAGAATCAGATACGACTGAAGCGACTTAGCAGGCACGCACGGATACACGTATATGTATGGCTGAGTCCCTTTACTGTCCATCTGAAACTATCACAACATTGTTAATCTGCTATGAAACTGAAGGTGTTAGTCGCTCAATTTGTGTCCCACTCTTTGTGACCTCTTGGACTGTAGCCCGCCAGGCTCCTCAGTCCATGGAATTCTCCAGGCAAAAATACTGGAGTAAGCCATTCCCTTCTCCAGGCACCTTGACCCAAGGATCGAACCTGGGTCTCCTGCATTGCAGGCAGATTCTTTACCACCTGAGCCACTACAAAATAAAAAGTTGAAATGAGTTCAGCCTTCACGCTGAACACTAAGAGCAGGTGGCTGAAGGTGCCCTCCTAAGAGATGGCAGCAACGCAGTCCCAAGAGTGCTGCTGCTGCTGCAAAGTCGCTTCAGTCGTGTCTGACAACGTGTGACCCCATAGACGGCAGCCCACCAGGCTCCCCAGTCCCTAGGATTCTCAAGGCAAGAACACTGGAGTGGGTTGCCATTTCCTTCTCCAATGTATGAAAGTGAAAAGTGAAAGTGAAGTCACTCAGTCGAGTCCGACTCTTTGCGACCCCATGGACTGCAGCCTACCAGGCTCCTCCATCCAAGCAAGAGTACTGGAGTGGATTGCCACTGCTTTCTCCGCCCAAGAGTGCTATTAGTCCTAATTTAGGGGTTCTCTTGGGCCATTGTGCTTCCCCCGATAGCTTCCGTGATATCAGGGCTTCCCTGATAGCTCAGTTGGTAAAAAATCCGCCTACAATGCAGGAAACCCCGGTTCGATTCCTAGGTCGGGAAGATCCCCTGGATAAAAGCTAGACTACCCTTTTTAGTATTCTTGGACTTCCCTTCTGGCTCAGCGGGTAAAGAATCTGCCTGCAACGTGGGAGACCTGGGTTTGATCCCTGAGTTGAGAAGATCCCCTGGAGAAGGAAGGTTACCTATTTCAGTATTCTGGCTTGGAGAATTCCATGGATACAGTCCATAGGGTTGCAAAGAGTCAGACATGACAGCAATTTTCACTCACTTGGGCCACTGTACAGTGAGAAAGGAAGCTTTCTGGAGATGAGGTTCAGGGAGACACGGAGGGGCTCTGGAGAAGAGAATGTGTGCAAAGGATCAGAGTAGGGGAGGCGTTTATCTTTCTCTCGTCTCTGCTAACAGCAGCTGAGATCTGAATCCTGAGCCGGCACTTCTCCTTCTACCAAGGGGTAGAAGCAGGTTTAACTATCTCTTAAAAGGGTCCCTGTGGCTCAGCTGGTGAAGAATCTGCCTGCAATCCTGGAGATCTGGGTTCGATCCCTGGGTTGGGAAGATACCCTGCAGAAGGAAACGGCTACCCAACCAACGCACTCCAGTATACTGGCCTGGAGAATTCCATGTCCTGTATAGTTGTCTACGGGGTCGCAAAGAGTCGGACACAACTGAGCGACTCTCACTTCACTTCAAAGGGAAACACTGGGCTCCGCTGAGAACCCGAGAGGCGAGCTGAGGACGCTTGCCCACTGCCCCACACTTCCAACCCACTCGCCTCTGGGCACATCAGTCCTCCCCTCCCACAAAGTATTGTGTCCTCGCTGGGCCGCCGAGGCCGCAAGGAGCGCGGCCAGGAGGCTGTAAGTCTCCAGCATCATGTCCAGGTTCAAGGCCCTCTGGGCAGGCCGCAAGACACCCCCACTCCTCAGGGAATAAGTACCCGGCCACATCCGCCGAACCTCCCGGCCCCTCGGTTGATTTCCCTCGTCCGCTGGGTCCCGGCCTCCCAAGGCACGTCTGCCACTTTCAACGGGGCCCGGGGCAGCACCACCGGAAACTTCTGTGCTTCGCAGAGAGGCTTCTGGGAAATGTGGAAATACTGTTAGCTGTTTCCGCCCGGCCTCAGAAAAAGGCCAGAAGTGCCCACAGGCCTGCCCTTAACTAGGATGGCGCCTCGCCGACGTCAACATCCGGGCTTTTTCAATCTGCCCTCTGCGTACCAAGAGACAAACCGGAAGGCTTAACCTTAGCTATAGATAACGTGCGTTGATTGGACAGCGCGTGGGAAGAAGGACTCGGATTGGACTTTCCGCGGCGGTTTGTTTAAAAGGCCAAGAGTTCAGTAACGGCAGAGCTGTAGGTGGTCGTCATTGAAAGGCCGTGGGTTCGCTCTTGATCTGGCTTTTCTGGCGTCTAAGAGAGAGGTTCTGACGGAGTAAAGGTACTCCTTTCTGCTACTCTCTTGAGATCTCTTGAGGGTATCCGGGAACTGGAGGTGGGTAAAAGCCCAAGAGCAAGGTTGAGGCGGGTTCTGGAGGTAAGGGAGTGGAGGGAGGCTTATGCGTGCTGCGTTCATGGGGTCGCAAAGAGTCGGACACGACTGAGCGACTGAACTGAACTGTGCCCTGCTACTCTGGCAGGGCTGGCTCCTTGGGCTGTGCAAATAGGTTCCTAAGGTATTTGATCTGGCTCATGCTCCAAGTTCTCAGATGTCTCCCTTTTTACAGACACTGAAACTAAGTGACGGGGCAAGTGACTGCTCAAGGGGCAGCAGAGCTGGATTCCAGAGTCCTTTTCTAGCCCTCGTTTAGGTTGAACTTAATTTCAGCGAAGTGCTTAGGATAGCGCCTTGCACAAAGTAAGTACTCAATAAATAGGAGCTTATAGTTGTTATTGTAATTATAACACTAACTGGACAGGCCTCGATCTGAAAACCTGTGTTCAAATTACAGCCCATAAATGATTAATAACACTGGGGAATGAAGCAGACCATCTCTTAAAAATTTTGTTCAGTTTCATATCAAGCTGGTGGAGGACACACCAAAACTACAACCACATATAGAACCGCTGCCTCTGAGAACTGACCTGAAGAGTAGCAGACAGATTTTCTACAACTAAGGGTATAAGGAAAAGGCCACATGAAGAAAGGTAGGAGGCACAGAGTCCTGGTCTAGTGAGAACCACCCCAACACACTCCTGTGTGGCAACCCACAAACAGGAGGAGATCACAACTGCAGAGGTACCCTTGAGGAGCAGGGCTCCAGGTCCCACATCAGGCTCCGCAGCCTGCGGGAACCTGCACTGGGAAGCTGAGCGCCCATAACAGCTGACTTTGAAAATCAGCAGGGCTCCCATCTTGGAGAGCCCAGGGGCTATAGGAAAGGGAAGAGACTCCACTTTTAAAGGACTCACAAAGAAACTCACTTGCTCCAAAGTCCATCACAGAGGCAGCAGCTTGAAAAGTGCCTGGGCCATACAAGAAAGAGAGTCATTGACTCATTGACTAATTTCAAGGTATGCACCAGAGGGGCAGAGGTCCAGTGGAATTTTAGGGACAGAAGTGCTGGCAGACAGCATTTGTTTTTACTTTCTTTCCACATAGCTGGCCTGGTACTGCTGAGCACCATTTCAGTCAGTCTCCATCAGCCTAACTAACACCACCTGCCCTGCCCCTGCTTTCCCCTGAGAACTCAAGAGGCCAGGCCTGTACACCAGCACCCGCTCCCCGCAGCAGTTTCATCCAGAGCCCGTAAACATTTGGGCCAGGGACCAGCTTGACCTACTAAGGCCATCTGCAGCAGACACAGCCAAGTCTGCCTGGGGACCAATCTCACCCACCAACACAACTGCAACAACTGCTGTCCATCCATCACAGGAGGCACACAGCCCACACAGGGGATACCCTGGGACACCTGGCTTTGTTGACCAGGGGAGATTGCACCACTGGACTCTATAGGACACCTCCTACATAAGGCCACTCTTTCAAGGCTGGGCGACAAAGCTGATATCTGTAGAAAAAAACACAGGCAAAATGAAGGAACTACAGAATGTCTTTCAAAGAATATCTTTCAAATATGAGGATCTCTCAGAAAAACAACTGAAGAGGAGATAGGTAACTTATCAGATAAAGAATTCAGAATAACACTTGTAAAGATGTTCATCAGACTCAGTAGAAAACTGGATGAACTTGATGAGAGAATCACCCAAAGCCTAGGCGAGTTGCAAGCCTCCTTCAGCAAAGGGTAGAAACTATAAAAAAGAAAGATTTAGAACTTTTGAATTCATTTACTGACACCAAAATACACTAGTGGAAACCAGCAGGAAGTCAGAGAAGGGAAAAAAACAGACCAGTGATCTGGGTGACAAGTGACAAGGGTAGTAAAAGTCACTCAATCAGAACAGCAAAAAGGAAAGAGAATAAAACAACAAAAAAAATCAAGAATAGGGCCCATGAGGTGTCCTAGCTGCTCCGGCAGGGAAAGGAGCAGCCGTGGGCAGGCAAACCAGCTTCTAGATTCCTCTCCGCACTCCCAGCATGTGCCCACTCTGCTGCCAGGGTGCCCCAGAGGAAGGTCAACTCCTCCTCGGGGGTGGGGAAGGAGGAGCCCAAGAGGAGACCTGGGAGGTTGTCAACTAAATCTACTCCTGCCAAAGTGGAAACAAAGCCAAAGAAGGCAACAGGAAAGGATGAATCTTCAGATACAAAAGGGGAAAAGGGAACAAAGGGAAAACAGGTGGCAATGGCCACCCAAGAGACTAAAGATTTACCTGCATCAAATGGAGAGACTGAAAACAAGGAAAGAAAAGAAGTTACGTGTGATTAATATCACACACCCTAGTCTATCAGTGGTCCCTTCTCATACAATCCAGAGGAATATTTTTATCAATTATTTTGTAAATGCAGTTTTTTAGTAGCTCTAGTAGTATTTTTAAGAAAGTAGAAATCCTACTTCATCTTTAAAGTGCAAGTACTTTTTTTATTGGAGCATAGTCGATTTTCACTGCTGTGTTAGGTTCAGGTGCACAGCAGAGTGAATTAGGTATACATATATCCACTCTTTTTTCAGATTCTTTTCCTATATAGGCCTAAACCAGAGTATTGAGTGGCGTTCCCTGTACTATACTGTATACTGTGGTATTTATTTGAGAAGGGGACGGACGACAAAGGATGAGATGGCTGGATGGCATCACCTACTCGATGGAGGCTAGTCTGAGTGAACTCCGGGAGTTGGTGATGGACAGGGAGGCCTGGTGTGCTGCGATTCTGGGGTTGCAAAGAGTTGGACACGACTGAGCGACTGAACTGAACTGAACTGATGTGTCTTTGTCAATCCCAGTTTATCCCTCCCTCCCTCCACCCCTAATCATAAGGTTGTTTTCTCCGTCTGTGACTATTTCTGTTTTGTAAGTTTATTTGTACCATTTTTTTAAGATTCCACATATAAGTGGCATCATATGATATTTGTCTTTCTTTGGCATTACTCAGTTTGACAATCTCTAGCTCCATTCATGTTGCTACTGTAAATACTTTTTATTTAAGAGTTGAAATTATTTGCTGGTTGGTTGGTTTTTTTTTTTTTTTGGTACAACCAGAAAATACTATTATATTGAATTTGGGAAGCATTTTAAATGGCAATTTGGAGTCAGTAGTGCATTTAATGTCTTGAACACTTTTTTTTTTTTTTTTTTGGCTGTGACACGCAGCATGAAGGATCTTAGTTCCCTGACCGGGGATCAAACCCACGCCCCCTGCTTTGGGAGCATGGAGTCTTAGCCACTGGACTGCCAGGACAGTCTCATTGAACACTTTAAATTTCTTCTCTTTCCCTGTTGCTTTTGGGTAGAATTGTTTCCCAAAGCAAACCACTCCTTGATCTTGGCTCTCTGGTCAAAATTTTGTGCCCTCTGTAACATCTTGGGTCATGGTAGTCCAATTTTCCTGGTAACTTTGTTATGTGCTATGAACACTTGAAAAACTTGAGTATGTATTGTATATGATACTAAATTGTGAATTAGTGGGACTTATGATGTAACAACATATCAACATTTGAAGATATTGGTAGGTGTATCCTGTTAAGTAATATTCTATTGTATATATGTACCACATCTACTTTCCCCGGCCCTCTGTCAGTGGACATTTAGGTTGCTCCCTCTGCTTCCATGTCTTAGCTGTTGTGCATGTATCTTTTCAGATCGTGTTTTTCTCTGGAGATATGCCCATGAGTGGGATTGCAGGGTCATACGGTAGTTCTGTTTTTAGTTTTTTAAGGAACCTCCATACCGTTCTCATAGCGGCTATACCAATTTACATTCCCACCAACAGTGTAGGAGGGTTCCCTTCTCTCCACACCCTCTCCAGTATTTATTGTTTGTGGCTTTTTTGATGATAGCCATTCTGACTGATGTGAGGTGATAACCTCCTTGTAGTTTTGATTTGCATTTCTCTAATAATTAGCAATGTTGAGCACCTTTTCATGTGCCTGTTGCCCATCTGTATGTCATCTTTGGAGAAATATCTACTTAGGTCTTCTGCCCATTTTTTGAGTGGGTTGTTCATTTTAACTGTTAGATGTCATGAGATGTTTGTAAATTTTGGAGACTAATCCCTTATTGGTCATACAGGTGCTCGTAGTAGTCTTTTAAGATCCTTGGTATTTCTGTGGAGTCAGTTGTACCTTTTCCTTTCTCATTTCTAATTTCATAGATTTGAGTTCTCTCCCTTTTTTTTCTTGATGAGTCTGGCTAAAGGTTTATCAATTTTGTTTATCATTTCAGAGAACCAGATTTTAGTTTCATTGATCTTTGCAGTTGTTTTTTTGGTCTCTATTTATTTCTGCTTTGATCTTTTTTATTTCTTTGCTTCTACTAACTTTAGGTTTTGTTTTTTCTTCTTTCTCTAGTTGTTTTAGGTGTAAGGTTAGGTTGTTTATTTGAGATTTCTCTTTGTTTCTTGAAGTAAGCTTGTATTGCTGTAAACCTTCCTCTTAGAACAGCTTTGGCCACATCCCATAGGTTTTGGACCCCTGTACTTTAATTTTCATTTATCTCTAGGTCTTTTTTTTATTTCCTTTTTGATTTCTTCAGTGAAATCCATTGTTTGTGGCATATTGATTAGCCATCACGTGCTTGTGTTTTAGAGTTTTTTTCTTGTAGTTTATATCTAATTTCATAGCATTGCGATCAGAAAAGATGCTTTGTCTGATTTCAGTTTTCTTAAATTTACCAAAGCTCGCCTTGTGGTGCACCTTGTGGTCAGTCCTGGAGGATGTTTTGTGTGCACTTGGGAAGAATGTGTAGTCTGCTGCTTTTGATGAAATGCTCTTTAAATGTCATTTAAGTCCAGCTCTTCTAAAATGTCACATAAGGCCTGTGTT
This sequence comes from Aepyceros melampus, assembly GCA_006408695.1. Classification (NCBI taxonomy): domain Eukaryota; kingdom Metazoa; phylum Chordata; class Mammalia; order Artiodactyla; family Bovidae; genus Aepyceros; species Aepyceros melampus. The sequence continues at coordinate 394,896 of SJXQ01000858.1, forward strand.
TCCTTATTCATTTTTTGTTTGGATGATCTGTCCATTGATGAAAGTGGGGTAGTCAGGTCCCCCACTATTATTGTGTTACTGTCGATTTCTCCTTTTATGATTGTTAGGATTTGCTTTACACATTGAGGTGCTCCTTTGTTGGGTGCGTGCGTGCGTGCGTGCTCAGTTGCTTTGGTTGTGGCAGACTCTTTGTGATCCTGTTGACTGTGACCTGCCAGGCTCCTCTGTCTGTGGGATTCTCCAGGTGAGAATGCTGGAATGAGTTATCATGCCCTCCTCCAGGGAATCTTCCTGACCCAGGGATCAAACCCTAATCTCCTGTGTCTCCTGCATTGGCAGGCAGGTTCTTTACCCACTAAGCCATGTGGGAAACCCATTCAGTTCAGTCACTCAATCGTGTCTGACTCTTTGCGACCCCATGAAGCGCAGCATGCAAGGCCTCCCTGTCCATCACCAACCCTCAGAGTTTAACCAAACTCATGTCCATTGAGTTGGTGAGGCCATCCAACCATCTCATCCTTTGTTGTCCCCTTCTCCTCCTGCATTCAATCTTTCCCAGCATCAGGGTCTTTTCCAATGAGTCAGCTCTTCTCATCAGGTGGCCAAAGTATTGGAGTTTCAGCTTCAATATCAGTCCTTCCAATGAACACTCAGGACTGATCTCCTTTAGGATGGACTAGCTGGATCTCCTTGCAGTCCCAGGGACTCTCAAGAGTCTTCTCCAACACCACAGTTCAAAGGCATCAATTCTTCAGTGCTCAGCTTTCTTTATGGTCCAACTCTCACATCCATACATGACTGCTGAAAAACCCATAGCTTTGACTAGACAGGTCTTTGTTGGCAAAGTAATGTCTCTGCTTTTTAATATGCTGTCTAGGTTGGTCATAACTTTCCTTCCAAGGAGTAAACATCTTTTAATTTCATGGCTGCACTCACCATCTGCAGTGATTTTGGAGCCCCCAAAATAAAGTCTGACACTCTTTCCACTGTTTCCCCATCTATTTGCCATGAAGGGATAGGACTGGATGTCGTGATCTTATTTTCTGAATGTTGAGCTTTAAGCCAACTTTTTCACTCTTCTCTTTCACTCTCATCAAGAGGCTCTTTAGTTTTTCTTCACTTTCTGCCATAAGGGTGGTGTCATCTGTATATCTGAGGTTATTGATATTTCTCCTGGCAATCTTGATTCCAGCTTATGTTTCTTCCAGCCCAGTGTTTCTCATGATGACTCTGCATATAAGTTAAATAAGCAGGGTGACAATATACAGCCTTAACGTACTCCTTTTCCTATTTGGAACCAGTCTATTGTTCCATGTCCAGTTCTAACTGTTGCTTCTTGACCTGCATACAGATTTCTCAAGAGGCAGGTCAAGTGGTATGGTATTCCCATGTCTTTCAGAATTTTCTGGTTTATCGTGATCCACACAGTCAAAGGCTTTGGCATAGTCAATAAAGCAGAAATAGATGTTTTTCTGGAACTCTCTTGCTTTTTCGATGAATCCAGCAGAAGTTGGCAATTTGATCTCTGGTTCCTCTGCCATCAATCTTTCCCAGCATCAGGGTCTTTTCCAATGAGTCAGCTCTTCTCATCAGGTGGCCAAAGTATTGGAGTTTCAGCTTCAATATCAGTCCTTCCAATGAACACTCAGGACTGATCTCCTTTAGGATGGACTAGCTGGATCTCCTTGCAGTCCCAGGGACTCTCAAGAGTCTTCTCCAACACCACAGTTCAAAGGCATCAATTCTTCAGTGCTCAGCTTTCTTTATGGTCCAACTCTCACATCCATACATGACTGCTGAAAAACCCATAGCTTTGACTAGACAGGTCTTTGTTGGCAAAGTAATGTCTCTGCTTTTTAATATGCTGTCTAGGTTGGTCATAACTTTCCTTCCAAGGAGTAAACATCTTTTAATTTCATGGCTGCACTCACCATCTGCAGTGATTTTGGAGCCCCCCAAAATAAAGTCTGACACTCTTTCCACTGTTTCCCCATCTATTTGCCATGAAGGGATAGGACTGGATGTCGTGATCTTATTTTCTGAATGTTGAGCTTTAAGCCAACTTTTTCACTCTTCTCTTTCACTCTCATCAAGAGGCTCTTTAGTTTTTCTTCACTTTCTGCCATAAGGGTGGTGTCATCTGTATATCTGAGGTTATTGATATTTCTCCTGGCAATCTTGATTCCAGCTTATGTTTCTTCCAGCCCAGTGTTTCTCATGATGACTCTGCATATAAGTTAAATAAGCAGGGTGACAATATACAGCCTTAACGTACTCCTTTTCCTATTTGGAACCAGTCTATTGTTCCATGTCCAGTTCTAACTGTTGCTTCTTGACCTGCATACAGATTTCTCAAGAGGCAGGTCAAGTGGTATGGTATTCCCATGTCTTTCAGAATTTTCTGGTTTATCGTGATCCACACAGTCAAAGGCTTTGGCATAGTCAATAAAGCAGAAATAGATGTTTTTCTGGAACTCTCTTGCTTTTTCGATGAATCCAGCAGAAGTTGGCAATTTGATCTCTGGTTCCTCTGCCTTTTCTAAAACCAGCTTGAACATCAGGAGTTCACGGTTCACGTATTGCTGAAGCCTGGCTTGGAGAGTTTTGAACATTGATTTAGTAGCGTGTGAGATGAGTGTAAATGTGTGGTAGTTTGAGCATTCTTGGCATTGCCTTTCTTTGGGATTGGAATAAAAACTGACCTTTTCCAGTCCTGTGGCCACTGCTGAGTTTTCCGAATTTGCTGGCATATTGAGTGCAGCACTTTCACAGCATCATCTTTTAGGATTTGAAGTAGCTCAACTGGAATTCCATCACCTCCTCTAGGTTTGTTTGGAGTGATGCTTCCTAAGGCCCACTTGACTTCGCATTCCAGGATGTCTGGCTCTAGGTGAGTGATCACACCATCGTGATTATCTAGGTCGTGAAGATTCTTCTTTGTACAGTTCTTCTGTGTATTCTTGCCACCTCTTCTTAATATCTTCTGCTTCTGTTAGGTCCATACCTTCTGTCCTTATTGAGCCCATTTTGCATGAAATATTCCCTTGGCATCTCTTAATTTTCTTGACGAGATCTCTAGTCTTTCCCATTCTGTTGTTTTCCTCTATTTCTTTGCATTGATTGCTGAAGAAGGCTTTCTTATCTCTTCCTGCTATTCTTTTTTTTTTTTCTTGATATTCTTTGGAACTCTGCATTCAAATGGGTATATCTTTCCTTTTCTCCTTTGCTTTTTGCTTCTATTCTTTTTTTTTTTTTTTTTTTTTTGCTTCTATTCTTTTCTCAGCTATTTGTAAGACCTCCTCAGACAGCCTTTTTGATTTCTTGCATTTCTTTTTCTTGGGGATGGTCTTGATCCCTGTCTCCAGTACAATGTCATGAACCTCCATCCATAGCCATGTTGGTGCATATATATTTATAATTGTTATATCTTCTTTTTGGATTGAACTCTTGATCATTACATGTAGTGTCATTATTCCTCTTGAAATCTTAAGAAATCTAAGTGATAAAAGCAATCCTATCTTTAAAATTAGTGCAAGAATGTTCATCAAAATTTCATTAGTTTTAGGTTATATTTATCATTTGTGCAGTATCATTGGGTTGTATTTTTCATGGAACATAAGGATGGAAGGAGCCTTAATGGTTTTTTAGTGTAATTGTGCTTCTGCTTTGCTCTTTTTTTACCATTGTTGATGAGGTAGAGGTACTGTTTTTCCCCTTGGTGGAGATAGTTTAGTACTTCAGTCCCAGGATATTGTGCATGTAGTGTATTGTTTATACTGTATATCATCAGTAAATGGATACGTGTAAGTACACTATGATAATAGGGTTTTACGGTTATTGTATCTTGTCATTTATGGCAAATCATGTTCCAAGGTGACTCATTTGCTGCTGCTTCCTAGGTCAGGAACACTCTTACTGGTGATAGCATTTTTCTTGTGACACAATGAGAGCAACTCATTTTATGAGTTCAATGCATTAAATTCCATTCAATGAACACTTTTTGCATAGTGGCAAATTTGGATGTGGCATTTCTTCTATAAATGTCAAGGGTTGGATATTAGTAAACTCCCCTGATAGGAAAATTTGTGTTAGAGAAACTTAAGAGTGGATAGAGTGTAGAGGGGGCTTCCCAGATAGCTTAGTTGGTAAAGAATCTGCCTGCAATGCAGGAGACCCTGGTTCAATTCCTGGGTCGGGAAGAACCCCTGGAGAAGCGATAGGCTACCCACTCCAGTATTCCTGCCTGGAGAACCCCCACGGACAGAGGAGCATGGGGCTGCAAAGAATCAGACATAACTGAGCGACGAAGCACATCCTGTTAAGGAAAACTTGCCTCTAAATTTCAAACTGCAAAGTCACTGGAATAACTATTCAGAAAAGAATCACAACTAAATGATTTTTTTAGATTTTTAGTATGTACCTTAAGAATTGTGTACAAATTGAAACATCTGTGTACTGATTCTCAGAACAACCAGTAAAATCTCAATTATAGAAGAAAAGGAAACAAAACAAAAATGAGGATAGTTTAAGGGACCATTGAGGGAACATCAATCAGATGAACATCGCATTAGAGAGGTCCCAGAAGGAGGAGAGAGAGAGAAAGGGACAGAAAACCTATTTGAAGAGATAACGGCTTAAAACTTCCCTAGTTTGGCAGAGAAACCAGACAACCAGGTCCAGAAAGCAGTGAGTCCCACACACGTGTCCCCAAAGAGACCCACACCAAGACACAGTTAAAAAGTCAGAAGATCCCACATGCTTCATGGCCAAAAAGCCAGAGTATAAACAACAGAAGTGGGCTTCCTGTTGGCTCAGTGTAAAGAATCCGCCTTCCAATGTGAGAGTCACAGGTTTGGTCCCTGGGCCAGGAAGATCCCACATACCTTGGAGCAACTAAGCCTACAACTATTCAGCTTGTGCTCCAGAGCCCGTGTGCCCTGGAACCAGTGCTCCGCCACAAGGGAGGCCACTCCACTGAGAGATCTGAGCACAGCAACTAGAGAGTTCCCCCTATACTCCACAGCTAGAGAAATCCCACAGAGCAGGGAACACCCAGCAACAGAATTGTGATAGAGGGTTATCTTTTTTGTTTCTAGGGTGCTGACAGATTGATTCCTGCTTTAAGTGCTGGTTACGCAGATGTATTCAGTTTGTGAAAACTGAGCTGTACACTTGTGATATGTGAACTTATTTGTATGTGTATTATGCTTCAGTTTTTTACCAAAAAAGTCTCTTCTCTAGTGTTTTTCCCATCCCTTGAGGCAACTTCTATAACCAGTTTCTTGTGTCCTTCTGAGTTATTTTAAGCATATAAAAGCTTACATCTTTTTTTTTTCACAAGTACCATATGAATCACACTTCACTGCTTTTATTCCCCCTTTCACTTTATATCTCTTGTGAATTGCTCAATTTCAGCACATATACTTCTGCTTTTTTTCATGGGTCTGGGAGCATCCTCCTAGCTCTGAATTCAAAAATTGGAGGTCTAAAAGAGAAGCATTTCTCAAAGACATCATGCTGAATGACAGAAGCCTTAGACAAAAGAATACATGTTCTGTGATACCAGCTATATGAAGTTTTATATAATGGAAAATGAATGTATGGTCGGGACAAAATTACAACAGTAGTTGTCTCTGGTGGGGTGTGGTTGGGATTGACTAAGTAAGGGCCTGAGGGAAGTTTCTAGGATAATGGTAATATTCTGTATCTTGATAGGGGGTTGGGTTAGACAGATGGGTGCATTTATCAACACTAAGCAAAATACACTTAAAATTTGTGCATTTTATGTAAGTTTGACTCAAAAATATGTAAAACAGATACTGAGCTCTAGTTGATGATATGCATGCTGAAATGTTTAGGGGGGACGTGTACTGATGATGACAGTGTCTTTGAAATGCATCAGAAAATAAAATGGACTGGTAGAAAGATGGGTAGTTACGTGATAAAGAATAGTAAAGAACAGAATAGTAAAATGCTAATGGGTAGAAAATAGGTGATGAGTATATGGGTGTTCACTGAAAAATTCTAAAAGTAAAATGTTGGGAGGAAAAGAGAAAGAGAAGCAAGCTGGGTATTGTCTAGACAAAACATGATTGACCATTTTAAAGTGTACAGTCAGGTAGCATTTAGTGCGTTCACAGTGTTGTATAACCACCACCTTTCTAGTTTCAAAGCTTCATCACCATTGAGACTTTGATTTGGGGTTACATTTATTCCTAACTCTTCTTTTTATGCTACTGTAAATGGAGTTGTTTTCTTATCTTTTTGGATTGTTCATTGCAACTGATTTTTTTGTGTTGATTTTTTATCTTGAACTTTGCTGAATTCATTTATTAGCTCTTAGTGTGTGTAACCTTTAGGGTTTTCTAGATATAAAATCATGTTGTCAGTGAACAGACATAATTTTACTTCTTCTTTTCTAATTTGAATGCCTATTTCTTCTTCTTGCCTACTTGCTTTACCTGGAACCTCTAATGTCATATTTACTAGAAGTGGCAAAAGCAGACATTGTTCCTAATTTTAGGGGAAAAATTTTTAGTCTTTCACCACTGAGTATATAATTAGCCGTGGGTTTTTCATGTATGGTTTTTTTTATCATAGTTGAGTTTCCTTCTGTTTCTTGTTCATTAAGTGTTTTTATTGTGCAAAGATGTGGAATTTTGTCATTCTTTTATTGCATTAATTGAGATGATTTGGGGTTTTCCTTCATTCTATTAAGGTGATGTATCACATTGATTAATTTTTGTCTGTTGACACATTCTCAAATTCCAGGAAAATCCCACTTGGTCATGGTATATAAACCTTTCAATGTACTGCTTTGATTTGCTCGTATTTTGTTTAAGATTTCTATGTCAGTATTCACAAAGGATATTTATAATTTTTTTGTAGTGTCTTTGCCTGTCTTTGGTATCAGTGTAAAAGTTTTCAAAATACATGCTGGATGCAAATTCCATTTCAGATCTGTGATTTGCAAATACTTTCTCCCAGTCTATGGATTTTCATTCTCTTCAAGGTGTCCTTTGAAGCACAAAGTGGTTTTTAAAATTTTGGGTTTTTTTGGCTGTGTTGCATGGCTTACGGGATCTTAGTTCCCCAACCAGTGATTGAACCCAGGCCACAGCAGTGAGAGCACTAAAGTCCTAACCACTGGACCACCAGGAAACTCCCCCCAATTTTTAATTTTGATGATCAGTTAATCAGTTTTTTCTTTTATCACTTGTGCTTTTGGTGTCATAGCTTAGTATCCATTTCCTAACCCAGAATCACAAACATACTTATGTTTCCTTCGAAGTTTTATAGCTTTTACGTTTAGTTCTGGGGTTCATTTTGAGTTAATTTTGTATATGATTAGAGGTCCAACTTCTTTCTTATGATGTCCCAGGACTATTTGTTGAAAAGATTGAGACTTGAATTGTCTTGGCACCTTTGTTGTAAATTAATCATAACTATTAGGGTTAATTTCTGGAAGAACATTTTCTCTTATTTAATAAAATTTCTCTCATTTGGATCTCTTAAGAATTAGAACCCTGAAAATTCTAGTTATTTTCCTTCTCCCATGCCCAGCCACCCTGGTAAATGGTGCAGGTATATTTGGTAAAGAGTAGGAAGACTTACAGCATGTCTTTGCCAATGTAACAAGGTCCTTCATCACAGGGACCCAACACACACTTCTGTGAATTTGTTGAAGACAGGGCCTTGCATTTTTGCATACTCAACAAAATGTGTAGCAACATAAGAGCCCTGAGGAGCATTTCCTAACACTGGCTTCTGTCATTCAGCATGATGTCTTTGAGAACTGCTGCTGTTTTATGGAGTTCTTGTAAGAACTACAGGCAGGAATGTATATAAAGTGCTTAACACAGTACACAGCACATCACAGATGCTCAACAAAGTGGCTAGAATACTATTGCAATGGGCCAAAGAATAAACAGAGTGTATACAGTGAACATAGACTACTGTTTCAAGAAATTTAGCTGAAAATAGATTAGGACAGTGGCCAAGGGAAATTTATTGTTTTTAAAGACAGATTTTAGCATGCTTATAGGTTGGTATGTATGTTTCAGAAAAGAGACTCTGAAACTAGGACTTCCCAGTGGTCCAGGGGTCAAGACTTCACTCCCAGTGTAGGGGTCCCAGGTTCAATACCTGGTTAGGGAACTAGAGCCTGCATGCACAACTAAAACCTGGTATAGCCAAATAAATAATGAATTTTTTTTTTAAGGTATGTTTGTACCTTTGAAAAAAAAAAAAGAAGACGACTCTGAAACTATAAACCTTAGAGAATAATAGATGGAGCAAAGTCCATGAGGGGGCAGTAGAGGAAATCCAGGCATACCTGTACTGGGAAGCACTGTATGAGGGCCTCCCCTGACAGCAAGTAAGAACAAGTGATCACACAGAACTTTTGGAGTGACAGTACAGAGTGGAATGTTAAGGGAGTTCTTATTTGACACCCTGTTTTCTTAGTGAAAGGGAAGGCAGTCAGTGGTTTGAGACCCATGAAAGACAATAATGTTTAAAGTTCAGCTGAGGATGGAGTGGAAAGGCTGGCTCTCAGCAGCATTCTGTCTTCCTTCATAGCCTGCACATAAGCATAAAGACAGATGGGAGACCCATAACGACACTGTAGATTAATTCATTCTTTTGGTCACAAGTAACAAACTCTTCACTACCAGAAGCAGAAGAGAGAATTACTTGGAAGAATACTGGGATCAACAACTGACTACAGGGACTTCCCTGACAGTCCAGTGATTAAGAATCCAAGCTTCCACTGCAAGGGTCATGGGTTCAGTTCCTGGTCAGGGAACTAAGATCCCACAAGCTATATGGCACAGCCAAAAACAAAAACTCTCCCACTGGCTACAGCTGGTTTCAACCAGCTGAAGTTGGGATCGTGGGACTGGTGAGGTAAACCTAAGAACTTGTTTCATCTCAGCCCTCTACAGACCACATACTGGGATTGCCTACCAACAGCTCTGAAATGTTATGAGTTACAATTGAGGTCCAAAGAAATTTCTAAAATTCCTAGGAAAAGAAATAGTTGGGTTAGCCTGGTGATACAAGTAGGGAAAAGAATCAGTTCTACAACAGAAGGTGAGGCAGAATTCTTATAGGTCTCTGCTAGGGAAGGGCAAAGTTTCCATCAGAACTATAAAAATGTCTCCTCAGTCAAGGAACTAGATTTATATTTTATAAACAATAATTCCACAAGGAACATAGTCACTCATCAGACATTTTAATGAATCCCAATCTGATATGACCTCTGCTTTGGGGGTAGCCCATCAATCCAAGAAGAAACAGTTACAATGCAACTTGCTAAAAACCAGAACAGAGGTAATTACAAACACTCTGCCCCAGCCACACACCCCTGGGGCTGATGGAGAAGAAATGAGGGAAGAAGCAATGGGTAGGAGGATGACCAACTCCAAGGGTTGGACTATACATCATGTTTGGAAATTCCAATTTGGTGCAGCTCCCCAAGGCCAACTGGTAGGCTTTGTTTAATTAATTCAGTAAAGCTTTACTGAGTACCTACTTAGGGATGGGTGCCATGAAGGCATATCAAAGGTTAAAACATGTTGCTGCTGCCATATGGAGCTTCTGTGAGGGAGGCAGGCATGAACACAACTTAATGACTAGACTTCTGCTTCATATTCAATTACCTAACTTTCTAACTTCCCTGAATGGCCTCGCCTCATTTCATGAAAGATGCTGACAGAGGAATCAACAGAAGGTTCTATACTAGTGTCTCCTTATTCTCATGAGAATCAGGGAGGAGTGAGACCCAGTTCCCAAGAAATTGAAATCCACCAGATGAAGTACAAGCTGGTCCTGGTTTTACTTCTTGCTGCTAGACTACAGATCCCCCACCCTGCTTTTCCTTAAAATCAGTCTCCCAAAGCTCACTGTGCTTATATCTCAGACCTACCTTGAACCAAACTTCCAAAACTCAGAGTTCACAGCATGTGGTTTAAAAATGAAAAGCTTAGATATATAGGTGTCTGCAACCCAACAGAGCCCTGGTACACTGTCACCACCTCCAAATCCAGTACAATCTAGACCTCTTCAAACAAGTACAGACCAAGGGGGTATAGTGCACACTATGATGCTGGCTTATTTTGTATGACTCTTTTAAAAAGATATCAAAAAACCAGGACCTTTCTGGGGAGAGATCACGTATGGGAACTGAAAGCCTGTCTTTTAGGAATGATTGACCAAATTAATGCTATTTAACCTCAAAACGGAGGCCTAGCGTGCTGCGATTTCACGGGGTCGCAGAGACATGACTGAGCGACTGAACTGAACCTGAAAACATGGAAGCATATCTGTGGTTAAGTTTTCTGAAGGGCTGCCGCATAGATCAAGTTTTAAACATCTTCTGGGCAAGGTTTCCAGAGGAGAAGTAGTACTTAAGGGTCTTCTAAAGGTCAGAGCTATGCCACAGTGAAAGGACCTGCCTTGTGAGGTAGTGAGCTGCATTAAGGGAGGTTTTAAAGGGCAGATCACTTGGCAGGAATACTGCCAAAAGGGGGCTAAACCAAGTTTGTTTCAAACCTCGCAAGGAAGAAGAGGTGTGGAGGAGGGGGAAGATCTTGCACCCTGGAATGGGATCCTCCTGACTGCATGCACAAACTAGAAAACACAGCCCCTAAATGAGATGGGGAGACCCTTTCGCCTGATACCCCACACACGGCAAGTCCTTTAGGACAGGGCAGGTTGGAAAACTTTTACCGCATAATGTCCCCTCTCCTCACTGAGGCTGTCTGAAGTTCTAGACGCATGTATTAAGGCAGCCAGCATGGCAGAATACACTAACCTTCAGCTCTGTGTAGCAACAGGGTTTTAGTTCTGCCTCTGACCTGTATGATCGGGGGCTCCTTCCCTTTTCTGGGCCCCCTCCATGAAGTGAAATGAACTTAAACAGTCCCTCCCCTTC
>SJXQ01000858.1:406301-448911 GCA_006408695.1 Aepyceros melampus
CAGCTTCTCCTTCTCCTTCGTGTGCGTGCTGCGGTGGATGGCGAGGGAGCCGCTCCGTCGGAAGGCGCGGCCGCAGTCCGGGCAGGGGTACGGCTTCTCTCCCGTGTGCAAGAGCTGGTGCTGGAGCAGCGTGCTGCGCTGGGAGAAGCGCGCTTCGCAGTGCTCGCAGGCGTAGGGACGTTCCCCGGAGTGCACCCGCTGGTGACTGACCAGGCGAGAGGAGGACGAGAAGCGCCGCTCGCAGTCCGGGCACGGGTAGGGCTTCTCGCCTGTGTGGATGCGCTGGTGGATGACCAGGGCGGTGCGCTGGCGGAAGCGCCGGTTGCATTCCAGGCACGGGTAGGGCTTCTCTCCGGTGTGTGTGCGCTGGTGGATGGCGAGCAGGGAGGGGTAGGCGAAGCGACGCCCGCAGCTGGGGCACTGGTGGGGTTTTTCACCTGTGTGTGTGGTCCGGTGATTGGCCAAGGACCGACTCCTCCGGAAGCAGCGGCCGCAGTCAGGACAGTGGTAGGGCTTCTCGCCTGTGTGGATGACCTGGTGCTGGGAGAGGTTCTTGCGCTGGGAGAACCGCTTGCCACACTGGTCACAAACGTAGGGACACTCCCCAGAGTGTGCCCGCCGATGACTGACCAGCAGGGATGGGTAGGAAAAGCGGCGCCCACAGTCCGGGCAAGGGTAAGGCTTTTTCAGATTCTGGGCACACTTGTGGCTCTGCAGGGCTGGGTGATCGGGAAAGGTACAACCACAGTCAGGGCAGATGGGACTTCCTGAGGTCTGCCGGGGAATCAGGCGGGGTTTGCTGGGCCGCCGGCCACGCTTCCCCTTTCGAGGCGCCTCCTTAGGCGGGAATACTTCCTTCTCTTTATTCTTCTTTCTGGTTTCTACAGGGACACAAAGGAGAAATTAACAAATACTGGGCTTCTACTCTTTCCTATTAGTGTTACAGATTATAAAACAGACTCAATACCATCTTCAAGGAGTGTTAGTGACACAGACAACCAACAAAGTGAGACATACCGCTCAGAATATGGAGGGTATTACCGAAGCCCCTAATCCAGCTTGGAGAAGTCAGGGAAAATTTCTTGGAAAGATTAAGCTGACTATAAAAACTAAAACTATTTTTAAGAGGTTAAATTTAAGGCAGGAAATGAAAACAAATGAGGTATGATCTGGTAGTAACTAGGTCATAAGGCCCTCTAAGTCCATGCTTCTCAAATTTTATTGTGATCCTAATCATTTGGAGAGTTTAATGAAACACATTAGGGCTTCGCAGGTGACACAGTGGTAAAGCTGCCTGCTAATGCAGGAAACTCAGGAGATGAGGGTTCCATTCCCAGGTTGGGAAGAATCCCTTAGAGGAGGAAATGGCAACTGAATCCAGTATTCTTGTCTGGAGGATCCCATGGACAGAGTAGCTTTGAGAGCTACAGTCCATGGAGTTGGACACGACTCAGCGAATAAGCATGCAGGCATAAAACAGACTGCTGGGCCCTACTCCCAGTTTGGGATTCAGCAGGTCTAAGGTGGGGCCTGGGATTCTGCATTTTCTAATACATTCCCAAGTGATGCTGCTGCTGGTGGTGGTGGTTGTCTGAGACCACACTCTGAAAACCGTTAAACCTAAATACACGGCCAAATCAACTGGGGCTATTGAAAATACACACAGACACATCTATATGAGTAAATGAATACTTCTGGGATAGGGTCCAGAAACGTGTATTTTCACCAAATTCCCCCAATTGACTTACATATAACTGCCAACCATTTGACAGCTGCCTTGGCAAAAACTGAAAAGTTTTAAGCAAGGAAGTATGTCAAAACTTAGAAAAATCTCTGCTCTTAGAGAACCTGGCAAAGAAATTCCAGCCCAGAGTTGCATCTGCCTCTGTAGGTGGATCTGGGGTCCTTCTACTTGAATGGGCTTAATCAGAGCCTTGCTTCATCCTGAGGGCTAAAGATTCCTGCACTGATCAGGGTCACTCGGGCAGAAGGGCAAAAACAGGCCAGTGCACACCAGACCACTCTTCCCCATTGGATCCTTTCATCCAAACCTGGAAAACTCAAGAGGTATAGGCTCTCAGTGTTTGCTGCTCAGTCCTGTCTGACCCTGTGACTCCATGAATCACAGTCCACCAGGCTCTTCTGTCCACTGAATTCTCCAAGCAAAAATACTGGAGTGGGGTGCCATGCCCTTCTCAAGGGAATCTTCCTGACCCAGGGATTGAACCTGGGTCTCCTGCATTGCAGGCAGATTCTTTACCTTCAGAGCTTCCAGGGAAACCTCTCTTAGAGCCTAATTTAAAACAGGGTGGAGGCAGAGTCCTAGGAAGTAGGCAAGAGGGTGGTGGAAGTGGAAGTTTAGTTGCTCAGTCATGTCTGACTCTTTGTGACCCCATGGACTGTTGCCGACCAGGTTCCTCTGTCCATAGGATTCTCCAGGCAAGAATACTGGAATGGAGAGCCATTTCCTTCTCCAGGTGATCTTCCTGACCCAGGGATCCAACCAGGGTCTCCTGCATTGGCAGATGGATTCTTTACCACTGAGCCACCTGGGAAGCCCCAAGAGGGTAGTAACTCTTTTTAAAAGTTCACTGATCCATTTGCACAACAGACAACTGCATGTGGTCAGTTTAGAAACTGACAACAGGGATTGGACACCATCACAGAGACAAAAACTCTGAAGTTGTTTAAATAAATACAGTAAATGGAGCATTCCAGCTTGGGTCATAGCTACCCCTCGGCACCGAAAAACTCTGGACTGAGTCATTAGCGGCTGCAAGCCCTCCAGAGGCATTTTTCACTCACTTCTTTGGACTGCTACCCCTTTTGGGCACTCCTGTGGATCCAGGGCAGCCGTTTCCCAATCATCGGTATTTCGTTCCAACCAGGAGATGAGGGCTGGTTTGGGACCTGCGCACCCTGTGGGAAGGAGAACCAGTCAGGCCCAGCTCATACACAATGCTGGGTAGATTGATCTACCCGGTGGCATCATCTGCCCAGCCCCCGTCCTCCTCCCCTGACACAACGTGGTCGCAGGCCAGGACCCTGGACCTCTAGATTCCCTGCTCCTCCCACCCTCAGCTCCTCCATCCCTTCGGGCCGCGGAAGCAGACTGGGCCGGGCCTCACCGAGCGCGCCCAGGTGGCCGTAGGTCTCCTGCATCACGTCCCGGTATAGGGCCCTCTGCGCGGGCCGCAGACACCCCCATTCCTCCCGGGAGAAGTACAAGGCCACGTCCCCGAACTTCACCGCCCTCGGTCTCCTTCCCCTTCTCCGGCCCCCTGGTCCGGGGACCCCTTCTCCTGGTCCCCGCGCAGGAAGCGGAGGCGAAGGCCGCGCCATCGGACCCGAGAAGCCGGCACCACGGCCTTGCCCGTCCCAGCGTCGGCCCTTGGGCGCTGGAGGGGCCGGGGATTTGGGAGCCCCCGCCGGACCCGTGCGGAGCGTGCCGGGGAGGCCCGGCGGGAACCGGAATCAGCCGCCTGCGGGGCTAACGGAAACCTTTCGCTGTTATTCAGGAAACTCCTGCCCGAACTTGGGTGAAAGGCACCGGAAGATGCCTTCGGGGAAAATGGCGGCGCCGCTACTGCACCGCCTTTGCCTGAAACACAGGCAGCTTCCAGCTATCGATTTTATTGACCGGAGCGCCATGCCGGCTGCCTAACCTCTTTGCCCTCAAGTGTGATGGCGCTGCGATTGGGCTTCACGCCCTTTTTCCCCCCCGTTCCACGCGCTCATTGGGCGACGCCCGAAGATCGACCATTCTGATTGGGTGATGCCGAAAGCGGCTTGTTTGAACGAAGCCAAGGGAAGCGTAAGGGCAGAAAAGCTGGACCCTCGGGTCGAGTGACTGCCAGAAGTCTTGAGGCAGAAAGGGGCGAACCCGTCGGGATCAGGAACGGTCCCCTGTTCCCTAGAGGTGCAGCCCAGCCGAGGGAGGGAAGGATTTCAGCGACGGAGCCACTCTGGCCAACCGAGGCCCGCGATTTCCCTGGGTTGTCTTTCCTCTTTCTCTTCCGATAGTGGGTTAATTCCTTATTGCCCTTTGAGGTAGGGAATTAATATTAAGTGTTTCCTGTGTGCAGGTACACGCCCAACATACTACACATTTCAACTTATTTATTTTTTGCTACTTCTGTGTGAAGTGATGCTTATCATCCTGGTTCTACCGATGAGGAAACAGAGGGTACTTGCTAGTAAGCAGAAGGAACAAAGATTTTGTGGTACTGAAGAAAAACGCACCAGCCTAAAACTTGCGAGTTGAGTTTTATTCAGGGACCTTAACTGAGGACTATATTCTCTCCGATAGCTCTGAGGAACTGCTCCGAGGAAGGAGACAATATATATAGCAGATTTTGTTGGAAATATTTTTGGAAATAATATTTCCACAAAAAATATGTGTTGGAAATATACACGTGTTTTATATATATATGTATGTATAATTATAAAATCAAAAGATTTTTGCTGATCACATTTCAAATTAATGATATTGTGCTTTTCTCTGTTGGAAGAGCATCGGAACGTGTTGAAATTGTTCTTTAGATATGCAACTTATTTTAACTATCTAGCCCAGTATCTCGGAGAAGGCAATGGCGCCCCACTCCAGTACTCTTGCCTGGAAAATCCCATGGATGGAGGAGCCTGGTGGGCTGCAGTCCATGGGGTCGCTGAGAGTTGGACACGACTCAGTGACTTCACTTTCACTTTCCTGCATTGGAGAGGGAAATGGCAACCCACTCCAGTGTTCTTGCCTGGAGAATCCCAGGGACGGCGGAGCCTGGTGAGCTTCCGTCTATGGGATCGCACAGAGTCGGACACGACTGAAGTGACTTAGCAGTAGCAGCCCAGTATCTAAAGAATAGAATGCTTCTTGTATTTTTCCGTCTTGAATTCACCTCAGGGTGCCCCTTAGGACAGGGACAGGGGGACTTGGCGGTTTTAGTGGCTGATGGCTTGATGGTGGGCAACATTTGCGGTTTATTCATTTATTAATTCAGTTCAGTTCAGTCGCTCAGTCGTGTCCGACTCTTTGCGACCCCATGAATCGCAGCACGCCAGGCCTCCCTGTCCATCACCAACTCCTGGAGTTCACCCAGACCCATGCCCATGGGTCAGTGACGCCATCCAGCCATCTCATCCTCGGTCGTCCCCTTCTCCTCCTGCCCCCAATCCCTCCCATCATCAGTCTTTTCCAATGAGTCAACTCTTTGCATGAGGTGGCCAAAGTACTGGAGCCTCAGCTTCAGCATCATTCCTTCCAAAGAAATCCCAGGGTTGATCTCTTTCAGAATGGACTGGTTGGACCTCCTTGCAGTCCTAGGGACTCTCAAGAGTCTTCTCCAACACCACAGTTCAAAAGCATCAATTCTTTGGCGCTCAGCCTTCTTTGCAGTCCAACTGTCACATCCATACATGACTACTGGAAAAACCATATGCATTTATTCATGCCAATATTATGGCATAAATAGCAGGATATCGTCCCTCTCCATAGGGCCCCGCCCTCTTGGTCGGGGGGTACCCCCCCTAAGCTTGTGAGATTTCAGTTCCCCCATCAGGGATTGAACCCTAGCCACAGAAGCGAGAGCCTGGAATCCTAACCCCTTGGCCACCAGGGAACTCCCATACAGGGCCCCCTCTTGGTCATAAATTCAGGTAAGGTTTAAGAGGCATTTCATAATCAATTTGTCCCATGGCACCAGGAATTTTCATTCCTAGGTCAGAGGAGGATTTTATTGATCAGCCACCCAATGTGCTATTTTTGGATTAGGACCAGGAAATGTTTTCCCCTGTTGCTTCTTCATACCTAGAATCACACTGTTAGAATTATTTAATATAGAGTTATATATATGATCAACTGCCTCAAGACATTTAGCCACCATTAATTCTCTTGGAGGCCTGGTTATACATTAGGTAATGCAAGAGGCAACAATCTTATAAAATAGATAGGCTATAAGTAATACAGCTAGTAATATTAATAAGATTATAGTACAGCAGAGAGACACAGGGCTTCCCTTGTGGCTCTGTCAGGAAAGAATCTGCCTGCAATGAGGGAGACCTGGGTTCCATCCTTGGGTTGGGAAGATCTGCTTGAAGAGGGCATGGCAACCCACTCCAGTATTCTTGCCTGGAGAACCCCATGGACAGAGGAGCCTGATGGGCTGCAGTCCATGGGGTTGCAAAGAGTCCAACATGACTGAGCGACTAAGCACAGCACAGCAGAGAGACACAGAGCATACATAATTTGAAAACAACAAAAAGAACAAATTTCAATGATTAGTATAGCTAGTTGTGATTTGGTTATAAGAAACCATCAAGTCCAGAGGTGAACTAGCTATGCTCAGTCACTCAGTGTGTCCAACTCTTGTGACCCCATGGACTGTACTCCGACAGGCTCCTCTGTTCATGGAATTCTCCAAGCAGGAACACTGGAGTGTGTTGCCATTTCGTATTCCAGGGGATCTTCCCGACCCAGGAATCAAGCCCCCATCTTGTGCATCTCCTGCATTGGCAGGCAGATTCTTAACCACTGTGCCACCAAAAACAGTATAGCAGTTCCTCCATTTCAATGATTAGTATAGCTAGTTGTGATTTGGTTATAAGAAACCATCAAGTCCAGAGGTGAACTAGCTATGCTCAGTCACTCAGTGTGTCCAACTCTTGTGACCCCATGGACTGTACTCCGACAGGCTCCTCTGTTCATGGAATTCTCCAAGCAGGAACACTGGAGTGTGTTGCCATTTCGTATTCCAGGGGATCTTCCCGACCCAGGAATCAAGCCCCCATCTTGTGCATCTCCTGCATTGGCAGGCAGATTCTTAACCACTGTGCCACCAAAAACAGTATAGCAGTTCCTCCGAAATTGAAAAATAGAATTTATTACCTAGCAACTCCACTTTGAATATATACTCCAAAGAAGTCAAAGCAGGGTCTTAGGAGATATTTATGCACACGTGTTTATAGCAGCATTATCCACAATAGTCAAGGGGTAGTAGCAACCCAAGTATCTGTGGACCAATGAATGGATAATGAAAATGTGTTTACAAACAATGGAATATTAACCAGTTTTAAAAAATTAAGAAATTCTGCAAAATGCTACAACTTGGATGAAACTTGAGGACATTATACTAAGTAAAATAAACCAGTCACAAAATGATAAATACTGTATGGCTGCACTTATATGAAGTATCTAAAGTAGCCAGTTTCATAGAAACAAAGTAGCATGGTGGTTGGGTGATTATCATGGGCTGAGGAGAGAGGAATAGGAAGGTGTTTTTTTTCTTTTTTTTTTTTCTTCTTTCTTGTTTTCTTTTTTGTTGTTATTCTAGTGGGGTTATAGAAAGGATTATATACCATGATTGGATGGGAGTTAGCCCAGAGGTGCAAGGTTGGCATGACATCTGAAAATTAATTCATGTAATACATCATGTGTCAATAAAATAAAGACAAAGACCACAGAATCATCTTAACAGATGTGCAAAAAGAATTTGACAAAATCTTTTACATTCCTTTACATGCAGTGTCCAGAAAAGGCACATCTACAGAGACCGAAAGCAGATTAGTGGTTGCCAGGAGCTGAGGGAGGAAAGAATGAGGAGTGATGGCTGAGGAGTTTCTTTCTGGGGTTACGAAAATGTGCTTAGTTGATTGTGGTGATGGTTTCATAACTCTAAATATACCAAAAACAAAAACAAAAACCCAACCCACAACCATTGAATTGTACAGTTTAAACGGGTGAATTATATGGTGTGTGAATAATATTTCAATAAAGCCGTTAAAAAACAAAACTATGTCTTGCCTGGAGAATCCCAGGGACGGGGGAGCCTGGTGGGCTGCCGTCTCTGGGTAGCACAGAGTCGGACACGACTGAAGCAATTTAGCAGCAGCAGTATTAGTCATAGACATAGCATGATGATCGTGGTAAATAATTATAAAAGGCTCCCTAGACACTCTAGGACAGCCCCTCCCCAAGCTTCAGCTCATTACGCCCTCTGTTCCTCTCCCCTTCAGGCATTTTGCTGGGTTTGAGTAATCCGCTTCTCTCGTCTAAGAACTCGCTTAATTAGGTACGCTGTGAATAGACGAATAAAAAGCAAAATAGGCATAGGGAGGAGACCACGAAAGGCCCTCGCAGAGCGCCCCCAGGTGGCCGTAGGTCTCTACATCACTTTCGGTAAAGAGCCTTCTGCGCCTCAGATTTCACTTCAAGAAGAAATACTCGGCCGCGGCGGTAAAGCTAAACAGCTCACAGCCTCCTCGGCGGGATCCAGGCTCTGGGCTTCAAGTGCGGAACGGTGCTGGTGCGGCGCTTGAATTCTTCCAGCCCCCAAGTCCTGGATGCCCCAATCCAAGGGCCACTCTCTTTTCCGAGCCAAGGAGCACTGCCTTGCTAGACCGGGCGTCTGAGTCGGCCCGGATCTGGCTACGCGTGGGGCCAAGCTGCGGCCAAAACAGAGGAATCATAGCGTCGTGGGTCACTCTAGAACTCGAGTGAACAAAGGCATCGGAAAATGCCCTAAGAGAATATGCGGCAACTGCCTTCACAACCATCATTCAAATACAGTCGGAAGCTAGTCATTCGTTTCCTTCAGATGATCTTATCAAATAAGAGCCAGCTCCAAATATTTAGCTCCAGCTCTTAAAACTCCTAACCCCTCATTGGTGCTTGCAGAGATTAGCTTGAGGACGTGTCTTCTGACAATGCCGTGATTGGACTGTTTACATCACTGAAATAACGAAGTCCACGCTGATTGGCCTCCTGGGCCAGACTCCTGGACGCTGTTGCTAGGTAACGCCTGAAAAAGGGCCAGGTTTGCAGGTCTGCAGCAGGAGTCCCCAGGAGGTTACTATGCAGAGAGCCTGCACTGGTCAGTGCCCTCTGGGAGGTTCTACGTCGACTCTTTCTGTTCTGCTGACCCCCAAGGCCTCAGAGAGTGCGTCTTGACAGCAAAATGAACTGGGTTCCTGTCCTGAGAGATGCAAGTTTTATGGAACTGAGTACCTTTATGGAATTTCTACATTGTTCCAGGTGCAAAACAGCCTTCTCATTGGAATCATCTAACCCTGAGCAATGCTCCATATGAGGGCAGGGAGTGTGGTCCCTGTTAAAGACTCTTTGCCACCCCCAAGGACTGTAGCCAGGCCCCTCTGTCCATGGGATTTTTCCAGGCACGAGTACTGGAGTGGGTTGCCATTTCCTTTTCCCAACAACACAAGAGAAGACTCTACACATGGACATCACCAGATGGTCAACACCGAAATCACATTGATTATATTCTTTGCAGCCAAAGATGGAGAAGCTCTATACAGTCAACAAAGATAAGACCGGGAGCTGACTGTGGCTCAGATCATGAACTCCTGATTGCCAAATTCAGACTTAAATTGAAGAAAGTGGGCAACACCACTAGACCATTCAGGTATGACCTAAATCAAATCCCTTATGATTATACAGTGGAAGTGAGAAATAGATTTAAGGGTCTAGATCTGATAGATAGAGTGCCTGATGAACTATGGAATGAGGTTCATGACATTGTACAGGAGACAGGGATCAAGACCATCCCCATGGAAAAGAAATGCAAAAAGGCAAAATGGCTGTCTGGGGAGGCCTTACAAATAGCTGTGAAAAGAAGAGAAGCAAAAAGCAAAGGAGAAAAGGAAAGATATAAGCATCTGAATGCAGAGTTCCAAAGAATAGCAAGAAGAGATAAGAAAGCCTTCTTCAGNGTTCAAGACATTGTACAGGAGACAGGGATCAAGACCATCCCCATGGAAAAGAGATGCAAACAAGCAAAATGGCTGTCTGAGGAGGCCTTACAAATAGCTGTGAAAAGAAGAGAGGCGAAAAGCAAAGGAGAAAAGGAAAGATATAAGCATCTGAATGCAGAGTTCCAAAGAATAGCAAGGAGAGATAAGAAAGCCTTCTTCAGAGATCAGTGCAAAGAAATAGAGGAAAAGAACAGAATGGGAAAGACTAGAGATCTCTCCAAGAAAATGAGAAATACCAAGGGAACATTTCATGCAAACATGGGCTTGATAAAGGAGAGAAATGGCATGGACCTAACAGAAGCAGAAGATATTAAGAAGAGGTGGCAAGAATACACAGAACTGTACAAAAAAGATCTTCATGACCCGGATAATCACGATGGTGTGATCACTCATCTAGAGCCAGACATCCTGGAATGTGAAGTCAAGTGGGCCTTAGAAATCATCACTATGAACAATTTATCATGTAGTTATAAAAGAATCACCTTCAATAATCCTCTTATCTGGTCGTTGTCAACTTTTGATGGCTGGTCACTGTGCTTCTCACCTGCAAGGCTCTCTTCTCCTTTGCAAAACTTCTTGAACGACATGGCACTGCACGTTCATTAGCAGTTCCTGGACCAAGAGTGTTGTTGATGTTGCAAGTTGTGTCTGCTGCTTTATAACCCAATTTGAACCCAAATAAGAAAACTGCTCAAATTTTCTTTTTGCCTAACATCATTTTCCTAATCTAAAATAAATATAAACATCAAGTAATGAGTCATTAGTAAAAGGACAGAAAGGAAGAAATGCACGTTAAAATGATGTACAACATAACCACGTTTATTAAAGAGTATTCCTATATCAAAGAGCAAAGTTCAACAATGCAAAACCATATTTACTTTTTCACCAACTTAAATAAATGTCCATTCACAGATGAATGGATAAAGAAGATCTGGTACATATACACGATGGAATATTCCTCAGCCACTAAAAAGAATGCCATTTCCAACAACCTGGATGGACCTGAAGATTATCATACTAAGTGAAGTGAGTGAGTGCAAAAAAGACAAATATCATATGATATAGTTATCTGCAAAATATTAAAGCAATGATATAAATGAACACACTTACATAACAGAAACAGACTCACAGACTTTGAGAAGGCACTTACTATTACCAGGGGTGAAGTGTACAGGGTGGGCAGGGATAGACTGGGACTTTAGGATGAATACGTATTCATTGCTATATTTAAAACAGATTAACCAACAAGGACCTACCATATAGCACAGGGAACTCTGCTCAATAAAGCTAAATGGAAAAGAATTTGAAAAAGAATAGATACATGTAGGTGTATAACTGAATTGCTTTGCTATACATCTGAAACTAATACAACACTGTTAATCAATTATATTAATATAAAATAAAAAATTTTTAAAGCAGATTAAAAAGGGGGGGGACATGTTGGTTGATGAATTATATTTTCCATGGGGGCCTCCTTTCTCTAATACATGTATTTACTCACTGAAAGGGGGTAAAAAATGAACTAAAAAAGAGGCAGCATTTTAGTTATCTTAAGAAATCCAAGAGTCTATTCATTAATCTATCAATTAAAATTTTAAGTCATGGACTGAAGTATCCCCAATATACCAAGGTACTTGTTTTCTCAGATGAATGAATCAGAGAGGTGACAACATCACTGAAGTGCTGATATAACTAAACCTAGCCTCCTAACCCAGCAAGTACTGCAGACTGCAAGGAACAAGGCCTAGCATCCCTGCTCTGCCCTTCATTCACCTTTCCTCCTCTACTCAGGATAAGGGAAGACATTGCCAAGCTGATGACATTTGAGAATCACAGAGTTTTATAATTGAATGGGCCCTGGGAGAGCATGAAACCCAATTGCCTCATTTTATTTCTTCTGAACAAGGAAGCCAGAGGATCCAAGTAAGAATCTCAAAGTCACAGATCTAAATAAAGGGCCGAGGTGTTCTAGGGAAATGGGGCAGGGCCTCAATGGTACTGAAACAAGGGAAAGCAACAAGCATGTTTATATTGGACCTTGGAGGCCAGGTTTTCTTCTGTTCCGACGTCAGTGAGTCCGTCTCAGCAGACCCCAACAGATCCAGAACTGTTTTTAAAGTACTGTATCATGTTGGACCTATTGTGCTTTCTAATTGTCATCTCATTCTTTCCTATGAATATTCCTGATCATTGCCCTTGGTGGATTGATAACAATTTGCAGATTCCTCTTCCAACCCCTCCATTAGACTGTGAGCTCATGAAGAACTAAAACCAGGTCTTCTACAAACCTTTATCCTCACAACTTAGCTCGCTAGGCCTGGTAGAGACAAAAGGTATGGAATCACCATGTGAAAGTGAAGTGAAAGTGAAAGTCGCTCAGTCGTGTCCAGCTCTTTGCAACCCCATGGACTACACAGTCCACAGAATTCTCCAGGTCAGAATACTGGAGTGGATAGTCTTTCCCTTCTCCAGGGGATCTTCCCAACTCAGGGATCAACCCAGGTCTCCCGCATTGCAGGCAGATCATTTACCAGCTGAGCCACAAGGGAAGCCCTATCCCTTCTCCAGCAGATCTTCCCTACCCAGGAATCAAAAACCAGGGTCTCCTGCATTGCAGGCAGATTCTTTATAACTGAGCTGTCAGCGAAGTCCTAACTACATGAATGTTGTAGTTAATTCCAAAGAAGTATCACAGCTTCATTTCCTACAACTTGAGGGACCAAAAGCCAATGGAACTAAAGTGACTTAATAATGTGTTGAATATATAAACATTTTAACAATCTCACTTCAATACTCTAAGGAAAGCACAAAACAAATTTGAGTTTTTCATAACATATGACATGCTATCCAGTTTTCCAAAGAAGAGATCAGTGTAGGTTGCCTTAGGATTATGGTAGTAGAGAGGGAGAGAAGTGGACGGATGTAGGATGGGTTTAGATGAGGAGATGAAAGGAACTTGCTGAGACTGAATGAGATGTGAAAAGACAAAAACCAAGGGAAAGGCCAAGGACAGTGGTGATGCCATTGACTGAGAAGGGAAAAACTACAAGGAAAAACAAGCATTCTAAGTCAGGGAGGAGGAACTTAAGATTTCTATTGTTCAATGTTAAGATTAAAATAGCTATCAGATAACCCAATGAAAACATCAAGGAGACAACTGGACATAGAAATCTGCAGTTCCAGAGAGAGTTCTAGGCTAGAGAACTTATTTGGGAATTACCGACACGTAGATAACCATAGCAATGGATGAGGATAGAAAGGGTAATGTACAGACCAGGAGGAACCCCAGGAGAGGGAACTGGGGCCCTCCCTCCAATATTTAATAACCTCGTGGTATGTGTGCAAAACAATGCTGGAAACTGTGGCAAACAAAAATATCCAATGCACTGTTTTTCCTTCAATGACCTTATAATGCAACCTCTTTCATGTATAAGAAAAGAAAAGCCTACTCAAAGTATTGGAAAGTACAGAGAGTTACGAGTCAGGAACCATGAACTTTAACCATTCTACAGCTGTCCCAAGTTAAAGTGACTAACTTCTCAGGGTTTCCAATTCCTCACTCACAGAAATAAGGATTAGCTGAATCTGCCAGCTCTACTATTTCCCAATGTCCTGATTTCCATGTGGCATCCAAGTGACACACTCCAGGCCCTCAAAAGGCAGGCTACCACTCATTGCTGTTCCAGAAGTGCACAGAAGCCATCAGAGGGGATGGCTGGAAGCGAAGTCCCCAAGCAGCTGCTGCCTGCAAGCTTTTCCTGTTGGAACAGGGTCATCTGACAGAACTCAAAATATCTGCATTCTTGGTTTCCAGCTGGAGTTTATGTCAGATCACTGGAATCCCGGGGACCAGTGAGAAGAGCAGATTTACCCTCTCTATCACATTTTCTTGATTCTACAAATTAACATTCTCAAAGGCATCAAATTTCCATGACCATAGGAGATATTAGATAGAAGTAGTCCAGGTGGGTGGCCTTATGGATCAAAGTACCCCAGGCTTAACCATGAAAGAGCACCAAGAAAGCAGTTCAGTAAGATCACATACTTACACAGTAGGTGATTGTTTATATCTACTCTAGGTGACTGCCCACCTGGACAGAGCTGACTGGCAGAACAGATGAACTAAACTGGGTCAATCAGGTTCTTTTTGAAAAATGTCAATTTGCATGAAAAACTCCAGATACTGTAGGTCAATATACAGCCTTGACGTACTCCTTTTCCTATTTGGAACCAGTCTGTTGTTCCATGTCCAGTTCTAACTGTTGCTTCCTGACCTGCATACAGATTTCTCAAGAGGCAGGTCAGGTGGTCTGGTATTCCCATCTCTTTCGGAATTTTCCACAGTTTACTGTGATCGACACAGTCAAAGGCTTTGGCATAGTCAATAAAGCAGAAATAGACATTTTTCTGGAACTCTCTTGCTTTTTCCATGATCCAGCGGATGTTGGCAATTTGATCTCTGGCTCCTCTGCCTTTTCTAAAACCAGCTTGAACATCAGGAAGTTCACGGTTCACGTATTGCTGAAGACTGGCTTGGAGAATTTTGAGCATTACTTTACCAGCATGTGAGATGAGTGCAATTGTGCGGGAGTTTGAGCATTCTTTGGCATTGCCTTTCTTTGGGATTGGAATGAAACCTGACCTTTTCCAGTCCTGTGGCCACTGCTGAGTTTCCAACTTGGCTGGCATATTGAGTGCAGCACTTTCACAGCATCATCCTTTAGGATTTGATATAGCTCAACTGGAATTCCATCACCTCTACTAGCTTTGTTCGTAGTGATGCTTTCCAAGGCCCACTTGACTTCACATTCCAGGATGTCTGGCTCTAGATGAGTTATCACACCATCGGGATTAACCAGGAGATGAAGATCTTTTTTGTACAGTTCCTCTGTGTATTCTTGCCACCTCTTCTTAATATCTTCTGCTTCTGTTAGGTCCATGACATTTCTGTCCTTTATCAAGCCCATCTTTGCATGAAATGTTCCCTTGTTATCTCTCATTTTCTTGAAGAGATCTCTAGTCTTTCCCATTCTGTTGTTTTCCTCTACTTCTTTGCATTGATTGCTGAAGAAGGCTTTCTTATCTCTTCTTGCTATTCTTTGGAACTCTGCATTCAGATGCTTATATCTTTCCTTTTCTCCTTTGCTTTTCGCCTCTCTTCTTTTCACAGCTATTTGTAAGGCCTCCCCAGACAGCCATTTTGCTTTTTTGCATTTCTTTTCCATGGGGATGGTCTTGATCCCTGTCTCCTGTACAAGGTCACGAATCTCATTCCATAGTGAGAACGCTGCACTGGAAGAAACACAAGCTGGAATCAAGATTTCCAGGAGAAACATCAATAATCTCAGATATGCAGATGACACCACCCTTATGGCAGAAAGTGAAGAGGAACTAAAAAGCCTCTTGATGAAAGTAAAAGAGGAGAGTGAAAAAGTTGGCTTAAAGCTCAACATTCAGAAAACGAAGATTATGGCATCCAGTCCCATCACTTCATGGGAAATAAACGGGGAAACAGTGGAAACAGTGTCAGACTTTATTTTTTTGGGTTCCAAAATCACTGCAGATGGTGACTGCAGCCATGAGATTAAAAGATGCTTAATCCTTGGAAGAAAAGTTATGACCAACCTAGATAGCATATTCAAAAGCAGAGACATTACTTTGCCAACTAAGGTTCGTCTAGTCAAGGCTATGGTTTTCCAGTAGTCATGTATGGATGTGAGAGTTGGACTGTGAAGAAGGCTGAGCGCCAAAGAATTGACACTTTTGAATTGTAGTGTTGGAGAAGGGTCTTGAGAGTCCCTTGGAGTGCAAGGAGATCCAACCAGTCCATTCTGAAGGAGGTCAGCCCTGGGATTTCTTTGGAAGGAATGATGCTAAAGCTAAAACTCCAGTACTTTGGCCACTTCATGCGAAGAGTTGACTCATTGGAAAAGACTTTGATGCTGGGAGGGATTGGGGGCAGGAGGAAAAGGGGATGACCGAGGATGAGATGGCTGGATGGCATCACTGACTCAATCGACGTGAGTCTGAGTGAACTCCGGGAGTTGGTGATGGACAGGGAGGCCTGGTGTGCTGCGATTCATGGGGTCGCAAAGAGTCGGACATGACTGAGAGACTGAACTCAACTGTAGGTCGAGAGAGATGCATCACTTCAATAGCAGGGCCTTGGGTTCCCCCAAGCCGCTCTGCTTCTTTTTCAAGACAGAGGTTGTGAGATCATCATTTGATTAATAACTCTCTAGGTAATCATGTATGACAAACCTAGACAGCATATTAAAAAGCAAAAGCATTACTTTTCCAACAAAGATCCACATAGTTAAAGCTACAGTTTTTCCAGTAGTCATGTATGGATGTCAGAGTTGGACAATAAAGAAGACCAAGCACTGAAGAACTGATGCTTTTTAAAGGTGGTATTGGAGAAGACTCTTGAGAATCCCTTGGACTGCAAGGAGATTCAACCAGTCAATTCTAAAGGAAATCAGTCATGAATATTTCTTGGAAGGACTGATGCTGAAGCTCCAATACTTCAGCCACCTGATACAAAGAGCTGACTCATTAGAAAAGACCCTGATGCTGGGAAAGATTGAAGGCAGGAGGAGAAGGAGACAATAGAGGAAGAGATGGTTGGATGGCATCACTGGCTCAATGGACATGAGTCTGAGCAAGCTCCGGGAGTTGGTGATGGACAGGGAAGCCTGATGTGCTGCAGTCCATGGGTCGCAGAGTCAGACACGACTGAGCGACTAAACAACAAATCATGTGGTCAGTCTCATTCCTTGACTCTGTTAGCCACTGTCAGTTCTAAAGCTTGCAATCAGGAGAACCTTATCTTGTAAGTATCAGTCTCCCCATTTTCCAGATAAGGAAACAGACTTGGAAAAAATAAGAAATATGCTGTATACCTCCTAGCTATTGAGAGCACCAACTTTAGGAAGCAAGTCCATCTGATTCTAAACTTCATGCCATTAACCACTAGGTCATCCCAAGTCTAAGTACTGGAGTGCAGGTTATTTTTGTCATAGAAATGAGCTTGTGCTGAGTCCTGTTTTATTTCTTGCTGAATAAATCATGGCATGCATTCAGAAAAAGTCATCTAGGGAAGGGGATAGCATCTGCAGCAGCCTCAAACTGAAGTTTGATGGTCCACAAATAAACCCACAACCTTGCCTATGGACACTTGGTCCCCACTAATTAAACTACATTTTGGCTACACTGACAAGGAGAAGATGCCTATGTTGTCCCACATCAACTGATCATCCTACAATAGATAAGACAGAATGTTTCCTCTGTACAGTCAGTTCAGTTCAGTCACTCAGTCGTGTCCGACTCTTTGTGACCCCATGAATCGCAGCACGCCAGGACTTTTAAAATGGCAAGCAGTCTTCCAGCAGATGCGCTTCAATCAAACAAATAGGCATGAAATAGCTACAGCAGGAAGGCTTTAGCTCTTTAGGTCATGGACAGGTCTCCCACAACACCATGATTAACAAAGAACCAACCAGAACAGCCACAGTTGAACAACTGGGGTGGGTGAATCTATCTACATCTCTTTAGAATAGAATCAGATCATGGTGAAAAAAAAAAAATCTAAATGCAACATGAAGCCAATTGTTATATGTCAAAATTTAGAGCTGCTGATCCTTATATGTAGTAGAAGCACTCTTGGGGTCACAAAGAGTTGCACACGACTGTGTGACTAACACTTCCATGTACTCATATAGTTCCTAGTTCCCTTGTCCTATTCCCTTGTCTCTGGTTGACAAGTTTAACCTGGGAGTTGTATCCAAGACGGGTGTGCTTGCTCACTTTGCTTGGGTTCCTGGCCATTTGGTGTCTTCCCAGAGCCATCCCTAACTCTGCTTTTTCTCTGGATACTGGTTTTCAGCATCCTGCCTATGCTTTCTCCATTTTATGTAGACAAATGCCTCTTTCAACTACCATTTCTGTTGTGTGGCCAATGGCACCAGGGGACTGACACAACTATGAAGCCCAAACATAGAACAGAGCTGAGGTTAGATGGGACATACTGCCTTAGGGATTGTCTTAGTCTTCTCAAATTTGGTACAAATGAATTTCAGGCTTAGTACTGCTTCTAGGAAAAAAAAAAAAAAAAACAGAGAAGTGTAAACTGAATGACACACTGATGATGTTATGGTGGGTGGGCAGCAGTCCTTGCCAAAGAGGATGACAGTCTTGCATAAGGGATGCTAACACTCACCCTTGACCACTCTTCAGAAGTGCCTGTAATGGATCTTGAGGGTCAGAGACAGACAGAGGCCATAGTGTTGTTATTAAGAGGACATGAAAAAAAATCCAAGTAACCTCAGGTCCCCCCTTCCCAACCACTCACCCATATAGGCATGGCCTCTCCCATCTGTCTGCCCTCCTGATCCCCTGAGACATCAGGCCTGATATCTGCCACACATTAGCACACTCCCCACCTTTCCCTGTCCCCAAAGACTATACACCCCATGATCAAAATCAGAGGCTATGTCAGTTTCTTTTTCCCTTTCACTCCCAGCCTCTAACACAGTGCCTGGAACGAATTCAGATTTCAACAAATGTCTGCTGCATGTATGACAAAATGAACAAAAGAGACGCAAAAGCATCTCCGCTGATGAATCAGTTTCAATAAAGAAAAACAATGTCACAGGGAAACTATTTTCTTTGTCAGCAAAGTAGAGTCCCATCATTTTTACACTCCACTGACTCATTCTGAACACGGTGTCGGGAACAATACAGGACCAGAAGACAATTAGCCGGAAACAAAACAATCAGTGGACCCGTCTGGGGTTTGAGCGACGTATAGATCAAATGTCTTTAATTTGCTAGCTCCTTCTCATTTGGCCACAATGGATGATTTTTGGCTGCACTGTACCAGGAATAATTGTCCCTCATATATCCCCAATCAGCTGCCATTTAATGACTAGTCAAAAGTGACAACATAAAAGGTGCGATGACTTTCACTGTATTTGGCAAACCTTGGACTAACCTCCACTGATTTGCCCGTGGAATGGTGATCCCGGGGACACCCTGCACAGCTGTCTCCAGTCACTGCTGCTTGTCTTCAGTAATCACAAGGCCCTTGAGTTGGAAAGGGACGTCTGATGGGACCTTGGGTTCTTACACTACCTTCCTTGACAGTGGACCATCCACAATCTCCTGACTTCTATCCAAATGGTGTCACGTATCACAGTGGTCAAATGACCTGTCTCCCCAAACCAGCAACTGAGATCATCTATCCAAAAAAAGAGATTTGGAAAGCGTTCAGGAGTTCAACAGACTGGCCAGCCAAATGAGGCCCATTTATGTTCCAGATGGCCATCTCCTCATCTCAGCTCATGTTCTGGGGTCGCTGCTCTGAAAATTCAGTGAATCTGAATTTAACTTCCGTGAGCCCCAAGAAAGTTCCTTTTCCTTTATTCCAATATCCTGTGTCCTCTTTTTTGGTCCAGTGGCAATGAAGGTTTACAGTTCTCTTGAAACGCACTTTAGCTAGCTATATGGTTGACCTCAAAAAATGAGTCCTTGAAAACCCTTACCCAAGACTGTTCCAGGATCCCTTCTCATCCCCAGACTTCTGAAACTTGAACAAGTCTGGCCACTGGTATACTTAAGAGATGCGGCCCTGTATGTTGCTAATCAGGAAAGTCTTCTTTGAATTTCCATGTTCTCCTAGTAGCCCAGCCCATGTTGATATCCTGCATCATCTATTCAAGAACAAAACATCTATGCTTCCTGTATAGAAGTCTCAACTCCTCAGCTAAATAAATGATAAGCTTCAGAGGCAGAAGCTATGTCTGCTCCAGACACAGTATTCTCGAAGCTCTAGAGAGCTATGCCCTCAGCAAAAATTTGCTAACTGTCTAAAGTATCCTTTCATATACAGTCAAGATAGACAATTCATAGACAGTCAGCTGAATTGTGTGTCATTGGCATGTAAAACAATTAACCAAACTGCAATCTGGACATGGCTTACAGACTGGCATCTCTGTACCTTGATGTTATCTCTTTGCTTACCTTTATCTCTGCCTTTTACCCAAACTGTAAATTCAGTGCAAATGTAAGAAGTCAGAGTGGTAGATGTTCTCTTCTAAAGGGTCAGCCCCCACTGTTTGTTCCCTAACATTTCAGCCACCTCTCACACCCTTCCCTCCACCCTCACTCCCCACTCCGTTTAGTTATCGACTTTGTTTGGTTCCTCAACTGTGCCATGGCCTCTTACCTCTAGGCACACAACGTCCTTCCAATCTAAGACACATGGTTTTCTCCCACCTTGTTGCCAAGCTAGCTATTACTCATATTTCAAGTCTCAACCTACATATTTCTTTCTGCAGAAGCTTTCTATGAATCCCTACAGTAAGTTGGATCCCCCGGAAAAGGAATCCCAAGCTTTTCTGTACTTTCCCAATAATGATGTCGATGCCACTCATTATAACCATAACAATCACTGACATTGACTATACACTTTCCATAGTGCAGGAATCTATTGACTCATTTAATCCTGATTAATAGCAGGTAGGAGGCTTCCCTTGTGCCTCAGCTGGTAAAGAATCTGCCTGCAATGCGGGAGACCTGGGTTCGATCCCTGGGTTGGGAAGATCCCCTGGAGAAGGGAAGGGGCAACCCCCTTCAGGATTCTGGCCTGGAGCATTCACAGACTGTATAGTTCGTGGGGTCACAAGGAGTCAGACAGGACTGAGCAACTTGCACTTCACATGGCAGGTAGCAAAAGTGAAAGTGAAAGTCCCTCAGTCGTGTCCGACTCTTTGAGATTCCATGGACTGTATAGTCCATGGAGTTCTCAGGCCAGAATACTGGAGGGGGTATCCTTTCCCTTCTCCAGGAGATCTTCTCAACTCAGGGGTCAAACCCAGGTCTCCCGCATTGCAGGCAGATTCTTTACCAGCTGAGCCACAAGGGAAGCCCAAGAACACTGGAGTGGGTAGCCTATCACTCCTCCAGGGGATCTTCCTGACCCAGGAATCAAACTGGGGGTCTCTGGCATTGCAGGCGGATTCTTTATCAACTGAGGGAAGGAACCCCTCAGGGAAGGAACCTGATTATCTCCATTTTAAAGAAGAGGAAATCAAGTCTCAACGATATTATCTTGAGTTCATATCACTCTACAAAGGCCACATTTCTCATCTAGTCTTACCCCAGAATTCATGTTCTTAACCAACACACCATTGCCTCATAAAACTCAACATGTAAGTGATTATTTATTTAACAACTAACAATTCCACTAGGCAACAAGTTCCAAAGAAGTCCCAGGGCTGGGGCTATTTTTTCTACAGTGTATTTCTAAAGCCAAATCTGAGAGCTAGCCCAGAGAAAGCACCCAAAAAGCATGAGTTCAAGGAACAAATGAAACAGCCAGTTGGTGAGCCCACCCAGCATCCCCAAATAAAAAGTATTGGCCTTCTCAAAGAGAAGATGTCAAACACTCCATCAAAAAAGCATCATGACCAAGCTCCTATTTATGCTAGTTTCCCTCTTTACGATCCAATCCTAGTCAAATTGAATCAAACATCCAGACCTAGAAAGGGTGTCATCTGGAGAGCAGTGAACCTAAGAAAATTCTCCCCCAGAAGCACGCAAGCACAGGGAGGTGCAAAGGAAGTGTCCGCAATAGCAAAGGAAGCCCAGGCAGTCTCCCCACCCTCACCCAGCGCATCACCACAGGACTCACCCCGTTCGCAGGTCCGTCCCCAGTAGCCAGTGCCCGTGCAGTCGCAGATGAAGCGGTTCCAGCCATCCTTGCACACGGCGTTGTTCTTGCAGGGGTAGCTGTCACACTGCTTGGCGCTCATCCGCGAGCACGAGGCTTGACACCCGCGGCGTTCTGCATCTCCGCCAGCTGCCGGATGTTCTTGCTGCGCCCGTCGATGAACAGGTCGCGGATGCAGCCCACGTAGCCGTAGTTGAGCATGGCGGTCCAGAGCTCGGTGGGGAGGATGAGGCCAGCGCGGTTCTCCGGCAGCCCGCCTAGGTACATGTCCCCCTCCAGGTCGAGGATCTCGCTCTCCCCGCTGGCGGTGAACGGTGTGCGCCTGCTGTTCACGGATATGGTACCTGGGATGGGAGGATGGAGACAGAGTGAGCTCACAGCCATCCTGGCATCCCAGGTGAGCCTCCCAGTTGATGAACCTAATGAAAGGAACCTAGCGGGTGAAACGGGAGACCAGTGTGGCCCGGCCAGGAGAGAACCATGTGAACCGGGAATGAAAGGCCACAAAATGGTGAAAAAGGACAGTGCAGGTCATTTGTTTCTGGTCCCTGGCAGCTGAGACAGCTGAGCCCAGAGGAAGACCCAGGACAAGCCCAGTGGCCAGGACCTAAAATACCCTTTTTTTTTTTTCCTACCTAAAAGTCTTGGCTGAAAGGCAGCATGCCATATGGGTTGACAGCAGCACCACTCCTTCCTGCGTTTAAATCCTAGCTCTGCCACCTACTAGCCAGATAACCCTGAAGAAGTGACTTCACTTTTCTGGTCCTCAATTTCCTCATCTGTAAAATGGGAAAGGAACTGTCCCACCTCACTGTCCCTTGCCGTGATGGCTGCGTGCATGCATGCTAAGTTGCTTTAGTCACATCCAATTTTGCAACCCTATGGACTGCAGGTGGATGAGCTCATATATGTAAGGTGCTTTTCACCCTGTACCCAGGACAGAGTCTATAAGTGCTGTCTGAGTCTTCACCACTGGCTCACCATTGCCAGAAGGATGAAACCTGCTCTTCTCTCTCTCTCCCCTGCTTCTCCATGCACTGATATCCTCTGTACTTGTCTTAGGTACTAGTCCAGCCAGTATGTATTTTCAACACCCATTGCTTTTGATAAATTTTAACGGAACATGTTTCTTCATGTGTTCACTTAACAAGTATGTATCAGAACCTGTTCTATCTCTAGTGTAGTTCTAGGCACAGACACGAATTTGACAGCCATGCCCCTGCTCTCATGAATCGGATGTTCCAGAGTAGAGGAAGAGAAAATAAATAAGTCACTAAATAAACAAAAGAGACGGACAAATGGCAGTTGGGAGGAAGGCAGTTAAATGGGTGCAGCAGCCCCAGCAGACGGGTTCTGCTTTCAAGTGGACAGTTGTTAAAGGCTTCTCTAAGCAGGTGACAGGTAAGCTGAAACCAGAATGCCGAGAAGGATCCAGGCATGCCAAGTCCAGGGGGAAGAGAAACGCATCTAGCACTGGGAATAGCACTTACAAAGGCCCTGGGGTAGGCAGGAGTGTGGCTAGAGTCGAGGTTGCCAGAGGAAGTCCACAAGAGATGAGATCAGAGCTGGACTGGTCACACGAGATCACAGATGGAACCCTGAGCCTGACCTGGGAACTTGGGATCTAGGGTTCCAGTCTTAAATGCCCTTCTAGCCCTGCACCAGTCCCTGAACCCAGTTACAGATCAATTTCCTAACTGAAAAATCGAACTGATACCTGAACATCATGCCAAAACTTTAGTCTTTTCAAAGTCCTTTACCAGTACCAGGATAACAGGGCCATCCATCAGCCAGCTTTCCTTCATCTGCGTCTCAATTCCCTCGGCTATGACAGGACAGCATGAAGGGCCTGGGAGATCAAATCAGATCAAGAAAGTGAAGCATACTGGAAATCACAAAGGGCACCCAGTGGCAGAAAGCAGAAAGAGCACGAGGGCCCGCTGGGGAGCTTAGTTAGGCCCGCTCCCCCAACTCTCCCCTGCAAATTTTCTCCTGGAAAAATCAGCTTTGCCTTTTTGCTTTTAACTCTTAAAGAAAAAAAAAACCTACATAACAATAAGGCTGTCCTGGCCACCATTTTTAGTACTTTCTGTGCTTTTCTGGACTCAAGCTTCAGAATAATCTTGTGGCTGACGTTCGTTTTCCCCTATTTTACAAATGAAGAAAGGGACTCAAGCCTCAACATCTTCTCTCTTGCACAGTTGGCCCTCTTTAGCCACCACACTCCACCGAAATAATCTGATCACCAACTAACAGCAAGAAGCTTCTACTGCCACGTGAAGAACAGCACCTGGAACCAATTTAAATAGTGGAGCCTTAAGCAATCCATTCTGAGCAAAATCCTCCTCTAAGTCTGTGACCACAACTGTTTTGAGAGTCAATCCTCCAGTTGGGGAATGAAAAGGTTCCCAAGATCACCTCTCAGTCATATTCTTCAGGATGAGCAGAAGGCACCACAGTTAGATACAATTAACTTTTTATAAGGATTCCCAGAAGCCTCAGTGGTAAAGAATCTGCCACCCAATGCAGGAGACACAAGAGATGCAGGTTTGATCCTTGGGTCAGAAATATCCTCTGGAGTAGGAAATGGAAACCCACTTCAGTATTCTTGCCCAAAGAATCCCATGGACAGAAGAGCCTGGTAGGCTAAAGTCCACAGGGTCGCAGAAATGTCAGAGAAGACTTAAGGGACTAAAAAACAAGGACGAAAGGTTTTTATAACTATTCATTTTAATATCAGTTCAGTGGCTCAGTCATGTCCGACTCTTTGAGACCCCATGAATCGCAGCACACCAGGCCTCATTTTAATATAGGTCTGTTCAAACCACTGCGCAATTGCACTCATCTTACATGCTAGCAAAGTAATGCTCAAAATTCTCCAAGCCAGTCTTCTTCAAGTGAACCAAGAACTTCCAGATGTTCAAGCCGGATTTAGAAAAGGCAGAGGAACCAGGGACCAAATTGCCAACATCTGCTGGATCATCAAAAAATCAAGAGAGCTCCAGAAAAACATCTGCTTTATTGACTATGCCAAAGCCTTTGACTGTGTGGATCACAATAAACTGTGGGAAATTCTGAAAGAGATGGGAATACCAGACCACCTGACCTGACCTGCCTCTTGAGAGATCTGTATGCAGTTCAAGAAGCAACAGACAGAACTGGCATGGAACAGCAGACTGGTTTCAGATAGGAAAAGGAGTACGTCAAGGCTGTATATTGTCACCCTGCTTATGTAACTTATATGCAGAGTATATGATGAGAAATGCTGGGTTGGAGGAAGCACAAGGAGGAATGAAGATTTCTGGGAGAAATATCAATAACCTCAGATATGCAGATGACACCACCCTTACGGCAGAAAGTGAAGAAGAACTAAAGAGCCTCTTGATGAAAGTGAAAGAGGAAAGTGAAAAAGTTGGCTTAAAGCTTAACACTCAGGAAACTAAGATCATGGCATCTGGTCCCATCACTTCATGGCAAATAGATGGGGAAACGATGGAAACAGTGGCTGACTTTATATTCTTGGGCTCCAAAATCACTGCAGATGGTGACTGCAGCCATGAAACTAAAACATGCTTGCTCCTTGGAAGGAAAGTTATAACCAACCTAGACAGCATAGTAAAAAGCAGAGACATTACTTTGCCAGCAAAGGTTCATCCAGTCAAAGCTAGTTTTTCCAGTAGTCACATATGGATATGAGAGTTAGACCATAAAGAAAGTTGAGCATCTAAGAATTAATGCTTTTGAACTGTGGTGTTGGAGAAGACTCTTGAGAGTCCAAGGGACTGCAAGGAGATCAAACCAGTCAATCCCAAAGTAAATCAACCCTAAATATTCATTGGAAGGACTGATGTTAAAGCTTCAATATGCTGACCACCTGATGCAAAGAACTGACTCATTGGAAAAGACCTTGATGCTGGGAAAGATTGAAGGCAGGATGAGAAAGGGATGGCAGAGGATAGATGGTTGGATGGCATCACTGACTCAATGGACATGAGATTGAGTAAGCTCCAGGAATTGGTGATGGACAGGGAAGCCTGACATGCTGCAATCCATGGGGTTGCAAAGAGTTGAACATGACTGAGCAACTAAACTGAACTGATAAGAACAACATACCAGAAAATACTCTCAGGAATAAACGAAGTTCTTCATTTCTTAAAAAAGCCTTCTGAAATTTCTTCAAATCTAACTTTTTTAAAGAATAGTAGACCCAAGTGTAAATATTAAAGTGCTCCCCAGGAAATGCGTTAAGAGCCTTTGTTTTTTTTTTTTTTTTCAATTGTAGTGTTTCCCATCTCCACAGCATGTTAAGGACAGGAGTGTCTCTGATACTGTATTTCTTCCATGATACGTTGTTTAAAAAATGAGTTTCTATCAGGTTTAAATATTTTTAACTAATCTGTTGACAAGAATATATTATAAAACAAAATAAAAACCTAAAAAGTAATATGGTAATTTGTGTTCTTACTGAAATAATTTGATTATAAAAAATTACTTATAAGAGCTAAATTACACTGTATAAATGTCACTTTTAAAACTTGTAAGTTTGACATAACATCTAAGACCCATTTTTGTGTCTCTAAGTCTATTTTGTGTCCCTTTTGAATTTTTAAACTTCTAATTAACTTATGAAAGTATTTCTGAATAAAAATAAATCTACATTTAAAAAACATTAAAATGTTGTTATGCTGCTTATATATGAAAATTATTTTGTTGTTGTTTAGTCACTAAGTCATGTCCAACTCCTTGCAACCCCGTGGACTGCAGCATGCCAGGCTTCCCTGTCCTTCACTATCTCCCAGAGTTTGCTCAAGCTCATGCCCGTTGAGTTAGTGATTCCATGAAACCATCTCATCCTCTATCACCTCCTTGCTTACTCAGTAAATTTTTATAGGCTTTAATCAAATTTATCAGTGTGTGCTGTATTCAGTAGCTAAGTCATGTCCACTCCTTGCCACCCCATGGACTACAGCACACCAGGCTTCCTGTTCTTCACTATCTCCTGGAGTTTGCTCAAATTCACGTCCATTGAGTTGGTGATGCCATCCAACTGTCTCATCTTCTGTCGCCCCCTTGTTTACTCAGTAAATTTTTATAGGTCTTGATCAAGTTTATCAGTATGTCAAAGGATTAAGCAATGCCATAGTGAAAATGAAGCCGCTCAGTCGTGTCCGACTCTTTGCGACCCCGTGGACTGTAGCCCACCAGGTCCTCCATCCATGGGATGCTCCAGCCAAGAATACTGGAGTGGGTTGCCATTTCCTTCTCCAAACCAATGCCATAGCACCCAAGTATAAAATTAAAGTGTTTTGTAATCAAAACTTGTTTGTCAAAAATGGGTCTGATGGTTCTAACCAGACAAAATAACACACTACTTGAAAAAGCAATTAGTGTTGATAATAAACAGAAATAGATATGTGGCAATTTTACATGTTCTAGCCTGCCTGTGACTCAGGTGACATTTAAGCTGTGCCAAGGTCTAGGTTAGTCAATCATGAAAGCTGTCAACCATGACTAGTCCAAAGACCCAGTGTGCACGGTCTTAAAAACTAGCAGGAATGTTTCCTTTATAATTCTCAGACAGCTTTCTTGCTCTGCCCCAGCCGACATATTTACAGATAAACTTTGAAAGATTTGGCCTCAGAAGAAATTAAATTTGTGTGTTTTCTGCTTAAAAAGAACAAAATGCTCATTCTTGCCCAACAAGCACATTTCATCTGAAGTCTCTTGGTTCCGATCAAATTTCAGGCAATCAATAAGGCAGCCTGCTGGGCAATAAACCATCCAGGTCTGCAATCTGCCACCCGTCTGCCCTTTGCACGGAACCTAAGCGGCTCCTCCTAAGGGCAACACTGCTCATCTCCGCCATCCCTCCAGCTCTGGGAGGATGCGGAAGAGCCATCCAGGCATGCCTGGCCATCCCTGGCTACAGCCTGTTAGGGGAACCTACTGCTTTCTATTATTGGCCATGCACCCAGAAACAAAATGTCCAAAAGGAAGGCATTTTTGTGTTCACCAGGAGAGTTAAAACTTCAAAATATGGCAAACAGAGCCGAGACATTTCTTGAGTATGATACTACCTAAATGGAGAATCAGGAAATAAATGCGAAATTCAAATGCTCTAATTACTACTCGGGGTGAAATGTCCTTTCTGATGGCACAGGATGTGACCTTCATTGCCACATGTCCACAGAAAGCTGGCAGACTGTTCAGGCATTCCAAAGCCTCAGCTCTCTATTTGTGTTTCCCCACTCCCATCCTTTGTTACTATTCCAGAGTGGCTATGTACTGCCTGGGGCTAGCTTGTTTGATCCATGGCTGCAGAAACAAAGCCATTTGTAGCAAATGCAGAAGGTTATGAAGAGGAAGGGAGAGTTAGTGAGGTCTGAGCAAACAGTGAAATATAGGCTTTCACACCAAAGGAAGGCTTTAAATTGAACATGACTTCAGGAAAAATCAATTTGTCTTTTCCTTTCTTGTCATAATTTTCCCCTGCAATATGACTCTTGACAATTATTGAAGGGTGTATCGTTGCATAAACCCTTGCACAGTGCGGCTTATTCTACAAGAGTAATCACACAGAGCAGCATCTGTGATGTCACAATTGGTTTCTATGGTGATAAGAAAAAGGAGAATAAGAAGAGAAGGGGAAAAAAAAAAAACCATCACACCAGTGACATGACAGTCACTTTGGTAGCAGTGCAAATGCTCCTTGTAAAACCATCCTCAGTCCCAGGGTCTCAGAGCTATCACTGAAACCATTGTGCAGTGAGTGACAAGGGAGATGAGGAGAAGAATGTCAGCCTTTGATAAGACAGGTGTCTTGTTCGGTAACATCATCTTACAGCAAGCATTAAGGAGAATAGCAGAAGACTCAGCAAGTGCAAACATTTAAAAAAAAAAACTACAAGGAAGGGGAAGTTTGCATACAGCCTGCCTCTTCCTACCTGATCTGCCGTCACGCTGAATATCCACATGGTACCATTCCCCATCGTTGGCTTTCTTCTGCGTGGCTTTCACTTTAATGGTGCCTGAGCCCATGTCAAGCAGAAGGTACAGGTTGCCATCGAGGAGTTCCACAGCAAAGAAGTCCACCTTGGTGTTCTTCTGGCTCCGAACATCCTTTCTCTCTTGGGGCTTGCCGTGAGTGAAGAGGATCAGGCCGTTGGGCTCAGTGGTGCGAAAGTCAAAGGAGATCGAGCCCATGCGTTTGGTGTTCCACTTGGGCAAGCTGATGTAAGCCTCTGGGGTCTAAAGTTGATGGGGTCCAGTGTGGCCACATTCTCACACTTGAATACCACCTCACCGTAGATCTTCATCTTGGTGTCCCCAATCCTGGCCAAGCGAGACAGCTCCAGACGGATGTCATTATTCTTATAAACAACCTGTCAAAAGTCAAACAAGTGCCATATGAATCAATCTTGCAAGCTGCAACCATCCACCGCTCACCGGGAACTCAGGAAAAAAGGCCTGAGAAGAAGCTTCAGGACACAAGAGTCTGAAATAATATGAGAAACATGAGCCACAGCACTTGAAAAGCAGCTGCACAAACCTCTGAGGTGCACACAAGCCGTGAATAAGCCCCTGTGTCTCCACCGTGTTCCTTTTGGCTGTTTCCTTCTGGCTGAGTTTTTGCAGCATCAGAAAGTTACACAATGCAAGCAGAAATCGAGAGAGACTGAGTTGCACAGACACAAATACTTCCAGAGATATTTACTGCAGTGTCCTCGGTAAAAGACCAGAAACAACCTAAATGACCATCAGTGACAGACGGGCACATCCTTATAATGGACTATGAGGCAGCCCTCAAAAACAAAGCAGCGCTCCCAGTTCTGATGTGGATTTTCTGAGTAATATTGTTAAGTGAGTCAGCAAGGAGCAGAACCATGTGCATTACGCTATCATTATGGAAGGTGGGTGTGTGTGTTAGGAAGTGTGCATTTTATGTATATATGTTTGCAAATGCATTAAACATTTTTGGAAGGAAACACAAGAAACTATAAAATGGTCACTAGGGAGGAGATTTGTAGAATTAATATTCAGGAGTGGAGACAGACTTACTTTTCACTATATCTTGCTGCACAGTTTTTTGTTTTTTAATAAGATGACTGAGTGTTAAGCGTTGGGAGGGAAGATTTATATTTTTCTCCACATTGCATGTATCCTCTATATACACAAAGTAAGAGAATGAAACATCCTAAAACATTTTTTTAAATTATGGCTTTCTAAGCCTCATATAATCTATGTAGAAGTAGGGCTTAATCTTGTTCCCAAATAGAATTTCAGAGGTTTTGTTGTTGTTAAAACTGAATTTTGATGCAGTGTCCTCAGATAGGTCTCGGTCCTTTGATCTCTAGGCCATGTCACATCCAAACTGTAACAATAAACAGGGGAAAACAGGGCAAAGGGGCTGGCCTCTGAGTACTGATTATGTAGACCACATTGCTATGGCCTTCACATTGTCTTATTCAAATTCTAAATCAGGACCTCGACTTAGGTTCCAATCCCACATCCACTACTTCCAAGCTGTGTGAACTTCAAAGTTATTTAATGTCCTCTAGTTGGCTTCCTCTTTTGACAATGGGGATATAGGCATAGACTGTTTATTAAGGATGGAATGAGTTACTACATGGGAAGCACTTAGAAAGGACATGGAGTATGGGAACAAACATCTCAGCTGTTTTGAGGGTGGCCATTAACTCACTTGGTCCTTTCTGCACCCCTGAGAAAGCTGTCTTATCTCCATTTTCAGTAAAGTAACAAGACTTAAGTGCTAAACTCTTATACAACTCATCTCAGTAATAAAAAGTTAATTGAGTGAGTCATTCCAGTATATATCATTTAATCCTACACATCTAGCTGTAGAATTGCTTCTCTTCTCTCTCCCAACATGAGGAGAGAATCAAGCAAAGATGTATGCCTTTTCACATTGATTAACAACAAACAATTGAAAAGGTCTCTCTCACCATTTGACCTTCGCCATGGGTGAAATCATAGTCAGTAACACTGAGATCAACCCTGGGATTTCTTTGGAAGGAATGATGCTAAAGCTGAAACTCCAGTACTTTGGCCACCTCATGCAAAGAGTTGACTCATTGGAAAAGACTTTGATGCTGGGAGGGATTGGGGGCAGGAGGAGAAGGGGACGACAGAGGATGAGATGGCTGGATGGCATTACTGACTCAATGGACGTGAGTCTGAGTGAACTCTGGGAGTTGGTGATGGACAGGGATGCCTGGCATGCTGTGATTCCTGGGGTCGCAAAGAGTCGGACACGACTGAGCGACTGAACTGAACGAACACTGAGAACAGTAACAATACTAATATTTACTGAGCACCTCCTATCAGGCTCTGTAATCAGGATCCGAAGTCTAGCACCCCATCAGATCCTGACAACACCCATTTGGGGTAGCTACCATCATTCTCCCATTTTACAGATGCAGAAATGGAAATGGCCAGTAGTTAAGGAAACAGCCCATGGTCACACAGCCAGTTATGTGACAGAGTAGGACTTGAACCCAGGGAGTTAGCTCCAGAGTCCATGTGCCTTGCCACCTATGGACATTCAGCACAAGGCTGTACTACCAGCATCCATGAGCTCATCTATAATAACACACTGGAAATCATGCATGTTCAACTTCCCAGTTCAAAAGCTAAATTTCTTAATTCTAGTGGACTGACCATGTGCAAAAGGAAAAAAAAAAAAACTGCAAGATTCTTAGGCAATCACTCAAGTGAGTGAGAAAAGAAATGAAAAATGTTTAATGGCTAGCAGCTTCTCCTTTCTAATCCCCATGAAACAACACGTGAGAGCTCTCTGTCATAACCTAACTTCCGCTTTCTTTGCATTTGGGCTAAACACCTATGACCAGAGCTCTTGTAAAGGTTAATTATTAACGTAGAACAATAGGGGATTCCACAGGGACAGACTGAGGCTCAGCTCCATTGAACAATAAATGGAAAAAGAACTCAAACATCTCTACAAGAGGCAGAAGGATAAAATGAAAAGGGCCTTTTAAAAGAATGCAGCATCCTATGAAGAGGAACTCTTCTGTGAGAAGGGTACAGAACCAAGACTGGGACAGACAGCGAATAACTAGAATGCAGATTTCTGGAGACACAGACAAGAGAATCTCAGCAGGGAACTGGCCAGACAAACACTTCTCTCAAAAGCTCTTTAAAAATGAACTCTCTAGCTACCCCCATGGCCCTGAAATTACTTGTCTATTTATTTGCAGTTTCCACACCTTTCCCACTGACAGCTGAGTAACCTCTCTGAGTCCCATTGTATTTATTTTCAAAGGCAGGAGACTCAATAGCTGTTCCAGAACTATTCCTCTTTCNGCTCTTTAAAAATGAACTCTCTAGCTACCCCCATGGCCCTGAAATTACTTGTCTATTTATTTGCAGTTTCCACACCTTTCCCACTGACAGCTGAGTAACCTCTCTGAGTCCCATTGTATTTATTTCCAAAGGCAGGAGACTCAATAGCTGTTCCAGAACTATTCCTCTTTCCCTCCAGCTCCAAAGCAATTATCAAGATTAAATGGGATATTATACCTAGTAGAACGTAGAGAATCCTAATTGGTACATAAACCTAGGAACACAATGGTACACCATGTTTTCCAGCAGTACTGGGGTACTATTGAACACTGGCAGGGGCCTGAACTGATGTTCTTCTGAGGATCTCCTACCAATGAGAAAGGGACAGGAGAGCACCTTGTAGCCCAGTGATATTCAGTTAAGAAGCTCCATGGTTGGCATCTTCACCTCCCCAGCCCAACCCCTGCCAACCTGCCCACTGCAAGACCATGGCATGGCCATGCACAGCTGTAGCAGCACCTTGCGGAGGGCATGACGGCAAGAAAAGCCAGTGGACTCCCGAACAAGGCAAGTTAGTATCTTGTATAGTTGCTGTTGTTCAATCACTAAGTAGTGTCTGACTCTTTGTGACCCCATGGACTGCAGCACACCAGACTCCCCTGTCCTCCACTATCGCCAGATGTTGGCTCAAGTTCTCCTGAATCAGTGATGCTATCCAACCGTCTCATCCTCTGCCGCTCCCTTCTTCTCCTGCCTTCAATGTTTCCCAGCACCAGACATTAAATCTGATTAGGCATTCCCTTGCTTAATAACCCTCAATGTAGACAAGGATGATCTGTCCCTGTCTCTCTCCCAACTTGTTTCCCTTTCTTTCCCACCATCCTTGCATTCTCTAATCCAGACAACTTAAAGCTCTTTGATTCTTTTAATGATTCTCTTCTCTCCCGTGTCTGTCTATCTGTGTGTGTGTGTGTTTGGGTGTGTGTGTGAGTCACTCAGTAGCATCTGACTCTTTGCAACCACATGGACTATAGCCCTCCAGGCGCCTCTGTTCCTGGGATTCTCCAGGCAAGAATACTGGAGTGGATTGCCATTCCCTTCTCCAGTGGATCACACAACTTGTTTCCCTTTCTTTCCCACCATCCTTGCATTCTCTAATCCAGACAACTTAAAGCTCTTTGATTCTTTTAATGATTCTCTTCTCTCCCGTGTCTGTCTATCTGTGTGTGTGTGTGTTTGGGTGTGTGTGTGAGTCACTCAGTAGCATCTGACTCTTTGCAACCACA
Organism: Aepyceros melampus; assembly: GCA_006408695.1. Taxonomy (NCBI): domain Eukaryota; kingdom Metazoa; phylum Chordata; class Mammalia; order Artiodactyla; family Bovidae; genus Aepyceros; species Aepyceros melampus. The sequence goes on from SJXQ01000858.1 coordinate 439,401, forward strand.
TGGACTATAGCCCTCCAGGCGCCTCTGTTCCTGGGATTCTCCAGGCAAGAATACTGGAGTGGATTGCCATTCCCTTCTCCAGTGGATCATCAGAATCCAGGGACCCATCCCAGATCTCCCGCATTGCAGGCAGATTCTTAACCATCTGAGCCATTTGTTGCCTACTAAACACTTTTCTTGCTCTGATCTACATCCAGTTTAGTTCAGTTCTGTTCAGTCACTCAGTCGTGTCCGACTCTTTGCAACTCCATGAATTGCAGCATGCCAGGCCTCCCTGTCCATCACCAACTCCCGGAGCTCACTCAGACTCACATCCATCGAGTCCATGATGCCATCCAGCCATCTCATCCTTGGTTGTCCCCTTCTGCTCCTGCCCCCAATCCCTCCCAGCATCAAAGTCCTTTCCAATGAGTCAACTCTTCACATGAGGTAGCCAAAGTACTGGAGCTTCAGCTTTAGCATCATTCCTTCCAAAGAAATACCCAGAGGGATGGGATGGGGAGGGAGGTGGGAGGGGGGTTCAGAATGGGGAACACATGTACACCCGTGGTGGATTCATGTCAATATATGGCAAAACCACTACAATATTGTAAAGTAATTAGTTTCCAATTAAAAGAAATAAATTTATATTTTTTAAAAAGAGACTTTTGTACATGGTCAGGCTTGAATTAGAATAAATTTAATTAGGTAAATTATTTTTGTCATTAAAAGTAGGCTGATACAAGACTGTGTATGTAACTTCTCTCTGTTAAGAGAACACAGTTTTCTTGAAATATTACATTTTGATAATAGATGTATGAGTTTCTTTGCCTTTAACTGATCTGTATTTGTTTTTGAAAGCTTTTGTTATTTGGTTAAGTAAATAAGTGTTGTTTCACAGTGATTAATGATCTTATTTGACCAAATATTAAAAAATTTTTAAATATTTTCTATAAACTCCCCAAATATCAAATTCTAACTTAAGTTCTTTTAACCTCCCACTAACTTGGGGATACTTTAAAGAAATCCATAGAGGTCTCAGAGAAGAGATAGGCTTATTTGGTATGTGAAATTCCTCGAGAAGCATTGTCAAATGATTAAAGATAAATCTTCTTAGGGTATAAGTAAATTTCACTGATACATATATTCTAAAATTTATATGGAATTCCTAAAAGTCTGGTATGCAGTGATATGTTGTCAGTCATAATTCTAGGTATTATCTTAAAATGTTATATGTCACAGAAATATCAAGTTTCTGATTAATTGCATTGTAATCAGATCTTTAACCATGCCATTTTAAGTCTTGTCATTTATAGACAATCATTACTTTGATGCTTTTATGAAATGAAGATTTTCAAGGAGAGTCATAAAAAAAGGAATTTTTTGCAAATTAAACAATACTGAATTGAGTAAGAAATTACAAAACTAATAAAAACCTGATGAATACATTCATATCAATAAAGATTAACTATATAGAACTTAATAAACTGTTAATTATGATGTATAATTTTATGACTTGAAAAGCCAATGTATGTATTTTTAAAACTTTATTTTCCAGAAAAATCTTTCCTCTTATGCTATGATCTACAACAATGGATAAAGTGAAACTTTGTAAACAAAGATGAAACATTTTCTCTCTACCTGATCCTTCCATGATTTGACTTCTCCAGTTGGTTTATTGCAATCAGATTACAACTGTTTATATTAGTAATTGTTTTAATTTGTTCTTTGTTTTAAAATTATCAATGCTTTGTATCTCTCTGCTGTACCGTGACCTTAGTAATGTTACTAGCTATATTACTTATCCTGTCTATTTTGTAAGATTGCATCTTGTATTATCCAATGTGTAACCAGACAAAATTAACAATGGCTAAAATCTTGAAGCAGTTGATCATATATATAACTCTACATAGAATAATTAGGACAACTCTAGATATGAAAAGAAGAAACAAGGAAAAAATTTCCTGCATCATAACAGACTAAAACAGGTGATCCAGAGATTTTAGATTATTAGTTGGGTCAAAGCCAATATTTAACACATTGAGTGATCTATCAACAGAATAGTCACCTGATATAAGAGTGAGTTTGCTTTGCATTGTGGGACATGAAATCCCTCCCAAAGACTGGTTAAATTTATGACCAAAAGGTGACACTGTAGAGGAAGAATGTCACTCACCATATCAGTAAACAAAGGATGTTGTAGCCATCAGCTATTGCAGCCATCCCCAATTGTGCACACTGAGGGGATTCAGGATGGAAAAGGCAGGAAAGTGGCTCTAGACAGTTAAGGTGCATACCAATGAGTCCAGACTCTTGCATCTTCCCATATACAGAAAAATGCTAAACTCACTAATTTGAGATGCTAGGTTCTTTGTATTGGAGAAGGAAATGGCAACCCACTCCAGTGTTCTTGCCTGGAGAATCCCAGGGATGGGGGAGCCTGGTGGGCTGCTGTCTCTGGAGTTGCACAGAGTCGGACATGACTGAAGTGACTTAGCAGCAGCAGCAGCAGCAGGTTCTTTGTAATTCTCTTTTAATGTTCTGAATACCTGGTCTTTGCTGCAAAAACTCCTATAGATGTCCTGGCTCCTCCCTTAGCTCTTCAGGACAGTCTCTTAGGGTCATCACAGAGCCTGTTTCCCAGGCTTAAGTCCTCAGCAGTTCTTCCAAATCAACTATAATTCTCAGTTTTTAGGTTGTGCAGTTTTCAGTTTATAATATTAAATTTCAAACAGGAAATCATGTATCTTTTTATGTTCTACATTTTTGTTTTTCAAATGTTATTTCAGTAGGCTCTGAAAACAAATTAGAATGTTAGAGAATAATTTTCTGTCTTCCAGCTGCTATGTTGTAATAGATTTTCTTAACATTAATTTTCACACATTATTGCCTCTCTCATTTCAAAACAATATTTTAAAGATGAAAACTAAAAGAAATACCAAAAACAAAAATGTTGTCTTTGAGTAAGCACTGTGGTTAAAGAATACGAAAAGATATATTATTAGCAATGTAACACTATGTGGGTATATATTCATTTCCTCACAATTACCTAAAATGAAGAAATAAATAAAAGTAATCTATGTGAAGACAGGCTAGAAAGCCTGAACATGGTGAAGTCACTCATAATGTCAATGCTAGAAAGAAAAACTGCCCATGACAGCCCGTAGCTGGCCTGGTACTCATAGCTAGGTCTTGGTATTCGTTTGTTGGACATGCACCATTTACCAGCGAACTGACATTAGTCATGGCAAAACCAAAGTTGTATAATCATGTCTAAGCATAGGCAAAAGCATAGCTACTGTACAAGCCACAAGAAAGATAAAATATTCCAGCTGAGTGACTACTGCTTTTTTTAATTGAAGTCTTTAGCTCCATTTCATTCTTTTGACCTTCTAGGTAAGATTTATTAAGACATTTAATCACAGAATTATGCTCCACTTTCTGATAGCCTCCAAGCCAGAGAAAATCCCTCCTTTTTTAAACCCTCCCCAAAGCAGCTAATACAAAGCCCAGATCCTACTCTAAGTATTTCTCACACCCTCTTACTAAGCTGCCCCAGGATGTGCCATTGGTAGCTTCTCACTCACAGCAACAGCAATAAAATTGAGATTTGTGCCCCTGGTGATATTTAGCTGGAAGGAACTAACAAATATCACTGGTTCTTTGAATGAGCAAAGTTGCCTCATAAATTATATTCAGTTTTTTCTGCAAAATATTTTTCTATGATTTAGCTGAGTGCATGGATTTACAGTCTCATGAATGTCTAAACTACTAATTTTTGCTGTATAAGTCAATATTTTTTAAAAATGAGCTCCTATTTAAGTATAACAATATGCTTTAAGTCTGCTAATTTTACCTTTTTGTCATATCATTTTAAATTATTTCAGTTTCTTTAATTTTTAAATTATATACAACACAAATTTCAGTTTCTACATTTCCCTTTCATGTTCAGAATATAAAAATAAGCAGGACATTCCAGAAAAGAGGAAAACATCTACATTTACTAAGATAACTGAGCGTGGCTACTGGTCTACATGGTTGACTATTTTTCCTGTAGTTCACTATGATTTTTAAATATATTCCTTCAGCAGCTTAGGCTATAATATGAGTTATCCTTAGTTCCTTTCTCTTACGACTGATCATTTCCTTCTTCTACTCTCCACTTCCTTGGCCTGCACTACAGCCCAATTTCAATTTAACAGTAAGTCTTTTAAAATAGATGATGAGCAGGTAATTTATCTTCATCTCCACGTAAAGGAGCCCAGGTCAAACGATGTCCATCTCCAACCTGCATTATCACAAATGCCTCCTAACGTATTTTTCTGTTTCCAGTACTTTTCCTTCCCCAGTGTACATTTTCTACCCAGTAGCTGGTATGAATCTTTATTTTTTATTTTTATTTTGCTGCATGTCTTGTTGGATCTTAGTTGCCTGACCAAGAGTTGAAACCTTGCCTCCTGGCGTTGGAAGCACTGAGTCCTAACCCCTGGACTTCAAGGGAACTTTTAAAAACATAAGTCAAATCATGTCATTTCCCTTCTTAAAACTTCAGTGGTCTTTCAGTAAACTTTAAATTCACACTCCTTATAATGTTCTACATAATCCTGCCCTACCGTCTCCTCTGACTCATTTCCTAATCTTTTCATCTTGTCACTATTGGCTCCTCTTCAGAGTTCTGTTAATATGTTTCCTCTTCAAAAAACACTTTCCTACTACTTAGCTAAATGTCTGTCTCCTCCTAATCACTTTCAAATCTCTTATTCTGTTCTTTTCATAGCTGTCACTAACTGATTGTGTATCATTAATTTGTTTACTTGGCTATTTCATCTTCCCAACCCATCAAATCTGAGGATAATGGAAGCAAACACTTAAAGACAAAATCCTACACACAGAAGTGACTGGTTATTAATGTTAAAACTATCAGTTCCCAATAATGCAAACTCCAAGGCAATTCTGTCACAAAGAACACAATTTATAATATTAGAAAACAGTGGGAACCAACACCCACACCTCTTCCCAACAGGTAGTGTTGCTGTTGCAGAAAGTGAAGGTAGTTCAGATAAAGTTCACCGAGTTCCTTTCATCTAGAGAGACAAAGACAGAGGCATGGGATAATGACCTAATGGGTGCTTAGTTGCTCAGGTTGTGTCTGATTCTTTGCGACCTCATGGACTGTAGCCTGCTGGGCTCCTCTGTCCATGGGGACTCTCCAGGTAAGAAGACTGGAGTGGGTTGCCATGCCCTTCTCCAAGGGATCTTCCTGACCCAGAGATCAAACCCAGATCTCCCACATTGCAGGCAGATTCTTTACTGTCTGAACCACCAGGGAATTTCAACCAGAAATTGAGATGATTTTCCTCCATTTAACACAGCCAAAACAAGTTATTTAAAAATAAAATAACAACAAACTCAGAATCAGTATGGTTTTTCAGTCAAGTCCCTTTATTTTCTAAGTAATAAGTAGATATTACTTTTCTTTTCTTTTGATGAGGGCTGTTTCCTTAATGGTGATACTGTTTCAGATTTCTAGGAGAGATCTGAGACTAACTCTAAACTGCTTACCCTGTCCTAGTTTTATGAGGGGCAGAGGAAAATATGCTTCTGCATTTAAAGTGTCCTTGCCCAATCACTGCTTCTCCCTCCACAGACAACCTGCTTTCCTCTTTATATAAGGTGACTCATCATGATGGATTCCAAATTCAACTTGTCCTTTCTCTTGTTGAGCATAGAGTGGCCAGATTCATCTGTTCTCTAACAGAGCTCTTAGAAAATAAAATGAAAAAGAATGATCACAATGTAAGCCATAAAACAAAAGAACACAGTATGCTTTTACTTTTTGCCCTTGTCAAAACTTATCTAAGGGGAACAGAATAATACAGCATCGCTGAATCATGCTGTCCAAGTAGCCAGCTCATCAGAGTCATATGTTTACCAAAAATGATGTTACCATCCAGAAATTGACCAAAAGAATCCCACTAGTTTGCTAAGGCAGTGTTGTCTAAGATTCTTCAGAAAACTAGATCTTGGAAGTGAGGAGAACTGAAATAACTTAGAGTTCCTTTCCCTGACAACCTGCATTCATAAAAGGAGAATATTTTCCATTGTTTATCAACAAGGCCTGTTAATAGTGAAGTAGACTCCCTTCAGGAGAAGGCAATGGCACCCTACTCCAGTACTCTTGCCTGGAAAATCCCATGGACGGAGGAGCCTGGTAGGCTGCAGTCCATGGGGTCGCTAAGAGTCGGACACGACTGAGCAACTTCACTTTCACTTTTCACTTTCACGCATTGGAGAAGGAAATGGCAACCCACTTCAGTGTTCTTGCCTGGAGAATCCCAGGGACGGGGGGGCCTGGTGGGCTTCCATCTATGGGGTCACACAGAGTCGGACACGACTGAAGTGACTTAGCAGCAGCAGCAGACTCCCTTCAAAGAGAAGGAGCCAGCCTTACACTGGGGAAAAAGTCTGGAGGCCACTCAAGCTAAAAGAAGAGTTAGGGATTGATGCCCTTGAAGGCAAGTTGCAAATATTGACCAATAGTCAAGGGTCTGTTGATGTGCAGTACACATAAACACTCAAAAAGAGTGTCATAGGTATTAGGACTTTTCTCTAATTCAGTTTCTTAATTCCATTCCAAAGCAGCATACAACCTGATAATGAGTTTAATTCATCCATAAGGCAAATAGAAAGTGGGGATGAAAAGATATGGTGTATTGTATACTCAAAGAAGAAAAGCTAAATAGAGGTAGAGTTGATTACACAGGTAGTATTCTAACATATATGGAGAAAAGGTTAAAAATACATAAAATGACCTGTCTCTCTTCCTATCTTCAGGGTATTTGGATGACTGCAAATATTATGAAAACATTATTATTCAGGCCTTCAGTCTTAAATTCTATGACATTTTAACCCTGTTCAGTAAACTCAAATCTACCCTTGAACCATCCACCCAGAATGATTTAAGAAAATAAGGAAGGAAGGAAGGAAGAAATGAAGGAAATAAAGAACATGAACCTTTTGGTCCTATGCAAAGTTTTTCCAAAAGAAAAAAAAAGAAAGCGTAACAGAATTTCCAAAGATCAGTTTAGAGAGCATTCTTTTGCAGTAAACCCCACATTCTTAATAGCATTTTTACAAACTGTAGTTCTAATTGAATTATTAATAACTAATTCTATAATTATATATAACTGCAATGTATTCTATAATTAATATTATAACAATTATAAAATAACTCAGAATTGAATTAATTCTGAAATATCATAGATGACAAACAAATCATAAGGATGTTTTTAGTTTTCATATCATAATAACATTGTCATAACAAATATATATTCATATTTTTTGTTATTTCTTTCCATATTAAAAATGGGAAATTCACCAATGTACACATAACATTTAAAATCCTTTTATCTATATATATATACCTTGAAACTAAAACCGTGTAAACATTTTGTCAACATTTTTATTTCAACCACCAGAACTAGAGTGCTGTTCCCAACTAAGATGATTATGATATTACTTTAAACTTGAATGGTTATTTCTTGACATAGGTGGGCTTTATATGGGTGGATTCATGTTAAGCTGTCTATTTATGATTTGTGAACTTTTCTATACAGATGTTATCCTTCTTTAGACATAATTTTTAAAAGTCTTGGATAGTTTTCTTTTGTATGGGTGCTTGACTTTTTTGGGAAGGGCTTTGAAAATTCACATAACTTGGGTAAGCAGCTAGTTTTATCAGGAGTCTTAAGGAACCATGGAAATAGAAAAGATAATTCAGTGCATTTTGGTATGGGAGGTAAAGTAAGGGTGTGTGTGTGTCTGAACAGCAACTTCTCTTTAAAGCAACTTCTCACCTGTCATTAGGAACTCAGGTAATAGTAGGTTATTACTGAATATAAACAATACACACTTTTAGACTCTATTTAAATTATAAAATTTCCAATCTAAATTCAGATCCATCCTCAGAAAAATTTATAAAAATGAATCATCTTCAGGGCAAATCTTGGCAAAAGTAGATAAACTGGAATAAACAAACATGTTTATATATATTTTATACTGCATACATAAAATTTTATTTCTGTACAAGGAGAGAGTATTTTCATCATTAAAATGATAAAATATCTAATAATAATAATATAATAACCAATGATGTATGTTAAAGGAACTATTTATAAAAGTTTATATTAAAAGAAGAATGTTTGGAATGAGGAAACATTAAAATTAAAAGATTCATTAGGTTTTGATGAAATTAATGGTGATTCACATAAGTGTTTCAGTTGCTTAATGAATATATTTCTAATTAAAATTGGATTACTTAAGTTCCATTAAATGTCATCTATTTCCACTCCAATTGAAACTGGAGCTCATTGCTTAGATATTTACCATAAATATCATAAGTAAAAATTCTAGCCCACTGGGTAATATAGAATTTTCCACTCCTTTGATTTTATTATCTATGCCTTAGGTGCAAACAGGGCTATTTATTATCAAAGTGGGAAATCTGACAGGGTAATCAAATTGGGATTTCCCCCAAGTATTATTTACATTATATCATTCTAATTAAAATTGGATTACTTAAGTTCCATTAAATGTCATCTATTTCCACTCCAATTGAAACTGGAGCTCATTGCTTAGATATTTACCATAAATATCATAAGTAAAAATTCTAGCCCACTGGGTAATATAGAATTTTCCACTCCTTTGATTTTATTATCTATGCCTTAGGTGCAAACAGGGCTATTTATTATCAAAGTGGGAAATCTGACAGGGTAATCAAATTGGGATTTCCCCCAAGTATTATTTACATTATATCATCCACATGTATCTCTTCCAATAATTTTTTGATTACTCTGTGCTTCCAAATTTGACTCATTTATTACTGCATTCACATACTTTTTAATTTTTATAATTTTGTTTTTTTGCCTTACAGTTCTTTCCAATTTTAGGCTCATTTCCAAGCAATATCTATTAAATTTATACAAAAATAAAAAGCAAACTAAATATTCATCATCAATAGTTTTGAAGTATTTTGATAGCATTTCTTTCTTTCATTTATTAATAAATTTTATTTTTAAACCAGTTTTAGGGTCACAGAAATATTGAACAGAAAGCAGAGTTTCAATATACTCCTTATGCTCACATGCACAGCTACCCCTACTACCAACATTCTGCCTCAGAATGGTATGTTTGCTATATTCAGTGAACCTACATTGCCATATCATTATTATTGTATAATATTTTAAATTAAAATATACTTAACAATTTCAATGTTAATCTGTTCCTTCAGGCGGTTTGAATGGGATTGTTTGTGAAGAGATACATATTGTTTTAGAATCTCTGAAAACACCTCTTGTTCAGTGAGACACAGTTTAGAAACCAGAGTTTTAAATAATAACAGCTGCAATTTATAAAACACTACTTATTGTTTCACCTGGTTATCAGACAGTAAGAACTCAAAACAATTTGTAAGCTATTTTTTCTTTATGCATTCAATTTTAAAGTAATTTTTAAGAAATTAAGTTTGACAGAT
>SJXQ01000860.1:0-33183 GCA_006408695.1 Aepyceros melampus
TTTTTTTTTTTTTTAACCACAATGTGAGACTTGCAAGCCAAGTTTTATTTGGAGCAAAATAAAGACTATAACCCAGGAGCAGTTTCTCAGAGGTGGCTGAAATGCTGTCTCTCCAGCTATAGTCTTCATATTTTACTCCAAATAAAAGTTAACTTACACCTCTCACATTGTGCTTTTTTGTTCTTAACTTGGCAATATCAATTTTGAACAGTAATGGCTAAGGTACTTTAAAAAGAGTTTGTGTAGCATTTAGACTCAGCACAGGTGTGTCATATTAGCAGTTTATAAGCACCCCTTTCCCCATTCCTATCAAGGATGCTCAGCCCTCCAGCCCTTGGCTTTGCCACTGGAAGAGGTGGCTGTGGATTGCTTTCTTAATTACATATTTGAACACTGAATTGCAGATTCAAATCCCTAGTGGAAGAGTAGGGTGATTTACTAAGGGGAGTTAGATTCCCCCTCTCTGGCCCTCCTCAAAAAAGGTGCCACCAACTCCTTTCTGTCTGGGGGACAGGGAGACCTATCTTAATTTTGTTACCTCCCAGGATGCAGTTGTTTATTTGTCTCCAGGCTGACCTTTAGCTTCCCAGCCTGGCCCTGTGACTACACATGAGAGGCAACCACTTAAAATTCACTCTCAAACCCCAATATTATCAGTCAGCAGCTTTTCATTTGAAGCAGGTGAAGGAATTGCTTCCTCTCTCCCACTAAGTATGGCTGACTGCTCGGTGGGGAAGGTGCAAAGTGGGCATTGGCAGGGAGTTCATGATGTCCTCCACCACCGTCACAGCTAAGTGCCAGGTACACCGAACCAAAGGTACACAAGGCCCTTCCTCTGGGCTTTCTGGAAGCTCAGGGCATGCTCTGGTCAACTCCACCTGGACTTCCAGCTGTACAACCTTTGGCATGGCAGTGTGAGCCCAAGGAGACCCTGGAGCCTGTGACTGGGCCCTGTCCCCAGAGAGTCCACAGGCTCCCTCATCAGAGTCAAGTGGAAAGGAGGCTGCAGAATCGTGGGGCTGCTGCCACATGAAAGGCCATGCCAGAGACACCCATTCCGTCCTCTGCTTCCTGAGAGAAAGGCCCGGCAGCTAGCTCCTTAGCCAAAGAACCTCAGCCGGGCCCTGGGCGCAGCTCCCCAGGCCCAGGTATTCATGATCAGTCCATCTTCCCCTTCTCTCTGCCCTTGTGCTAACTCTAGCCCAGTTTTTGGGTCCTTTCCAAGGCCGCCCGGCAGAGGCGGGGCACGACCTCCCAGGAACTTGGCGCTTGTGGCTGGAAACGCACTCACCCGCGCCGTGCAAACCCAACTCCTCTAACTTCCAGATGCGCTCTGGTGCGCTTGCAACTCGCTCGCAACTCGCCCAGCGCCTGCACCTTGTCTCCGCTAGCCCAACCCCGGGAACGCACAGGCTCCGTCTCCCCGGCCCCGCGCAGGCGGGGTCCTGTGCCCCTCCCTCGGTGAGTGCGTCCAGAAGTGCCTCCCGGCTCCAGCTCCTCAGCCCCTGAGGACAGGTTGGGCCTTCGCGAGCGGACTCCCAGGGCGGGCAGAGCAGCGAGTTGGGGGCAGGAGACCGGGGTGGAGGAGCTGGCGGAACGCTGTTCTGGAGCCAGCAGCGGGAACTTGCAGATGCTAGGCCCCCGCCCTTCCACAGGCGCAGACAGTAGTAACCTTGGCATGACACAGGGGTGTGCTCCCATTGAGTCCAGAAGTACCTAGTGCCCCTTGGGAAGAACTCGAAGACAGGGGAGCGAGCGGGGAGCCGCGCCCTGCAAAGTGCTGGCTCAGGGAAGGCTGAGTGGAGCCCTTGGAGCCCAGCCCAAAGCACAGCTCAAACATAGCTAGATCAAAGTCCATCCTAAAGGAGATCAGTCCTGAGTGTTCATTGGATGGATTGATGTTGAAGCTGAAACTCCAGTACTTTAGCCACCTGATGCGAAGAACTGACTCATTTGAAAAGACCCTGCTGCTGGGAAGGATTGAAGGCAGGAGGAGAAGAGTACGACAGAGGATACGATGGTTGGATGGCATCACCGACTCAATGGACAGGAGTTTGGGTAAACTCCCAGAGTCAATGATGCACACGGAGGGAGGCCTGGCGTGCTACAGTCTATGGGGTCGCAAAGAGTAGGACACCCCTGAGCAACTGAAATGAACTGAACTGAAACTCCAGTAAGGCGAGACCAGGGTCCCAGACTCCAGGTCCACGCTGGGAAAAGCCCCCACCCCGCTCTCCCGCGGAAGTCGGGCTCGACAGCGACGCCCCGACTTGCGTCCCCAGGGACCTGGTAAGCACGTGGGCTGCCGCCACCACACGGGCCAGCCCGGTTCCCGCGACAAGGGGGGCCCGGGAGCCGGCCCGCTTACATTTCTAGGCCTGGCGTGCTACAGTCTATGGGGTCGCAAAGAGTAGGACACCCCTGAGCAACTGAAATGAACTGAACTGAAACTCCAGTAATGGCGAGACCAGGGTCCCAGACTCCAGGTCCACGCTGGGAAAAGCCCCCACCCCGCTCTCCCGCGGAAGTCGGGCTCGACAGCGACGCCCCGACTTGCGTCCCCAGGGACCTGGTAAGCACGTGGGCTGCCGCCACCACACGGGCCAGCCCGGTTCCCGCGACAAGGGGGGCCCGGGAGCCGGCCCGCTTACATTTCAATCTCTTTTGTCTTGGCTTTGGCCCTGTGCAGACCCAGAAAAGACCAGCTCTTTCTGGGGCGGGGGTGGGGCGGGTCTGGGAAGACCAGGGCAGGCGAGCCAGTCCCGTGCCACAGTTCAGAGCGACCCCGCCTCCCCAGGTGTCAGGCAGCCGCCCCAGAGCTGGTTTCCGACTCCAGAGCAATAAGGCACACAGAGACCCCTCTGCCACTGCCCAACCTCGGCGGCTTCCAGACCCTCACGACTGTCAGGGCTTTCTGTACCTTGGACCTTAATGTAACCCTCTGGGAACGGAGCGCACTGCATCTTGGAAACTGCCTGAGGGATTAGCCATCTGTATGTCTTCGTTGGAGAAATGTCTGTTTAGTTCTTTGGCCTATTTTTTGATTGGGTTGTTTATTTTCCTGGAATTGAGCTGCGGGAGTTGCTTGTATATTTTTGAGATTAATTATTTGTCAGTTGCTTCATTTGCTATTATTTTCTCCCATTCTGAAGGCTGTTTTTTCACCTTGCTTATGGTTTCCTTTGTTGTCCAGAAGCTTTTAATTTTAATTAGGTCCCATTTGTTTATTTTTGCTTTTATTTCCAATATTCTGGGAGGTGGTCATTGAGGATCCTGCTGTGATTTATGTGGGAGAGTGTTTTGCCTATGTTCTCCTCTAGGAGTTTTATAGTTTCTTATCTTACATTTAGATCTTTAATTTGAGTTTATTTTTGAGTATGGTGTTAGAAAGTGATCTAGTTTCATTCTTTTACAAGTGGTTGATCAGTTTTCACAGCACCACTTGTTAAAGATGATTGTCTTTAAAGAGATTGTATATTCTTGCCTCCTTTGTCAAAGATAAGGTACGCACAGGTGTGTGGATTTATCTCTGGGCTTTCTATTTTGTTCCGATGATCTATATTTCTGTCTTTGTGCCAGTACCATACTGTCTTGATGACTGTGGCTTTGTAGTAGAGCCTGAAGTCAGGCAGGTTGATTCCTCCAGTTCCATTCTTCTTTCTCAAGATTGCTTTGGCTATTCGAGGTTTTTTGTATTTCCATACAAATTGTGAAATTATTTGTTCTAAGTCTGTGAAAAATACCGTTGGTAGCTTGTTAGGGATTGCATTGAATCTATAGATTGCTTTGGGTAGTATACTCATTTTCACTCTATTGATTCTTCCAATCCATGAACATGGTACATTTTTCCATTAGTGTCCTCTTTGATTTCTTTCACCAGTGTTTTATAGTTTTCTATATAGTTTCTTTCAGTTCAGTTCAGTTCAGTCGCTCAGCCGTGTCTGACTCTTTGCAACCCCATGAATCACAGCACACCAGGCCTCGCTGTCCATCACCAACTCCCAGAGTTCACTCAGACTCACGTCCATTAAGTCAGTGATGCCATCCAGCCATCTCATCCTGTCGTCCCCTTCTCCTCCTGCCCCCAATCCCTCCCAGCATCAGACTCTTTTCCAATGAGTCAACTCTTTGCATGTTTCTTTAGGTAGATATATTTTTGCTGCTAAGTCACTAGTCACAGCTGACCCTGTGTGACCCCATAGACGGCAGCCCACCAGGCTCCCCCATCCCTGGGATTCTCCAGGCGAGAACACTGGAGTGGGTTGCCATTTCCTTCTCCAGTGATGAAAGTGAAAAGTGAAAGTGAAGTTGTTCAGTTGTGTCCGACTTAGTGACCCCATGGATTGCAGGTCACCAGGCTCCTCCATCCATGGGATTTCCCAAGCAAGAGTACTGGAGTGGGGTGCCATTGCCTTCTCCAAGATATATTCCTAAGTATTTTATTCTTTTTGTTGCAATGGTGAATGGAATTGTTTCCTTAATTTCTCTTTCTATTTCCTCATTATTAGTGTATAGGAATGCAAGGGTTTCTGTGTGTTGATTTTCAATCTTACAACTTTACTATATTCATTGATTTGGAATTTTTAGGGTTTTCTATGTAGAGGATCATGTCATCTGCAAACAGAGTTTTACTTCTTCTTTTCCAATTTGGATTCCTTTTACTTCTTTTTCTGCTCTGATTGCTGTGGCCAAAACTTCCAAAACTATGTTGAATAGTAGTGGTGAAATTGGGCACCCTTGTCTTGTTCATGACTTCAGGGGAAATGCTTTCAATTTTTGACCATTGAGAATAATGTTTGCTGTGGGTTTGTCATAATTAGCTTTTATTATGTTGAGGTATGTTCCTTCTATTCCTGCTTTCTGGAGAGTTTTTATCATAAATGGATGTTGAATTTTGTCAAAGGCTTTCTCTGCATCTATTGAGATAATCATATGGCTTTTATTTTCCAATTTGTTAATGTGGTGTATTACATTGATTGATTTGTGGATATTGAAGAATCCTTGCATCCCTGGGATAAAGCCCACTTGGTCATGATGTATGGACTTTTTAATGTGTTGTTGGAATCTGATTGCTAGTGTTAAGGATTTTTGCAACTATGTTCATCAGTGATATTGGCCTGTAGTTTTCTTTTTTTGTGGCATCTTTGTCAGGTTTTGGTATTAGGGTGATGGTGGCCTGAAAGAAAGAGTTTGGAAGTTTACCTTCCTCTGCAATTTTCTGGAAGAGTTTGAGTATGATAGGTGTTAGCTCTTTAAATTTTTGTTACAATTCAGCTGTGAAGCTGTCTGGACCTGGGCTTTTGTTTATCAGGTTTTGGTATTAGGGTGATGGTGGCCTGAAAGAAAGAGTTTGGAAGTTTACCTTCCTCTGCAATTTTCTGGAAGAGTTTGAGTATGATAGGTGTTAGCTCTTTAAATTTTTGTTACAATTCAGCTGTGAAGCTGTCTGGACCTGGGCTTTTGTTTGCTGGAGGATTTCTGATTACAGTTTCAATTTCCATGCTTGTGATGGGTCTGTTAAGGTTTTCTATTTCCTCCTGGTTCAGTGTTGGAAAGTTGTACTTTTCTAAGAATTTGCCCATTTCTTCCAAGTTGTCCATTTTATTGGCATATAATTGCTGATAGTCTCTTATGATCCTTTGTATTTCTGTGTTGTCTGTGTTTTCATTTCTAATTTTATTGATTTATATCATTTCTAATTTATTGATCCCTTTGTTTCTTGATGAGTCTGGCTAATGGTTTGTCAATTTTATTTATCCTTTCAAAGAACCAGCTTTTGGCTTCGTTGATTTTTGCTATGGTCTCTTTTGTTTCTTTTGCATTTATTTCTGCCCTAATTTTTAAGATTTCTTTCCTTCTACTAACCCTATTAACCCTGGGGTTCTTCATTTCTTCCTTTTCTAGTTGCTTTAGGTGTAGAGTTAGGTTATTTATTTGATTTTTTATTGTTTCTTAAGGTATCCCTGTATTTCTGTGTACCTTCCCTTTAACACTTACACTTTAACACTTACAGTGTCCCACAGGTTTTGGGTTGTTGTGTTTTCATTTTCATTTGTTTCTATGCATATTTTGATTTCTTTTTTTGATTTCTTCTGTGATTTGTTGGTTATTTGGCAGCATATTTTTCAGCCTCCATAAGTTGGCATTTTTTATAGTTTTTCTCCTGTAATTGACTTCTAACTGCATTGTGGTCTGAAAAGATGCTTGGATGATTTCAATTTTTTTTGAATTTACCAAGGCTAGATTTATGGCCCAGGATGTGATCTATCCTGGAGAAGGTTCTGTGTGCACTTAAGAAAAAGGTGAAATTGATTGTTTTGGGGTAAAATGTCCTATATATATCAGTTAGGTCTAACTGGTCCATTGTATCATTTAAAGCTTGTGTTTCCTTGTTAATTTTCTGTTTAGTTGATTAAAGTCTCCCACTATTATTGTGTTATTGTTAATTTCCCCTTTCATACTTGTTAGCATTTGCCTTACATATTGTGGTGCTCCTATGTTGGGTGCATATATATTTATAATTGTTATATCTTCTTCTTAGATTGATCCTTTATTATGTAGTGTTCTTCTTTGTCACTTTACACAGAGTTTGTTTTAAAGTCTATTTTATTTGATATGAGTATTGCTACTCCTGCATTTTTTTTGGTCTCCATTTGCATGAAATATCTTTTTCCAGCCCTTCACTTTCAGTCTATATGTGTGCCTTGTTTTGAGGTGGGTCTCTTTTAGACAGCATATATAGGGGTCTTGTTTTTTATCCATTCAGCCAGTCTTTGTCTTTTGGTTGGGCCATTCAACCCATTTACATTTAAGGTAATTATTGATAAGGTTGATCCTGTTGCCATTTACTTTGTTGTTTTGGGTTTGAGTTTATATACCCTTTCTGTGTTTCCTGTCTAGAGAAGATCCCTTAGCATTTGTTGAAGAGCTGGTTTGGTGGTGCTGAATTCTCTCAGCTTTTGCTTGTCTGTAAAGCTTTTGATTTCTCCTTCATATTTGAATGAGATCCTTGCTGGGTACAGTAATCTGGGTTGCAGGTTTTTCTCTTTCATCACTTTAAGTATGTCCTGCCATTCCCTTCTGGCCTGAAGAGTTTCTATTGAAAGATCAGCTGTTATCTTTATGGGAATCCCCTTGTGTGTTATTTGTTGTTTTTCCCTTGCTGCTTCTAATATTTGTTCTTTGTGCTTGATCTTTGTTGATTTGATTAATATGTGTCTTAGGGTGTTTACCTTGGGTTTATCCTGTTTGTGACTCTCTGGGTTTCTTGGACTTGGGTGACTATTTCCGTCCCCATTTTAGGGAAGTTTTCAACTATTATCTCCTCAAGTATTTTTTCATGGCCTTTCTTTTTGTCTTCTTCTGGGACGCCTATGATTGGAATGTTGGGGTGTTTAACATTGTTCCAGAGGTCCCTGAGGTTGTCCTCATTTCTTTTAATTGTTTTTTCTTTTTTCCTCTTTGCTTCATTTACTTCTTTTTTTAATTTTTATTTTTACTTTATTTTACTTTACATTACTGTATTGGTTTTGCCATACATTGACATGAATCCATCTCGGGTGTACATGAGTTCCCAATCCTGAACCATTTATTTCTACCATTCTATCTTCTACCTCACTTATCCTGTCTTTTGCCTTTGTTATTCTACTGTTGGTTCCCTCCAGAGTGTTTTTTATCTCATTTATTACATTATTCATTATTGATTAACTCTTTTTTATTTCTTCTAGGTCCTTGTTAAACCTTTCTTGCATCTTTTCAATCCTTATCTCCAGGCTATTTATCTGTAACTCCATTTTGTTTTCAAGATTTTGAATCATTTTTACTATTATTATTCTGAATTCTTTTTCAGGTAGACTCCCTATCTCCTCCTCTTTTGTTTGGTTTGGTGGGCATTTACCTTGTTCCTTTACCTGCTGAGTATTTCTCTGCCTTTTCATTTTGTTTAGATTGCTGTGTTTGGGGGTGGCCTTTCTGTATTCTGGCAGTTTGTGGTTGCTCTTTATTGTTGAGCTTCCTCCCTGTGGGTGGGATTGGACCAGTGGCTTGTCAAGGTTTCCTGGTTAGGTAAGCTTGCATTGGTGTTCTGGTGGGTGGAGCTGGATTTCTTCTCTGAAGTGCAATGAAGTGTTCAGTAGTGAGTTTTGAGATGTCTATGGGTTTGGTGTGACTTTGGGCAGCCTGTATACTGAAGTTCAGGGCTATGTTCCTGTGTTGCTAGAGAATTTGCATGGCATGTCTTGCTCTGGAACTTGCTCTTGGGTGGTTCTTGGTTTCAGTGTAGATATGGAGGCTTTTGGATGATCTTTTATCAATTAATGTTCTCTGGAGTCAGGAGTTCTCTGGTGTTTTCAGGTTTTGGGCTTAACCCTCCTGCCTCTGGTTTTCAGTCTTACAGTAGCCTCAAGACTTCTCCATCCATACAGCACTGATGATAAAACATCTAGGTTAATGGTGAAAAGATTCTCCACAGTGAGGAACATCCAGAGAGGTTCACAGAGTTACATGGAGAAGAGACGAGGGAGGAGGCAGATAAAGGTGACCCGGAGGAGAAGAGGGGGAATCAAAAGGGGAGAGAACAATCTAGCTAGTAATCAATTCCCTATGTGCTCTCCACAATCCAGAACCCTCTGAGAGGTTCATGGAGTTACATAGAGAAGAGAAGAGGGAGGAAAGAGATAGAAGTGACTAGGAGGAGAAAAGGGGGAATCAAAAGGAGAGAGACAGATCTAGGTAGTAATCAGTTCCCTAAGTGTTCTCCACAGCCTGGAACACCCACAGAGATTCACAGGGTTGGGCAGAGAAGAGAAGAAGGAGGGAAGAGATAGAAGTGACCTGGGGGAGAAAAAAAAGAGTCAAAAGGGGGAGAGAGCAATCAAGCCAGTAATCACACTCCTAAGTAAAAATAGGTACTCAAGATTGTGTTCTTATTCAAATTTGATAACAAATACCACAAAGCAAAGATTAAAAATTTAAAGTAGAGGTTATACTCTCAAAAGTACAATATTAAAAAAAAAACAATATCACAAAAATTATAAAAATATATATGAAGTTTGCTTTAAAAATAAGGTCTTTTTTTCTCTTTTGCAAGGTAATAGGTTACAAAAATGAAAATTAAAGAAGTAATAGAGGATTTAAAGTTTTAAAAAAAATTTTAATTAAAAATGATAATAGTAAAAATATATCTAGAAATTTCTCTGGAGCTGTTGTGGGCAGTGTGAGGTCAGTTCAGTTTCAGATAGTTCCTTGTTCCAGCTTATACTTCTCAAGGTCTATAGCCCCTTCCTATGTAGTCAGTGCTAACTACAGGGTTTTACTCTGTTGCACCTGTCACTTCCAAGATGATTCCCTCTGTTTATTTTGGCTTCTTCTGTTTGCAAGGGGGTATAGCTCAGGGGTAGAGCATTTGACTGCAGATCAGGAGGTCCCCAGTTCATATCCAAGTGCCCCCTGGTGGCTTCCTTTTATAAGGGCCTGGTGGCTCAGACAGTAAACCATCTGCCTGCAATGCGGGAGACCCGGGTTTGATTCCTGGGTCGAGAAGATCCCCTGGAGAAGGAAATGGCAATCCACTCCAGCACTCTTGCCTGGAAAATCCCAGGGACAGAGGAGCCTGATAGGCTACAGTCCATGAGGTCGCAAAGAGTCGGACACGACTGAGCGACTTCACTTTCACTTCTGTTTGCAGGTCTCTTCAGTGTCTAATTTATGCCCTGACACAAGGGGGCGAAGGTGGTCACTTATTTAGGCTCACTTGAGTGCTCAGTGTCTCGGCCACACTGGGTTTGCGCGTATGTGCTTTTCCAGTCTACACTGCTAAGGCTTTAGGTTGCTCTGCAGTGGAACTGTCTGAAGCGGGCCCTGCGTTACATGCACTTCCCAGGTCTAAGTCACTCAGGTTCAGGTTCTCAGGTATTCCACAAAGGCACAGACTTGGTTGGGCCTGCGTTTTGTTCCTTTCCCAAGTCCGAGTAGCTCAGACAACAAGGTGCTCGGTGAGTGCACTCTCCCCAGATGCGGCGCATCTTATCGCCTCCCTGGTCTCAGCTGCTGGATTTCCTGGGTGGCAGTGGGCGTGCCCTCTCAGGTGTGCTGTGTATCTCTTCTGGGGAGCTGATCTCTGGCTACAACCCTCTTGACAGATGTTAACCATCCAGAATCCCAGGAAGTCTTGGTTAGCTACTGGAAGCCTGCTTGCAGTTTGGTAGAGGATGCCATCTTTGGGGCTGAGTTTGCCCCTTTCCAGCTCTGGCTGCTGTCCCCCTGTCTCCCTGCCTCCAGCGGGGGATGTGCCGGTCCCAGCCAGCTAGCTCTCCTCTGGTATTCGCTCAGTCCTTTGTTCTCCTTTCAAAGACAATGGGCTGCCTTTCTGGGTGCCTGGTGTCCTCTACCAGCGTTCAGACGTTGTTTTGTGGAATTTGCTCAGTGTTCAAATGGTCTTTCAATGAATTTGTCAGGAGAAAGTGGTCTCCCTGTCCTATATTCCTCCACCATCTTAGGATCGCCTCCTCCACAATGTTTTAAAAATTGACTTACATTTAACAACTACCATCACTCTAAGCACTGTTATCCATAATATGATAGATTTGATATTCTAGTATGTATTTTCCTAGTGAATAACAATTAAAAAGTACCTATTAAACACAAAAATTTTTATCCATGGGCCACCTAAAATCTGTTATCAATAGTAAAAACACCACATTTTGGCAACAGTAGAAAGTGCTCCAAACTGGGAGCCAGTTATAATACAAGTTCTGCCTTTGAGTTTATGTCAGTTGGGCAAATCATCTCTCCTTTTGGTTTTCTCAATAAATGTGGGTGCTGTATTTTGAACTCTCTCTCTTTCACAAGTAAGTATTCTCACTTAGGAAATGTAGTAACATCAAGATTCTGTGTGCCTAATAAAAATGTGTCTGTTTATTGCATACTTAACTATATCCAGGCACTCTCCTAAAAGCTTTACACACACTATCTCAATCAATTCTCACAAGAACTGATAAGGTAGGTGCTACTATCATCTTCCAGTGAAATTAAGGCCTTTTCTCTGGAATTTTTCTAAATTAACCCTCCTAATTTGATGCAGATATGCTTTGTCGATGTGTCTACCCTGAGCGTGGAAGATAAAGATTCTAAGGTGGGTACACTCTCCTCCCCTCAGAGTTGCAATGGGCGGGAAGCTGCCAAGAAGGGTTATCAGTGACAGCATGAGAAAGGGAAAGGTTGTGGCAGAGGGTGGAAAGGTGGAGGGGACTCAGGTGGGAAGCCATCATTCTTGCTTTGAAGTAGTAGCCTAGGGGGCCAGATTGAAAAAAAAATCTCAAAAAGCAACTTTTCACAAGAATCTTATCTCTTAATTCCATAGGATGCTGAAGGTGATTTAAATCTGGAGAAACTAGAAGAAAAAGAAATTATTGTGATCAAGGATACTGAGAAGCAAGACCAGTCTAAGGTATAGACAGACTCTGAGTCTAACCTTTCTCATTCCCAGAGCTCAGTGCTGAATCTGAGGGCTCTGGTTCAGAGATAGTAAGAGAACTATTGTCAAATAGACTGAAAATTTTAATACTATGGCATTCTAGAAAACACATGCCTAAGTTCAGAGTCATGGTAAGTTCAATGCCCACAGTAAGTTCACAGTATCTCACAATGACACTAATCACAGAGGCTCAGAATGCCCTTTCTTGATTTCAAGTAGCTCCTGCAAATGGAATCTTGCTGTTTAACAAAGACACGGGCTTATAAGCAAGATTGTTTGCAGTGTTCTTTGCTGGTTTGTAATGGACTTGTGTGTCTCACATTGCCCAGTGTCCAAAACAATAGAGAAGATATGGAGAAGAGAGAATCCACAACAATCAAACAGTGTAGTTGCCTGGTCTCCACCCTGTTGTCTAAGAGATTACCTAGGCTAGTGGGTACCATAAAGTTTGAATCAATTACCTTTGCACACCACTATCACATATGGAATTCTTTTGTTTTTGTGTCAATATCCCAAATTACACCTGGTAAGCTGGTTTGGGGTAGGCATTAGTGCACATGATAATTCTCACAGTCCTAGAAGCCTAGAGTAGCTGATAGTTGGAACAAGATATTTGGTTTCAGTGCAAAAGAGTTAAATATTCCTTGTTCTGTGTTCCTAGGCTCATATTATAATCAGAAACATCATTTCTGACCCCAGATGCCGTTGAAGCATTTTTTACATGTATTATAATGAAAGTGGACTCTAAGGAAGGGAAAACCAGTTATAAAATATTCTCCAAAGGGTTGTGGGTTCAGTTAGGGGTGGCCAACTTTGCGGTCTTAATAGAAGGATACACCTGGTGTTTGTTTTTAAAAGAGGAGCCCAATTTACAACACACAATGTAGGTCTCCTTGATTGTAACTTAAGCTACATGTGGCAGTGACAAGCATATTAAGAGACACATTGATATACATGCATATTTTTACATTCACACATATGTACTGAATATTCATACTACCATGCACATGTTGGCCTATACAGATGACATCATACAATGAGTATGATGTCAGCACATTATGACACATGCTTACACACAGTGACATCACACATGTGCACTGACACACATATGCACACATACACACAGGCACATTTTCACACACAATATAAACTGACACATTCACACTCATGAATTGATATACTAATGTGCATATACACACACAACAGAGACACACATTTTTGACATATATTATGATAAATTCACATACTCAAATGAAATAGACAAATATATTGATAACACTTATATGTAGTTAAATGTACAAATGTATATACCCTAAGCTTTTGTCACTGTCACTTGTTCTTGAATGTGTATTAATGTATATAATTGTGTGTTGTGTGCCCATGAAACTTCTAAAGGCCAAATTGTGTGCAACTTCAGAGATATATTTTCTAAATAGAGGAAAGAAGTACCGATCCAAACTCTTATGGATGGGTGTTGTTCTTTTTTTTAGACGGAGGGATCAGTGTGCCTTTTCAAACAAGCTCCTTCTGATCCTTTAAGTGTCCTCAATTGTCTTCTAAATGATCTTCAAAAGTACGCCCTAGGTTTCCAACATGCATTGAGCCCCTCAGCCTCCAGTTGTAAACATAAAGTAGGAGAGACAGAGGGAAACTGTCAAAAATTGCCTTCTGGGAATTGCTACAGCATCTATGCCGATCACCTGAACATGGATTATGTGAACAACGAACCTCAGAGCCTACATCTGGAAATGACAGCAACCAACAACACCAACAATAACCAGAGTCCTTCTGCTCCTCCAGGCAAATCTCCTAGTAGTCAGAGAGCAGTTAACTCCCCTGATGGAGAATGTCCTATGGATGATCTCTCCTTCTATGTCAATCGATTGGCCCCCTTATGATAAAAACAGTCCGTAAGGAAATCAAGGAGAAGTTAGAAAATGGGAGCAAATGTCTTCATCATTCAATCTATCCACCCAGCGAGGACAAAGGGAAAAACAGCCCTCGCAGTGCTGTGAGCAAGATCGCTTCTCAAATGGCCCATGATGCTGTAGAAGTGACCTCTGCAGAAATGCAGGGCACTGGGGAGGAGTGTAGGGATGGTGGTCGAAAAACCTTTCTGTATAGTGAATTATCCAACAAGAACAAAGGTGGAGACAGACAAATGTGCCAAAGAGACAGCAAAGAATTTGCAGATTCCATCAGCAAAGGACTCATGGTTTATGCCAATCAGGTGGCATCTGATATGATGGTTTCTGTTATGAAGACCTTGAAAGTTCATAGCTCTGGGAAACCAATTCCAGCTTGTGTAGTCCTGAAGAGGGTGCTATTGAAACATACCAAAGAAATTGTGTCAGATTTGATTGACTCCTGCATGAAGAACCTACATAACATCACTGGGGTCCTGATGACTAACTCCGACTTTGTCTCAGCTGTCAAGAGGAATCTGTTCAATCACGGGAAACAAAATGCTGCTGATATCATGGAGGCTATGCTGAAACGTTTGGTCAGTGCTCTTCTTGGTGAAAAAAGGGAAACTAAGTCTCAGTGTTTGTCATATGCATCCTTGAAAGCCGGGTCCCATGATGGCAAGTGCAAAAACCAAAGTCTTCAATTTTCAGCTATGAAGGCTGAGATGAAAGGAAAGGACAAATGCAAAGTGAAACAAGAGGAATGCAAGTCTTTGACCAGTGCTGAGAAAGTCAGTGAACATATCCTTAAGGAGAGCCTGACTGTGTGGAACCAAAAGCAGTGTAATCAAGGCAAGTTGCCTAGCAAAACCTGTCCTCATAAGGAGGAAAAAGAGAAGATCAGCCCTTCCACAGATTCACTGGCAAAGGACTTGATTGTCTCTGCCCTTATGCTGATCCAGTACCATCTGACCCAGCGGGCCAAGGGCAAAGAGGCATGTGAAATGACTGTCCACCTGGTACCACGAGCTATATGACCCAAAGTGCCCAATATGAAAAGTGCGGAGGTAGCCAAAGTGCCAAGGCACTTTCAATGAAACATCTAGAAACTCGTGGAGCACCTGGACCATCCACCTCTCTGAAGGACAATCAACATCTGGATTCCCAGAAGCTGGATATGTCAAACATGGTTCTATCACTTATTCAAAAATTGCTTAATGAGAGCCCCTTCAACTGCGAAGATCTGTGTGAAGGTGAGAACAAACATTCCGAGGTCAGGACAAACAAATCAACCTCCATGTTCAAGAAGTCTGACAGAGAGGAAGAACAAGGCCAAGACAATCGAGAAGTTGACTTTGTCAGTGGGATGAAGCAAGTGAACCGACAATTTATCGATCAGCTGGTAGAATCTGTGATGAAGCTGTGCCTTATCATGGCTAAGTATAGCAACAACGGGGCAGCCCTCACTGATTTGGAAGAACAAGCATCCTCATCCAACAACTCTAATTTTTACCAGGCCAGTGGCTCCAGATGTAGTCACGAAGCTGGGATTTCTCAGAGCTACCAAGATTCTCATGGACCTGAAGTCATCGTCAGTAATCAATGCTCAACAAGCAGCTTGCAAAAGCAGCTCCAAGCTGTCCTGCAGTGGATTGCAGCCTCACAATTTAACATACCCATGCTCTACTTCATGGGAGATGATGATGGACAACTGGAAAAGGTAAGCGATAGCGACACAACAAGGAACAAGAAATGGGGCTGGAATGGGTAGGGGCAGAGAGGCAGTATTGTACTCAGAGCAGTCCATTCTTTTTTCAGTTTATCTTTTCAGCCTTTAATCCAAGAATCATAGGCAGAAAGATGGGTGGGGTGTAGGTGACTTTCTCCCTCTGGGTCCTGGCTCTAAAAGCATAACATGATTCAAGCTATCTCTGCTCTCTCACAGCTTCCTGAAGTTTCAGCTAAGGCAGCAGAGAAGGGGTACAATGTAGGAGATCTTCTTCAAGAGGTCATGAAGTTTGCCAAGAACGACAACTGGATGAAGCCATGGGAAACATGGCTAGGAAACAACTGCTAGACTGGCTGCTCGCTAACCTGTGAGCCAACAATTCCTTTGCCTCCTCTCCCTCTCCGTTTACTCCCTGCCCCCAGCAGCATCCCATCCCAGCTGAACACCCCCTACCATCAAGCCAGTGAACTGCACTCTACATGATTGTATTTCCCAATACATCAGCAGTTGGACTGTGCAAATACAGGGTGTCCCAACAAGCTGGGAAAGAAAATGAATAAAAAAAAAAAAAATTTTTTAAATGGTGCCGGTGTTTTCTTGGTCAGATATATCTAAGGCAATTGGGTCCAGTTTCAAGGAATGGTGATACAGTGTTGGACTTGTGTCCATATCTCACCCTGGTTTATTTTCTAAGCAACCAAGACACAGGGGTAGAACCCATGTCCAAGTTCCTAAGTCATTTGGCTTATCCAAATCTCAGTCCACGAGTTATTTAGAGGTTTGCCACCATAGCCTCCCTGTTCTTCCAGAATTATGCACATAACTTGATAATCCCCCTTATAATCCCAAGAATGCAGATTTCTTGGTCACTTTTAAGAGTTTGAGGATAGAAGCCTAGATGAAAAACAAACTTCAGAAAGTATATTACTAACACACACACATACACTCCCAGGGTCCACTACATATGGCTGAACACCACCCAGAACTACATCAGGATCCAATCCTTCCCTAACACAAAGCTTTCTTATAAGTCATTTCCTTCAACTGATGAGATTTCCTTGTTTTACAGGAGTTTGAAAAAAAATTTGCAGAGAACAAAGCTATAGAATGATAAATTCTTTACAGCTACCCTATGTGAATCTCAATATCTCCTTTGAGACTAGCACTAAATTCCTAGATTTCTTGTATACTTCTCAGAAGTCCATCACAATGCTATCAGTTCAGTTCAGTCACTCAGTCCTGTCCAACTCTTTGCGACCCCACGAATCGCAGCACGCCAGGCCTCCCTGTCCATCACCAACTCCCGGAGTTCACTCAGACTCACGTCCATCGAGTCAGTGATGCCATCCAGCCATCTCATCCTCTGTCGTCCCCTTCTCCTCCTGCCCCCAATCCCTCCCAGCATCAGAGTCTTTTCCAATGAGTCAACTCTTCGCATGAGGTGGCCAAAGTACTGGAGTTTCAGCTTCAGCATCATTCCTTCCAAAGAAATCCCAGGGCTGATCTCCTTCAGAATGGACTGGTTGGATCTCCTTGCAGTCCAAGGGACTCTCAAGAGTCTTATCCAACACCACAGTTCAAAAGCATCAATTCTTTGGTGCTCAGCCTTCTTCACAGTCCAACTCTCACATCCATACATGACCACAGGAAAAATCATAGCCTTGGCTAGACGGACCTTAGTCGGCAAAGTAATGTCTCTGCTTTTGAATATACTATCTAGGTTGGTCATAACTTTTCTTCCAAGGAGTAAGTGCCTTTTAATTTCATGGCTGCAGTCACCATCTCCAGTGATTNGCTTTCAGAATTTTCCACAGTTTATTGTGCTCCACACAGTCAAAGGCTTTGGCATAGTCAATAAAGAAGACATAGATGTTTTCTGGAACTCTCTTGCTTTTTCAATGATCCAGTGCATGTTGGCAATTTGATCTCTGATTGCCCTGCCATTTCTTAAACCAGCTTGAACATCTGGAAGTTCATGGTTCATGTATTGCTGAAGCCTGGCTTGGAGTATCTTGAACATTCTTTTACCAGCGTGAGATGAGTGCAATTGTGCGGTAGTTTGAGCATTCTTTGGCATTGCCTTTCTTTGGGATTGGAATGAAAACTGACCTTTTCCAGTCCTGTGGCCACTGCTGAGTTTTCCAAATTTGCTGGCANTCACGGTTCACGTATTGCTGAAGTCTGGCTTGGAGAATTTTGAGCATTACTTTACTAGCATGTGAGATGAGTGCAATTGTGCGGTAGTTTGAGCATTCTTTGGCATTGCCTTTCTTTGGGATTGGAATGAAAACTGACCTTTTCCAGTCCTGTGGCCACTGCTGAGTTTTCCAAATTTGCTGGATTATTGAGTGCAGAACTTTCACAGCATCATCTTTTAAGATTTGAAATTTCTCAACTAGAATTCCATCACCTCCACTAGCTTTGTCCATAGTGATGCTTTCTAAGGCCCACTTGACTTCACATTCCAGGATATCTGGCTCTAGGTGAGTGATCATATCATCGTGATTATCTTGGTTGTAAAGATCTTTTTTGTACAGTTCTTCTGTGTGTTCTTGCCACCTCTTCTTAATATCGTCTGCTTCCTTTAGGTCCAGACAATTTCTGTCCTTTGTTGAGCCCATCTTTGCATGAAATGTTCCCTTGGTATCTCTAATTTTCTTGAAGAGATCTCTAGTCTTTCCCATTCTGTTCTTTTCCTCTATTTCTTTGCACTGATCCCTGAGGAAGGCTTTCTTATCTCCTCTTGCTATTCTTTGGAACTCTGCGTTCAGATGCTTATATCTTTCCTTTTCTCCTTTGCTTTTTGCTTCTCTTCTTTTCACAGCTATTTGTAAGGCCTCCCCAGACATTTTGCTTTTTTGAATTTCTTTACCATGGGGATGGTCTTGATCCTTGTCTCCTGTACAATGTCATGAACCTCCATCCATAGTTCATCAGGCACTCTATTTTTCAGATCTCATCCCTTAAATCTATTTCTCACTTCCACTGTATAATCATAAGGGATTTGATTTAGGCCATACTTGAATGGTCTAGTGGTTTTTCCTACTTTCTTCAATTTAAGTCTGAATTTGGCAATAAGGAGTTCATGATCTGAGCCACAGTTGGGTGCCAGTCATTTTTGCTGACTGTATAGAGTTTCTCCATCTTTGGCTGCAAAGAATATAATCAATCTGATTTCGGTGTTGACCATCTGGTGATGTCCATGTGTAGAGTCTTCTCTTGTGTTGTTGGAAGAGGATATTGCTATGACCAGTGTGTTCTCTTGGCAAAAGTCTATTAGCCTTTGCCCTGCTTCATTCTATATTCCAAGGCCAAATTTGCCTGTTACTCCAGGTGTTTTTTGACTTCCTACTTTTGCATTCCAGTCCCCTATAATGAAAAGGACATCTGTTTTTGGTGTTAGTTCTAAAAGGTCTTCATATAACCGTTCAACTTCAGCTTCTTCAGCATTACTGGTTGGGGCATAGACTTGGATTACTGTGATATTGAATGGTTTGCCTTGGAAATGAACAGAGATCATTCTGTCGTTTTTGAGATTGCATCCAAGTACTGCATTTTGGACTCTTTTGTTGACCATGATGGCTACTCCATTTCTTCTGAGGGATTCCTGCCCACAGTAGTAGATATAATGGTCACCTGAGTTAAATTCACCCAATCTAGTCCATTTTAGTTCACTGATTCCTAGAATGTTGATGTTCACTCTTGCCATCTCTTGTTTGACCACTTCCAATTTGCCTTCTTTCATGGACCTGACATTCCAGGTTCCTATGCAATATTGCTCTTTACAGCATCAGACCTTGCTTCTATCACCAGTCACATCCACAGCTGAGTATTGTTTTTGCTTTGGCTCCATCCCTTCATTCTTTCTGGAGTTATTTTTCCACTGATCTCCAGTATCATATTGGGCACCTACTGACCTGGGGAATTCCTCCTTCAGTATCCTATCATTTTGCCTTTTCATACTGTTCATGGGGTTCTCAAGGCAAGAATACTGAAGTGGTTTGCCATTCCCTTCTCCAGTGGACCACATTCTGTCAGACCTCTCCACCATGACCAACCCGTCTTGGGTTGCCCTTCGGGCATGGCTTAGTTTCATTGAGTTAGACAAGGCTGTGATCCTAGTGTGATTAGATTGACTAGTTTTCTGTGAGTATGGTTTCACAACACTGTAATTCATTACAAATCAGATCAGGACAGTGTTTCCAGCCCTGTGGTCCTCTGTTGGCTAGTTCGCATCATTCTGGACTCAAAATCTTGGACTCTTACTAGTTTCATGGCCTTAGAATCATCTAGGTAGACTCTGAGTGTTTTTATTTACTTGTAAAATGTAGACAGGACTTCCCAGATGGCTCAGACAGTAAAAGAATCTGCCTGCAGTGCAGAAGACTGGGGTTCAATCCCTGGGCTGGGAAGACCCCCTGGAGAAGGAGATGGCAACCCACTCCAGTATTCTTGAGAATGCCTGGAGAATCCCATGGACAGAGGAGCCTGGCAGGCTATAGTCCATAGGGTTGCAAAGAGTCGGACATGACTAAGAGACTAACACACACACACACACAACGTAGACAAAGTTACCTTCCCTGTTTAAAGTTTAAACTAGAGGAATAGATGTGATGATGCTCTGTAAAAAGAATCTTTTTTTTTTTTTCTGACGAAGCAAGAGACTGTTGAGGAGGGGCACCTGGGCAAAGAGCAGGAGTTTAAGGGAACCTAGGAAGACTGCTCTGCCACATGGCTCACAGTCGCCAGTTTTATGGTGATGGGATTAGTTTCTGGGTTGTCTCTGACAAATCATTCTGACTCAGGGTCCTTCTTGATAGAGCATGCATTGCTCAGCCAAGATGGATGCCAGCAAGAATTCTGGGAGGTTGGTAGGACAGGCGGCATCTCCTTTTGACCTTTCCCAAATTCTTCCAGTTGATGGTGGCTGCTTAGTTCAGTGTTCCTTACCAAGACTTTCTGTTGAAAATAACTCATGCAAATAGTTACTATGGTACCTGACCAGGGCAGATGATTTGAGTCAGTTTCCCCTCACAACTCCCCCTAAGAGACTTTATACTCAAGATAAGTGAAAGTCACTCAGTCATGTCCGACTCTTTGTGACCCCATGGATTATACAGTCCATGGAATTCTCCAGACCAGAATACTGGAGTTGTTGTAGGAAGGGGGACCCTTTCCAGGGCCTGAAACTGGACTCTTGTCTAACACTCAGAAATGAATTGTCTGAGGAGACACATATGCTGACAAAGCAAGAGATTTTATTCGGAAAGAGTGTCTGGGTGGAGAGCAGTAGGGTAAGGGAACCCAGAGAACTGCTCTGCCATGTGGCTCACAGTCTCAAGTTTTATGGTAATAGGATTAGTTTCTGGGTTATCTTTAGCCAATCATTCTGACTCAGAGTCGTTCCTGGTGGTGCAGGACTTGTTCAGCCAAGATGGATGCCAGCAAGAAGGATTCTGGGAGGTGGTCAGACATGTGGTATCTCCTTTTGACCTTTCCAGAACTCTTCCGGTTGGTGGTGGCTTATTAGTTCCCTGTTCCTTACCAGGACCTCCTGTTGTGTAAAACAACTCATGCAAATGGTTACTATGGTGTCTGGCCAGGGTGGGCGGTTTTAGTCACTGTGCTTCCGCTAACAGAGTGGGTAGCCTTTCCCTTCTCCAGGGGATCTTCCCAGGGATTGAATCCAGGTCTTCCACATTGTGGGGGGATTCTTTACCCGCTGAGCCATAAGGGAAGCCCTATACTCAAGATACTTCTTGGGAATTGGGCAGAGGGCTGATTCTCCTGTAATTACTTTCAGCTGATAGTGAGCATACGTAGTCCTGCCTAGTAAAGCAGAAGTCTCTCTCCACCTGACTTAAACAGAGGTATTCGGTGCCTAAAACCAACATTCACCCCATAGTAACAACAATTTAGCCTGAAACTGTTGGACCTTGTCAGAGACGAAACAGACAGGGGGCAAACAGGAGGCCTAACAGAATGGTCATCACTGGGCCCCAGAAAAGGAAGGCAAAATTTGACATGAGGGCTGCAGGGTGTGACTTTCTTCTGAATGGTTGGTGGTGAAGTAATAGGGTGGTGATGGTAGTTTAGTCGCTAAGTCGTGTCTGACTCTTGCCATCCCATGGACTACAGCCTGCCAGATTTCTCTATCCATGGGATTTTCCAGGCACAAATACTGGAATGGTTTGCCATTTCCTTCTCCAGTGGATCTTATAGTGTTCCGGAATCTAGCATTCAGCTTGAAGTTTCCATCCTCCACTTGGGTGGGGTCCCAGTTCTACACAACTCTAAGATATTGCTATGCACATTAGTTGATTATGAACTGGATCCTGCCCCAAGGCTGTAACACCACTTGACTGCTCCTCCTTTGTTTCTGTATCCCCTCCCTTCTCTGATTAGCAACTGTTTGAATCTGCCCTTTGGAACTCAGGAAGTTGAATGAAGCCTATATCCTACAAAAAACATTGGGGACACAGAAAGGATTAGTCCAGAGCCCCAGAGTCTTGCTCAGTATTAATTCAGGGAACTGGGCAACTATGGCTCTGGCAACTTCCTGTCAAGATGGAGCATAGTGCTGGCTCAATTTGGAGAACAGGCATTGAATTGGAAGTATTTCTGATTTCCAAGTGCTGGATCTGAGTCTTGTATGATTAAAATCTCAATCCCTTGACTGCGATTGTGGTGTAACAGACCAAATTACAAATAATTGGAAGAATGACAAGTGGAATTTTAATAGACAAATTTCATTTCTTTTCAGGAGAATAAGCCTGAAACCCAGTCTGGACTTGGCACTTTGGGGAGACTTGTAGCCAGGTAGCCAGTTGTCTAGTCTTATGAGTAGGTTTTAACTTTTAATGGAGTATGAACATATAGATTATAGGTGCTATGGGGTCGCAAAGAGTCAGACAAGGCTTAGGATGAAACCACCACCACAAACAGGGTTTATTGGTTATCATACATCTCCTTTCTGTTAATGTATGATCTAAAGCAATTTCCTTGTCTAGAAATATAGTAGTTACAAGAGAAGACCTTTAAAAAGTAAGGTTGCAGTTACTAGCTTCCAGCAGACATTGTTTTGAGAATGTCAGTGGCATCCAAATCGAACACAGCTCAGAAAATTCAAGTTCTTAGCAATACAAGAATTTGCCTGAAATTACATGCATAGTGTTACTTATTTATTTCCCTGGATGTCTGAAACATAACTACACAATTTTGACTTTTAGCTGTAATATTCTCAATAGCCAAAGCAGATGTCACTGTTAACCATGTTAGTATTTCTCTAGGTATAAGAAGTTGTAAGAATTGAGATTCATAAAATCTTCTCCTGAAAATATCTAACTCTCCGAGAGTGCCTCATTCTTGATCTCCATCCTGAACTCCATTCAGGAGGTGTTGAAGGTCAGCAGCTACAGTGGCCATGATTTAATCTTTGCAGAGGCAGGTGGCAAGGGCCTCTTTTTTTTTCTTTTTTTTTAATTTAAATTTATTTATTTTAATTGGAGGCTAATTGCTTTACAATATTGTATTGCTTTTGCCATACATCAACATGAATCTGCCACGGGTATACACGTGTTCCCCATCCTAAACCCCCTTCCCACCTCCCTCCCCATACCATCCCTCTGGGTCATCCCAGTGCACCAGCCCCAAGCATCCTGTATCCTGCATTGAACCTGGACTGGCGATTCGTTTCATATATGATATTATACATGTTTCAATGACATTCTCCCAAATCATCCCACCCTCTCCCTCTCCCACAGAGTCCAAAAGACTGTTCTATACATCTGTGTCCCTTTTGCTGTCTCACATACAGGGTTATCGTTACCATCTTTCTAAATTCCATATATATGCATTAGTATATTGTATTGGTGTTTTTCTTTCTGGCTTACTTCACTCTGTATAATAGGCTCCAGTTTCATCCACCTCATTAGAACTGATTCAAATGTATTTTTTTAATGGCTGAATAATACTCCATTGTGTATATGTACCACAGCCTTCTTATCCGTTCATCTGTTGATGGGCATCTAGGTTGCTTCCATGTCCTGGCTATTACAAACAGTGCTGCGATGAACATTGGGGTACACTTGTCTTTCAATTCGGGTTTCCTCAGTGTGTATGCCCAGCAGTGGGATTGCTGGATCATATGGCAGTTCTATTTCCTCACTGTGGTTTTGATCTGCATTTCTCTGATAATGAGTGATGTTGAACATCTTTTCATGTGTTTGTTAGCCATCTGTATGTCTTCTCTGGAGAAATGTCTATTTAGTTCTTTGGCCGGCAAGGGCCTCTTCATGGTAATTAATTTGACCATGGTTTGCCGGGAGATGAGAGGGGACACATTTCATGGCCATTTCATCCCACAGTGCTGGGATGTTCTTTTCCAGGTGTGGCAAAGGTGACTCAATGTGTTGTTAGTGGACTAGACCATAAAACAATATCCAGAATTCTCTGGACTACCTGCCTATATAAGCCTCTTCTGGCCTAGGAAAATATTTCCTCTTATTGTTCCCAAATCTAGAGTTACACTGTTACAATCACTGATCTCATATGGAACTATATATTACTGTATCAGAGGCTCAGTAACACATTTGGTAATGTAAGAAAGATCAATTTTATAAAAAAAAGATGAAATATACATAACATAGCTAGCAGTATTAGTAAAATCGTAAGTAATAATTCAGTCAAGAACTTCCATTAGGTCCATCCCAATAATATCCCACATCACCTGACTTGGTCTATTCTGTTCCAATCTTGATCTTTCATAGAAATTATATATTGGCATTGTCCACAATGCACACAGCTCAGTTTCTTAGTGTTACTAGACTGATTGGGCTTCCCTGGTGGCTCAGATGGTAAAGAATCTGCCTGCAATGTGGGAGACCTGGGTTCGATCCCTGGGTTGGGAAGATCCCCTGGAGAAGGGCATGGCAACACATTCCAATATTCTTGGCTGTAGAATCCCCATGGACAGAGGGTCCTAGCAGGCTACAGTCCATGGGGTCGCAAAGAGTCGGACATGACTGAGCAACTAAGCACTAGACTGATTACCCTTAGTATGATTTAATTGTTCCCAACCTAGAGACTTTAAACTTAAATTACCATGGCTTGATGTTAGCTACATAAATCCATCCTGTAATTGTGGGAGACTTTATTCCTTGGCTGAAACTTTGTTTGTTGCTTTGATTGAGCTTAAGTAATAGAAGAAAATATATTTACAGCTAGAGTCAGAGCAGACATTAATTGGCCAGGTGAAGGAATTCCATCTGGTAATATCAACAGTGACCTGAACATAACTATAATTTTCCTTTTAAGGTAAATTTTCTCAGGGCCAACCAATTAGAGCCTTGGAGTACCATAATTCACCAAGATAACCCAAGACTAGACACAGGTTAATGGCCACAAACCCAACAACTGGATTGATTTCTAAAAATAGTTTAGGATCACGCCTATGATAGGAAACCATTTGATTCATATGCAAATGTCCAAGAAGTCAAGAAAACATAAATGATCACACAAGTCATAAGTTGAGGATCTTGGGCAAGCTATCTATTTCTGATATTGTCTTCTTCTCATCCTGGTGTAGGATAGTTTCTCCTCTGTTTGAGAGTTATTTCCTCTCCATAGTCCAGTCCAGTGCAGGGGCCCTTTGTGAGTGGAAATTAATTCAAGAGTTAATTTCCATCAGTTTCACTGTACTTAGATAGTTAAGGGTACCTAAAAAGGATCCTTCCATTCAGGTTGGAGATAGTCCTTTAAATTATGTCTTTTTGCTGTTACTGTTTAGTCTGACTCTTTTGCACCCCCATGGACTGTAGCCTCCAAACTCCTCTCCTCATAGGATTTCCCATGAGGCAAGAGTACTAAAATGGTTTGCCATTTCCTTCTCCAGGGGATCTTCCTGACCCAGGGATTGAACCTGTGTATCCTGCATTGGCAGGTGGATTATTTACCACTGCACCACCTGGGAAGTCCTATGTCTTTTTCAGTATGCGTAATCCCCTGGTTGTCAGTATCTGATCCCGTTCCAAAAGTTCTTTCTATAAATCTTTGCAAGAAGACTCTTATTACAAATGAGGTATGGAATGGAAGCTGTACCTCTCACAGCCCATGGTAACACAGTTGCAAGTGCTCTTGATACATTCCAAAACTGTAAGCAAGATTCTTTGAGTGTGGGACCTAGAAAAGCACATTTTGAGGGAGGTAAGAAGCACAGAGACTAACTTTGACAACTTCACAATGCCTGGACCAGTCAGAAGTAAAGGCAGGCCTATTCAAAGCAGGACTTTAAAAACTCCCCAGTCCTGATAAAGTTAATCAAACGTTTTCCAGTCGCATCCCCACTCCATGAAAAGTTTTGGAGTTGAGCCACCACAGATCCTTCTCTTTGTCCTTGAAGAAAATCCTTAATAAACAAACCTGGGACCAGGGCTACATTTCTGATGACTCAGTCCTTCCTGAGCACAGCTGGGTCCCATAGTAATTTACTTTATTGATTAACTTGGCTCTTGACTTACTCTCGATTTTTATTATGAGGCTGCCTTGGGGATTCTTTGGAACATGGAAATAGAGCAAAGGAAGCTATATGTTCTGTTAAATGAGGTGCGTTGGGGCAAAATGGTCTCTACAGGCCCTTCCAACTCTGATATTTGAGGATTCTAAGAGTTTCTTTTCCATAATTTCTCAGGGAAACTTGTGTGGATGAGGTAAGATCAGGGTGAGGAAATTTGATTTTTGCCAGAGCTGACAGACTCCAGCAGAGAAAGAAATGCTTTGGGCCAGAAAGGGCCCTGACAAGAGTCTGGAGGAGCTCAACAGTCCTTGGATTTATTCCTGGAGGGTGAGGCCCTGGCCTTTCACCTCTCTAAATGGAGAAGTGATCCCAGGCATCCTATTAGCAATGTGGTTGTGCTCAGTGTCAGCAGCTAGAAAAGGACAAGGGCTTCTGCTGAGCTGAAAGCCTAGCAAATAGTAGGAGAGGGAAGGCAGGAGTAAGAAAAGGAAAACATGATTATTTCCTGGCAGGCAGCATCACTGGTTTGATATTTCTGACAGTTTTAGTCTTTCTAAACATCTGGCCTCCCTTTCACAAAGTTGTGAACAGAACTCATCTGAGAGGCTACCACAGGGCCAGGCCTAGGCCTAGGTGAGGCAAAGAAAGGCATTTGCCTCAGGGGCAAAATTTGAGGGGGGCACCAAAAAAAACCTCAGTAATCAAAATGTTCTTTTAAAAAATTTTATTGAAGTAGAGTTCATTTACAGTTCTGTTCAGTTCAGTCACTCAGTCGTGTCCAACTCTTTGCAACCCCACGAACTGCAGCACGCCAGGCCTCCCTGTTCATCACCAACTCCCGGAGTTCACTCAGACTCACATCCATCGAGTTGCTGATGCCATCTAGCCATCTCATCCTCTGTCGTCCCCTTCTCCTCCTGCCCCCAACCCTCCCAGCATCGACTCTTTTCCAATGAGTCAACTCTTCGCATCAGGTCGCCAAAGTATTGGAGTTTCAGCTTTAGCATCATTCCTTCCAAAGAACACCCAGGACCCATCTTTTGAATGGACTGGTTGGATTTTCTTGCAGTCCAAGGGACTCTCAAGAGTCTTCTCCAACACCACAGTTCAAAAGCATCAATTCTTCGGCGCTCAGCCTTCTTCACAGTCCAACTCTCACATCCATATATGACAGCTGGAAAAACCATAGCCTTGACTAGATGGACCTTTGTTGGCAAAGTAATGTCTCTGCTTTTGAATATACTATCTAGGTTGGTCATAACCCTCCTTCCAAGGAGTAAGCATCTTTTAATTTCATGGCTGCAATCCCCATCTGCAGTGATTTTGGAGCCCCCCAAAATAAAGTCTGACACTGTTTCCCCATCTATTTGCCATGAAGTGATGGGACCAGATGCCATGATCTTAGTTTTCTGAATGTTGAGCTTTAAGCCAACTTTTTCACTCTCCTCTTTCACTTTCATCAAGAGGCTTTTTAGCTCCTCTTAATTTTCTGCCATAAGGGTGGTGTCATTCACAATGTTGTATTAATTTCTGCTGTACAGCAAAGGACCCAGATTGGGCTTCTCGGGTAGCTCAGCTGGTAAAGAATCGATTTCCAGTGCAGGAGACCCTGGTTTGATCCCTGGGTTGGGAAGTTTCCCTAGAGCAGGGATAGGCTACCCACTTCGGTATTCTTGGGCTTTCCTGGTGGCTCAGATGGTAAAGAATCTGCCTGCAGTGTGGGAGAGCTGAGTTCAATCCCTGGGAAGGGGAAATCCCCTGGAGGAGGGCATGGCAACCCACTCCAGTATTCTTACCTGGAAAATCCCCATGGACAGAGGAGCCTGGTGGGCTATAGTCCATGGCATAGCAAAGACTTGAACATGACTGAGTGACTAAGCACACACACACACACACACACACGCACACACACACACACAAACACACACACATATATACATATATATCCTTTCCATGTTCTTTTCCATTATGGTTTATCATAGGACATTGAATATAGTTCTCTGTGCTGTACAGTAAGATCTTGTTGCTTATTCATCCTGTACATAATCATTTGCCTCTGCTAATCCCAAATTCCCTAAATCAATAATTTTAATGCATCATTTAAAAATCACAATTAATACAGGGTATCAAAATATCAAAAACTGTGATACAAAGGATTAGTAGTAATGCCAGGCCAAAACATAATGAACATGAGGTAAAAGGAAAAACTGGTAAGACATTTTATGTGGGGACCACTTTATGAGAGACTGCCAAGGCAGTATTTAGAGAATGTATAGCCCTGAAAGCCTGCATCAGTACAAAAAAGCAACAATTAATTACTGCCTAAAGAACTTAGGGAGGGAACAAATAACACATCAAACAAGCTTAGGAAAGGAGAAATAAAATTTGGAGCAAGAACAGAAAAATTGAAAGGCAAAGTTTCACTTAAACCTTTAAAAAAAATCAAGGATGAGGAAAGGAGTATTGCATGTTCTCTCTCTTGCTTAATTTGAGTATATCTTTCCAAGGGCTTCTCTGGTGGCTCAGTGGTAAAGAATCTACCTGCCAATGCAAGAGACAGGAGATGCGGGTTCGATCCCTGGGTCAGAAAGATCCCTTGGAGAAGGAAATGGTAACCCATTCCAGTACTCTTGCCTGGAAAATTCCACAGAGGACCCTGGTGGGCTACAGTCCATGGGGTCACAAAAGAGTGGGACACATCTTAGCCACTAAACAACAATACCATATCTGTCCAAACCAAAGCTCAAATTAGATTAATCCTGGTTAAAAACAGGAAGCACACAAGATTGCCCTGATTAAAATTCTAGTTTAAAAAAGCTCGGATAATGAAAGAAGAAAAATAAGTAAAAAGTAGAAATATAGGGGCAGTAGAAATAAAAATGACATGTTAGCAAATGATATGTTTGTACATCCATGAAAATCAAATCCCCAAATACAAGAGGTAATGAATGAGCTTTGAAAAGGTATAGGAAGAAAACACTTGTGAGCTGAAAGAGTTTTCCATCAACTATAAAACAATTCCAGTTGCTTTACTCCCCACTGACTTGAAGACATGTAAAAAGTCTAGCAATTCCCCTGCACTAAGCTCTCTGTGGTGTCAGAACATGAAAAAATCTGAAAGAATTGATTGAATTTCTATATCTTAGAGCCACTCAGCCAGAAAGAAGAAAGGCTAATTACCTTAGTGACAATAATATTAAACACCTAGGTATTAAAGAAAGCAAGAAATGATATTTACAGAGCACTTTTTGAGTGCCAGACACTACTTTAAAAACCTTGTGAGATGGTTTGTTATTAGCTGTTTTATAGAGCCGTGAAATTAGCGGGTCAGGTTTAAAGACCCTTTTAAAAGTCATACAATCAGTAAGCAGGAGAGCTGGGATTCAAATACAGGTTTGCCTCATGCCAAATCCTATGCTTTTTCCTTTCTATTACACTGTCTTCCCACTAATTCCGAATCCATGTTTATTAAACAACTATAATACATGAATGAGAAAAAGAAAGGAAAATAGATAAATAGAAAAATAAGCCATGCTCTTGACTAGTAAAACTAAGTTAAAAAAAAAGACACTTTCTAATTCAATATATGTTTCATATAATGCCAATTTAAATCTTTTGGGGATGATCTCAGAGTATCTCCCCCAAGATAGCTATTACTTGCCAAGGGGAAAGAGCAACTTTCTAATGGATGAGCCTACCAGTAACACCTTAATTATACGATCAAGGTTAACATAATCAGTGAAGACATATTTATATCATGCACCTCCTGATATAACGTCAATAGACGGGCATGTCACCTCTGTGGCATTCTCGCCAAAAACCCATGACAGCAATCTAATTATGAGAAACTACCATATAAACCTTAGTTGAGGGACAGTCTACAAAATAGCTGACCAGATGACCACAATTGATTCCAAAGGTTCACGAGGGAACATTTTAGAGTTATGAAAATGTCAACTATATATCTTGATAGGAGATATGTATACATTTAACCAGGTGTATGTATTTCTCAAGACTGATCAAATTGCACACTTAAAATTAGTGAACATTATTCTATCAAAATTATATCAATAATTTATTTTAAAATATATATCATTGTTCAGTCGCTCAGTTGTATCCAACTCTTTGCAGCCCCATGGACTGCAACATACCAGGCTTCCCTGTCCTTCACCATCTCCTGGAGTTTGCTCAAATTCATGTCCATTGAGATGGTGATGCCATCCAACCATCTCATCCCCTTCTCCTCCTGCCTTCAATCCTGCCTCCTCCTCCTGCTTGTTGTGATCCACACAGTCAAAAGATTTAGTGTAGTCAGTAAAACAGATGTTTTTCTGGAATTCTCTTGCTTTTTCTATGATACAACAGATGTTGGCTATTTGATCTCTGACTCCTTTGCCTTTTCTAAACCCAGCTTGTACATCTGGAAGTTCTCAGTTCACGTATTGTTGAAGCCTAACTTGAAGGATTTTGAGGATCACCTTCCTAGCATGTGAAATGAGTGCAATTGTGCAGTAGTTTGAATATTTTTGGCATTTCCCTTCTTAGGGATTATAACAAAAACTGACCTTTGCCAGTCCTGTGGCCACTGCTGAGTTTTCCAAATTTGTTGGCATATTGAGTGCAACACTTTAACAGCATCATCATTTAGGATTTGAAATAGCTCAGCTGGGATCCCATCACCTCCACTAGCTTTGTTCATAATGATGCTTCCTAATATATATAAATAAATATATTGTATATATTTTAAAATATGAGTAAGTAAGTGTTAGTCACTCAGTCATGTCTGACTCTTGCGACCCCATGGATTGTAGCCCACCAGGCTCTTCTGTCCATGGGATTTCCCAGGAAAGAATACTGCAGTGGGTTGCCATGTCCTCCTCCAGGGGACCTTCCTGGCCTAAGGATCAAACCTGGGTTTCCTGCCTTGCAAGCAGCTTCTTTACTGTCTGAGCCACCAGGGAATTATATTTTTAAATATATCTAAATGTAATACCTTAGGGAAAAAATTCCCTTTCACTGTTCACAAGTTTTTTGCTCTTCAGGCTCTTTCCAGAAAGTTTCCAATTCAGCAAGTCTTTCTCACTTCAGACTATCAGTTCAGTTCAGTTCAGTGGCTCAGTCATGTCCAACTCTTTGCAACCCATAGACTGCAGCACACCTGGCCTCCCTGTCCATCACCAACTCCTGGAGTTTACTCAAACTCATGTCCATTAAGTCAGTGATGCCATCTAACCATCTCATCCGTTGTCGTCCCCTTCTCCTCCTGCCCCCAATCCCTCTCAGCATCAGGGTCTTTTCAAATGAGTCAGCTCTTCTCATCAGGTGGCCAAAGTATTGGAGTTTCAGCTTCAACACCAGTCCTTCCAATGAATACTCAGGACAGATTTCCTTTAGGATGGACTGGTTGGATTTTCTTGCAGTCCAAGGGACTCTCAAGAGTCTTCTCCAACACCACAGTTCAAAAGCATCAATTCTTCGGTGCTCAGCTTTCTTTATAGTCCAACTCTCACATCCATACATGACCACTGGAAAAACCATAGCCTTGACTAGACAGAACTTTGTTGACAGAGTAATGTCTCTGCCTTTTAATATGCTGTCTAGATTCGTCATAACTTTTCTTCCAAGGAGTAAGTGTCTTTTAATTTCATGGCTGCAATCACCATCTGCAGTGATTTTGGAGCCCAAAAAAATAGTTAGCCACTGTTTCCCAACTATTTGCCATGAAGTGATGGAACTGGATGCCATGCTCTTCGTTTCTGAATGTTGAGCTTTAAGCCAACTCTTACACTCTCCTCTTTTACTTTCAACAAGAGGCTCTTTAGTTCTTCTTCACTTTCTGCCATAAGGGTGGTGTCATCTGTATATCTGAGGTTATTAGTATTCCTCCTGGCAGTCTTGATTCCAGCTTTTGCTTCATCCAGCTCAGCGTTTCTCATGATCTACTCTACATATAAGTTAAATAAGCAGGGTGACAATACACAGCCTTGATGTACTCCTTTTCCTATTTGGAACCAATCTGTTCTTCCATGTCCAGTTCAACTGTTGCTTCTTGACCTGCATACAGATTTCTCAAGAGGCAGGTCAGGTGGTCTGGTATTCCCATCTCTCTCAGAATTTTCCACAGTTTATTGTGATCCACACAGTCAAAGGCTTTGGCATAGTCAATAGATCAGAAATATAAGTTTTTCTGGAACTCTTGCTTTCTTGATGATCCATTGGGTGTTGGCAATTTGACCTCTGGTTCCTCTCCCTTTTCTAAAACCAGCTTGAACATCTGGAAGCTCATAGTTCACATTCCGTTGAAGCCTGGCTTGGAGAATTTTGAGCACTATTTTACTAGCGTGAGATGAGTGCAATTGTATGGTAGTTGGAGCATTTTTTGGCATTGCCTATCTTTGGGATTGGAATGAAAACTGATCTTTTCCAGTCCTGTGGCCACTGCTGAGTCTTCCAAATTTGCTGGCATATTGAGTGCAGCAGTTTCACAGCATCATCTTTGAGGATTTGAAACAGCTCAACTGGAATTCCATCACCTCCACTAGGCTTGTTCACAGTGAGGCTTCCTAAGGCCCACTTGACTTCACATTCCAGGATGTCAGGCTCTAGGTCTGACACACCATCGTGATTATCTGGGTCGTGAAGGTCTTTTTTGTATAGTTCTTCTGTGTATTCTTGCCACCTCTTAATATCTTCTGCTTCTGTTAGGTCCATACCATTTCTGTTCTTTATTGAGCCCATCTTTGCATGAAATGTTCCCTTGGTGTCTCTAATTTTCTTGAAGAGCTCTCTAGCCTTTCCCATTCTATTGTTTGCCTTTAACGAGCTACCTTTAAAGAGCAGCCCTCCCTCCTGCTCCTTCTACTTGTCTGTCCTGGCTCAGAGCAGAACTTTGGAAGCTCTCTCTTTATCAGAACTTACCTCTCAGATCCCAGCTACATATCTAAAGGGAGAAGGTTTTTCAGCTCACCTCTTTCTTGTCATAAAAGTCTCCTTCTCAGAAAAGCCTTCCTCCACCACCCTGTCTCCCACAGTTACTCTTTATTATATGACTCTGCTTTATTTCATCACACTAATTGATACATCCTTTTCATCATTATTTATTTGCCTATTGACTGTCTCTTTCCACCAGAGCAGTAACACCAGGAGCACAGGGACTTACCTGTTTTGTTCACTACTGTATTCTCAGCACCCAGCACTGTGCCTGGTACATAGCAGCCATTCAATACATATTTTTGTATTTTTTTAATTTATTTTTGATTGCACTGGGTTTTCGTTGCTGCACATTGGCTTTCTCTAGTTGGGGCAAGCAGGGGTTACTCTTCATTGCAGTGCACAGGCTTCTCAATGTGATGGCTTCTCTTGTTGCAGAGCACAGGCTCTAGGCGCACAGGCTTCAGTAGTTGCAGCACACGGGGCTCAGTAGCTATGGCACACAGGCTTAGTTCTCTGTGGCATGTGGAATCTTTCTGAACCAGAGATCAAACCCCTGTCCCCTGCATTAGCAGACGGATTCTTATCCACTGCACTACCAGGGAAGTCCTTTATTAAAAAAAATTTTTGG
>SJXQ01000860.1:33406-86390 GCA_006408695.1 Aepyceros melampus
TGTCTGTATCTCATCAATAAACATTTCTTGAATAAATAGCAACCTACCTATTTCAGTGTTCCCTGATGGGACTAATTGGAGAATCAGAAACTCTGTCATTAACCATGGCCACTTAATATCACTTCATCACTAAATATAGTAGATAAGTATCAATTTCCTCATCCCAAAAATCAAGATGCTAACCAATACCTTTCAATATTTACCTCTCTGGAGCTGTTGTAAAAATCAAAGAGTCAACAAACAAGGTGAAAATGTTGAAAAATATACCTAAATGTGCTCATTAAAGTTTCTATGCAAAATAATAAATACCTGACATTTACTGAACTTTTACTATGTGCCAGGCATTCATCTAAGTGCTTTCCACTATGTTATCCTTTAGTCCTCCCCACAACCTTATGAGTTAGGTACTCTTATTATCCCATTTTAAAGATGAGACAACTGAGACTCAGAGAATCTGAAGAACTTTCCCAAGTTTACACAGTTAGGAGTGGTAGAGTTTGCATTCAAACACAGATAACCCTGGCTCCTAAACCCCCATTCTGTTCTGCTTCATAGAATACCAAGACCTTGTCCATTATGCCACATGTCAGTATAAGTCCCAGCGTAGTGCAGAATGGAGTAAACACATCTAGGAGGTGACAGGAACCTCTGGTGTGGAGTGGATGGTTGGCTGGAAGGAATCCAAGCTGGTGGATGGGCAGAGATTTCCAAAGGGTATTGCAGGCATAATCCAAAGTCCACAGGAAGGTCAAAAGAGACCCCAAAGCAGCAGGCATCTCAACAAACAAGCAGACAAAACTCCTGGGACTCATGGAACAGGCAATACCTCTACGTTCAAAGGAGATTCTCAAAATGCATTCTCAGGGAACAAACTGGTAATTCGCATTTGTTCGCAGTCCCCAAACCCACTACTTGGGGGTGGGTCCTGAGGGATGGGGGAGAAACCAGAGTGAAACAACTCCAGACAAGTTGGCTTGCGTGTGCTCTTTCGGGAGCAAGGGTGGTCCCTGATGGTGTCCATTCAATGTTTCCAAGAGTCAGGCTGCATGAGGCAGAGGGGGAGGAGGCATTATGGAACACTTGGGGTGCTTAGGGCCTTTGCCAATGAGTATGAAACTTATTTCAATATTTTAACAGCTAATAGGGTTTTTGCCGACTAAGGTCCGTCTAGTCAAGGCTATGGTTTTTCCAGGGTCATGTATGGATGTGAAAGTTAGACTGTGAAGAAAGTTGCTGCTGCTGCTGCTAAGTCACTTGAACACTGAAGAATTGATGCTCTTGAACTGTGGTGTTGGAGAAGACTCTTGAGAGTCCTTGGACTGCAAGGAGATCCAACCAGTCCATCCTAAAGGAGATCAGTCCTGGGTGTTCTTTGGAAGGACTGATGCTGAAGCTGAAGCTCCAATACTTTGGCCACCTCATGAGAAGAGTTGACTCATTGGAAAAGAGTCTGATGCTGGGAGGGATTGGGGGCAGGAGGAGAAGGGGACGACCGAGGATGAGGTGGCTGGATGGCATCACTGACTCGATGGACGTTGAGTCTGAGTGAACTCCGGGAGTTGGTGATGGACAGAGAGGCCTGCCGTGCTGCAATTCATGGGGTCGCAAAGAGTCAGACACGACTGAGTGACTGAATTGAACTGAACTGAACTAAAGTCTGAATGCCAGCCCTAGGTTTGAAATTCTTTACTTTCTCTTTTCTTCCTCAAGCTTCAGGGCCTGGCCGAAAACTGAATTTGAGATATCATCTAACTTGAATCCAGCTGAGGAAAGAGTGGGATGGAAGGAACCCACAAGTTGCTCCTTGTGGCTCACAGAGCTCTATCCTCACTTTGATCATGCTGTGTTATAACATTCTGTTTACATGTCTGTCTTTCCTCTAGACTGGAAGTAGCATGTAATAATAAATGGATAAAAAGGGCCCCCCCACTTCCTGGACAGTTGGCCAATCGATGTTTTGTTGAGTAACAGCTAATGTGGGTTGTATGCTGATTCTGTGCCAGGTTTTTCATCTGATCCTCGTGGCACCCCTATTGGAAACCCTATTTTTGCAACTGAAGAAATGAAGGTAGAGAAAATCAGAAACTGGCCCACAACAGGCAGGCTGATTCTGGAGTTTGTACTCTTAATTGTTGTGCTTGATTTAAGTGACTGGTAAGTGGCC
Organism: Aepyceros melampus; assembly: GCA_006408695.1. Lineage (NCBI taxonomy): Eukaryota > Metazoa > Chordata > Mammalia > Artiodactyla > Bovidae > Aepyceros > Aepyceros melampus. The sequence goes on from SJXQ01000860.1 coordinate 35,571, forward strand.
ATACATGTGCAAAAGCTCAGAGATGAATAGAATGTGGCTTGTCTAGGAACGGGGAGACATATGTAGCTGGAATGCAGAGTATGTGAAGGGGAGTTGATGGGTAATAAAGTTAGAAAAGTCAGCTGGCATCTGGTTGCAAAGGGCCTTGTATATCTTGTTTGAAATTTTGGACTCACTTCTAAGGTCAATGTGAAACCATTTGAAAGGTTGGAGCCCGGCAGTTTCAGGGTGAGATTTATGTCCTGGAATGTTCAGTTGGTCTGCTGTGGGAAGGATGTATTGAACTGAGTGCTGCTCAACTGTTATTTACTTCCTTTGTTTATTTCTGGTTGTTCCTCCCTTTCATTTTTCATTTTTTTTTCTCTCTGTTCGTTTGATCATTTATTTCATTTTTTTGTTTTGTTTTTTAATTTTTATTTTTACTTTATTTTACTTTACAATACTGTATTGGTTTTGCCATACATTGACATGAATCCGCCATGGGTGTACATGAGTTCCCAATCCTGAACCCCCTCCCACTTCCCACCCCATATCATCTCTCTGGATCATCCCCGTGCACCAGCCCCAAGCATCCTGTATCCTGTGTCGAACATAGACTGGCGATTCATTTCTTACATGATAGTATACATGTATTACTCAGCCATTGAAAAGAATACATTTGAATCAGTTTTAATGAGATGGATGAAACTGGAGCTGATTATACAGAGTGAAGTAAGCCAGAAAGAAAAACACCAATACAGTATACTAACACATATATATGGAATTTAGAAACATGGTAATGATAACCCTGTCTGTATGCGAGACAGCAAAAGAGACACAGATGTATAGAACAGACATTTTTCATTTTTAAAATGCCAACTTCACTGGACTTTGTGAAGTTGCTCAGTCGTGTCCAACTCTTTGTGACCTCATAGACTGTAGCCTACCAGACTCCTCTGTCCGTGGGATTTTCCAGGCAATAGTACTGGAGTGGATTGCCATTTCCTTCTCCAGGGGATCTTCCCAACCCAGGGCTCGAACCCAGGTCTCCCACATTGTAGACAGACACTTTACCATCTGAGCCACCAAGGAATCACTGGACTTTACTGATGGTTAAAGGATTTATCTACACCCAGGCCAACACATCCCTTGTAAGGCAGGTGGCAGAGGTAAGGATGACTGACAGGAAAACCTCTGCTGTGATGGAGCCAACTGAAAGGGAAGGGTGGTAGATTTTAACTTGCTTTCCCTATGGCTGCACTTTGTTCACTGTCTATATTTCACACTCTCACTCTCACCAGATGCTAGGAACGAACAGTCAACTCTAGATTCCATGCCCCCCACCCCCAAATGACAAATGGATGTATTTTTTCTGACCCTGAAAGGGTTTCACACAACACTTCCCAGAAACTATAAATCCTGTTCCAAACTCAGCAGGAGGGAGAAGCAAAGTCAAACACCCTGACCTGCAAGTCTTCCTCTCAAAGGGTTTGATAGCATTTGTCTCCCAGAAACCTTGCTTTTGAAAAAAGAGATTTCTCCCATCTGAGATCTCAGGTGCTTGTCAGCCAGCCCTGTGGTGAGGGGGAGGGGGCTGTCTGATGTAGGGAAGAGGGGGCTTGCCAGAAAAATCTCTTCTGGCAACAAAGGGCCCACTTCTGCACTGATACAGCAACTTACTTCTCACCCTGAGGCACTCCTAGAATTTGCCATGTATCTTTATCCACCTTTGAGTATATTCTTGGGGTTTTCATCCTGTTTCCCTGGCCTTCCTTCTCAGTCTTTCATGGAACCCTCTCTATCTACTCACGTGATGAATGTTGGAGTACACAGAGATCCACCTCACCTCTTCTCTCCACTCCCACTCCCTAGCTGCACCTGCTTCGCAAAGGGCTGGAGAAAGTCCCAGCTGCAACACTGCCAAAGAACTCTGTTTAAGGTTTGCCAAACAAACCTTAGTGTTGAAGTCTGGGTCCTGAAAGAAACCAGGAGCCAGAGGAGGGTCTGAGATGAAATCTCTTTGTGGTGCTTCTTTTCTGGGGAGAGGGGGATCCCAAACTTTTAAAATGCAGATTCCTAGATCCCACCCAGGGAAAGTCTTCATTCCTCAGTTAGACTGCAACACAGGCATGTGTGTTTTGAAAAAATCTTCAAGAGATGGTCTATCACTCCTTCTTATTTTGAAAAAAAAATGAAAACTTGCAGAAAGTTATAAAATTAGCACGAGTACCCTTTATCCAGTTTTACCAATTGTTAATGTTTTGCCATCTTGCTTGGCTGTCTAGCGCACAACTGATTAAAATGACGAATGTGTAATTATTATCATATAACATAACTATTATCTTGTTGAACCATTTGAAAGTTAGTTGCAAACATTAGGATATTCAAGTACTGTAGTGTGTATCTCCTAGGAACAAGGACATTCTTTCACATATAGTTCATATACAGTTTTCCTTAAATATCCTAATAATGGCCTCTTCAGACATTCTCCTCTACCCCCTCCAAAATCCACGTATTGCATGGAGTCATCTTTAGTTTCCTAACATCTAGAACAATTCCCCAGCCTTTTCACTAGTGTTTCATGACACTGACATTTTTTGAGTTCAGGCCAGTAGTTTCTAAGAATATCTGAGAGATTTTGACATACAGCCAAGGTAAAGAACAGCTTAGAGACTAGTTTAGAGAGATCACAACCAGTTAATGAACTGAAGGGCAGGCCTAGAGCCAAAACAGAGCCTCGGGAACTGCATGAAAGCTGAAAGGAGGTCAGAAGGGTAGTGAAGAAGGGTGGCGGCTGGGCAGATTGAATGGCTTAAAAATAAAAGGTCACAGCAGCTCTTCTTCTCAGGATTACAAACACTGAAATACATGCAACAGTGATTCACCTGGTGATTTCTTGAGTCGTCTCACCCGACTCCTGTGCCCCAGGGCCTTATGCTGATTGGTCATGGCATTCATTGAACATATGCCGTGTGTCAGGCACTGTTCTAAGCACATTTACTTCATTACACTTCTACCACAATGGACTCTCTAGAAGGCAAGAACTGTGATTGTCCCTATTTTTATCTTTTTTTTTAACTGAAATATAGTTGATTTACAATATTGTGTTAGTTTCAGCTGTACAACAAAGTGATTCACTTTAAACACATACATATATAGCAGATTCTTTCCTATTATAAGTTACTACAAGATATTGAATATATTTCCCTATGCTGTATAGTTAACTTTTATTGTTTATCTACTTTATATATAGCAGTGTGGATCCCTTAATCCCAAACTCCTAATTTATTAAATTAGGAATGATTGTCCCTGTTTAATGAATGAGGAAACTTGAAGCCCAGTGGGGTGGTAACTTGTTTATGGTCACACAGCTAGTATGTAGGGTTCCAGAATTTGAACTCAAGCAGTCTGGCTCTAGGGCCTATACTTTTATTTTTCCATTTTATGTTTAAAACTATTATTCATTTGATTTTTGGTTCTAAGATACAGAACAGTTCTATCATCCCCCTAAACACCTTGGTGCTCTCCCTTTATAGTCACCCCACCTCACTCCCTCCTATGAATAATGTCATTTTTGTTTTGTTCCTTCTGGAGGCTGTGTTTCCAACTTCAGTTAGGGTTTTTTAAATTGTGCATCACTAAGCAGGTCTTTCCTATATATTCACCAACCAAAAGTCATTTGGGCCTTCACAAAGTACTGTTAGTTCAGTTTTCCATCTGCATTATGCTAGTTAGGAACAGTTAAAATGCACCCAGAGGTCGAGAGTAAACAGCTTTATTGGCAGCTTTGCTGAGTTCCAGTACTTCCTAATTTCCCAGGCTTCCATATTTGGTTCTCATAGTTCCTTCATGGCTAGAAAGAACCCATGTCCAGAATTGTGCTGGGACTAGGAGGGGTTGTTTCCAACTTCAGTTAGGGTTTTTTAAATTGTGCATCACTAAGCAGGTCTTTCCTATATATTCACCAACCAAAAGTCATTTGGGCCTTCACAAAGTACTGTTAGTTCAGTTTTCCATCTGCATTATGCTAGTTAGGAACAGTTAAAATGCACCCAGAGGTCGAGAGTAAACAGCTTTATTGGCAGCTTTGCTGAGTTCCAGTACTTCCTAATTTCCCAGGCTTCCATATTTGGTTCTCATAGTTCCTTCATGGCTAGAAAGAACCCATGTCCAGAATTGTGCTGGGACTAGGAGGGGACAAGGAAGGAGTAAACAGAGACTAAAAAAGAAAGCCCTGGGTTTGGGCCCCTCCCTCTTAGAGCTGCAGGTATATTGAACAGAGAGGAAAGTTCTTCAGAATTCTGGCTTCTGCCATTTCCCATTTCCGGCTGCTCCTTGTGTCTGCCTTCACCCGCACTGTGGGACTACCTGATGACTGGGGCACTAGAGAACAGAAAAAGAGTCCTGCAGTCTGCCTGGAGCTTAGGATTTCCCTTTGCTGCTCCTCCATGCAAAACTAGCGGCTTCCTCCTGGATCTACTTTTGCATCACTGTGCTCACTTCCAGGTTTTAGAATGTGTTGAGTTTGTGGTGGAAGATGCTGGAGGAACAAAAGTGGTCAACTCTCCACCAGTTTGGTGTTACTTTTATTTCTATGGTTCTCTGATCTGTCTGCTGATATATATTGAGTTCTCAAAGAGTTGCTCATTATTCTGTACAAGTTTTAGAGTCAAGTTAAGTGGCGTATAAAGAGGTGTGTGTTTATTACATTATATCCAGAATCAAAAATCAACCCTTTCAGGTTAGCCACATCAGTCTTCATTTTGTCCTGCAAGTGTAACCACTCATCTCTTGCTCTCTGGAAGGCAAGTTCCAGGTCTCTTTTTGATGTCTAACATTGATCATGATTATGTGAGGCAACAGCCAGTCTAGAATGGTAGGATTCCACTTCTGTTTCCAGTCTTTGTTTGCTTTCTTTTTCGTTCTTCAGCTTAGAGTTTAGCATTGTATTCTCAGATGTCAGAGCATTAAGCTGGCTTAATATATTGGGATATAGCCTTTGTTGATGTTTCCTCATTCAGTTTTATTGCCTTTTGAAGATATCATTCTTTCCTTTTACAATTTCAATGTTATCAAAATATTTCTTTTCCTTTTCCCCAGTGCTGATGTTTCAGTGCATCTGTCTCCAGTCTCAGCATGGCAAGTTCATCCTGCAGCATGTGGTTTTTGTACAACAGGTCTTTTGCTTCTTCACAACTATCAGAAACCTCAGAGTTCATTTCCTTCTTAGCCATTTCTATCTCCTTTTGTTTGGCAAGGTGATTGGTCAGAATTCCATCCTGTAACATTCTGCCATTCCGTTCTCGAGAAAGCTGCTTCTGAGTGTCATTTTGCTATTCTATAACCTGATTCAGATCATTTCTCACAATCTTCAGTTCCATTTTTAGTGTTCTGAGAGTGAGTTCAAGTTGCTGTTTCAACTTCTTTACTGTATTGGTCTTTTCTTCTTAACTGCTCCCTAATTTTTCCATACAACATATCAGCATTTCTTCTCTGCTCTTCTTCTTGCTTTAAGGTGAATCTGAAGTGGATGTTTGTGAATCCTTCATTCTGACTGTTTTATTAGGAATGGAATCTCTCACTAAGACTGCAGGCTGAATGGGTCTTTATGTTAGGATATTTCTCAGGAGAATCCATGTGGGCTACTGGTATGCCTACATGTCTTTGCTCCTCTAGTTTAGCCATCTTAAAGTTTCTTGATCCAATCATGCAAGAAGGTATATAAGACACATCTTCAACTTGTCCATTTAACATATTTTTTCCTCTTTGACCAGCAGCTCCAGATAAAAGATCCACATACTTTTGTGGAAGGCTCTAAGAGATACTCTCAAAATCCCAAGGTGATTCTACATCTTCCTCTTCTCCTAATCCTAAGGTTGACGTCATATCACTTCTATTATTTTTGTGTGTTCCATCAACAGAACTCAAATGGTCATGATTTATTTGCTCTTGTCGGCCCTTTCAATAATATCTGTATCACTTTCTTTGTCTACAATCTCTGGCTTTGTGGCTCCTTCATGTGTGTGTGTCAGTCGCTCAGTTGTGTCCGACTCTTTGTGACCCCGTGGACTGTAATCCACCAGGCTCCTCTGTCCATGGAATTCTGCAGGGAAGAATACTGGAGTGGGTTGCCATTTCCTTCTCGATGCAATTTCCATTCTAAGACAATTTGCCATACCCAATTCTAGCATTTTCATGACAGTAGTTTCAAAATCCTAGTCAGGTAATTCCAACATCTTATTTATGTTGTCATATGTCAACTGTCTTTCTCATTTAAATAGTGATCTTCCTAGTTCTTATTGTGATGAGTGATTTATGATAGTATATTGAAGATTTTGTTTACTCAGCTAAAAGAAAAAGAAAAACCTCTATAATCTGTATACATCTTTCATTATAGAAAGAAGTCATTTTCTCTAGGTTTAGTCCACAGATCTTTGCTGGCATTTTGGGGCTGTGATTTCAATACCACATTTAATTTTCAGAGCATTTGCAGTGTTATTTTGATCTTCTTGGGTTGTCTGGTGTTATTGTCTTTGCTGGCAGTGCCTGAGAAGCAAAAAATGTTTCCCAGGCCATCATTGGGTGTTTCTTAGTGGTGGAAGACCTCAGGCCTACAGTCAGAGAGGGGCTTTCTCAGCCAAATGCCTGCTGGACTGAATCTCCCTACAAGTTTAAGAAATAAAGCACTACTCTGGATGTGTGTTGGTTGTGGCAGGATCTCTGGTAGAGGTTCCATTAGGCATTCATGATGAATCTGGGCGGGGGCAATGTCATAGGATCAAAAGAACAACGTTTTCATAGATCTCTCTTGCCTGTGACATGATATTTCCTTATGGGGTAAGGGAGTCTCAAGCCTGCAAGGATTAAGAGGGTACTAAGGAGAAGGCAATGGCACCCCACTCCAGTACTCTTGCCTGGAAAATCCCATGGACAGAGGAGCCTGGAAGGCTGCAGTCCATGGGTTCGCTGAGGGTCAGCACGACTGAGCGACTTCACTTTCACTTTTCACTTTCCTGCATTGGAGAAAGAAATGGCAACCCACTCCAGTGTTCTTGCCTGGAGAATCCCAGGGATGGGGGAGCCTGGTGGGCTGCCGTCTATGGGGTCGCACAGAGTCGGACACAACTGAAGTGACTTAGCAGCAGCAGCAAGGCTAGGTTAGGTGATATGGTGGGTGCCACCCAGCCACTTTGTACCCATGCATTGGTGAGGAAAGTCTCAGATGCTATGAGAAAGGAAATTGCTTCCCCTGCAGTGGTCCAGAGTATGTCATGCGTTCTCCTAGGGATCCTTCTTCAATCCAAAGGAAGCACACATATATAGGAGTTGCTTTCTGCTTGTAGGTTGAGGGCAAGGAAAATTTGGGTCTGAATAACTTCTTGCTGTTGGGTGAGAGAATGTACAATAAAGTGCCACTTTTCTGTGCCATTCCTCCAGTTCTAGGATATCAAACCAATTTTTTTCCTTCTTACCACCGTTAAGAATTTTCCTCTTCTAACTTTGTGCATTATTTCCAGAGATCACAGTTTTGCTTACAAGGGAGGAGCAGAAAAAAATAGGTCCACTCCAGAATGTTTCTCTAAGTGCCTGTGAACATTAAAATCTGACAATGTAGTTATTTTTTTAATGTCTTTTAAATTAAAACTCAATTATCTTTAGCATGAGATATAGTGTTTGTGGTCCCATGATTCTTTCTTCTCAAATCTCAATTTCTTTATGTCTGTTTCAATTCAACTATATGCTCTGCTACTTGAAATCTCAAATTTGTACAAATCCCATTCCTTCTTTTCTTTAAATTATACTCCAGTTTTAAGATAGAGCTTAAGCTTTCCACTCCTCAGTGAAGTGTCTCCTGAGGCCCCATGGCTAAATTAGGCATCTTCTTCTATGCTCCTTCTCTTTACTTTCAAACACCCTCCACTGGTATCACTTCCGAGGATGTCTGATGACAGACATTTCATAAGTTCCTAGAATAGGTCTGCATATTGGAGACTACCAGAACTGTTAAGCAATCACAGATGGTGTTAGTTAAGTATCAAAAATGGCTCTGCAGGAGTGGTAAGCTACATTGAAATTAAACATGATTCAATTCAGTTCAGTCACTCAGTCCTGTCCAACTCTTTGCAACTCCATGGACTGCAGCACATCAGGCTTCCCTGTTCATCACCAACTCCCAGAGTCTACTCAAACTCATGTCCATCGCGTCAGCGATGCCGTCCAACCATCTCATCCTCTGTCGTCCCCTTCTCCTCCCACCTTCAATCTTTCCCAGCATCAGAGTCTTTTCCAATGAGAGTTCTTCGCATCATGTGGCCAAAGATTTGGAGTTTCAGCTTCAGCATCAGTCCCTCCAATGAATACTCAGGACTGATTTCCTTTAGGATTGACTAGTTGGATCTCCCTGCAGTCCATGGGACTCTCAAGAGTCTTCTCCAACATGATTAAAGAAAGACAAAATTTTTACTTTACTAAGTGTCTTAACATTTTTTTCTTTAATTCTCAAGGCATACATTATTACCCCATTTTACAGAATAAAAAAATGATTCAATGTGCTTTTCATTAAATTGTGCTGCCTGTCATTATATTCATATCTTTAATGAGAAACTAGATTTAGTAATATGCTGTCTATGGGGTCGCACCGAGTTGGACATGACTGAAGAGACTTAGCAGCAGCAGCACTATTCATAAACTCTTATTTTTAAACTTATTTAAAAATAAATAGGAATTTTACATTGAAAAACACAAAAAAGTAGAAAGTATAAATGAAAACCAAATGGTTTCATTTCCATCTACAGATTTGTCACAAGATACACACTAACAGCTTTATGTATTTCAACTAAGTAGTTTGTATGCATAATTTCTTATGCAAATATAAAATATATAGCCACAGCACCAAACTCAGAAGATGCAAAAGGATATACATATATATATATAGATAGATAGGTAGATACAGATATAGTAAGGAAAATGTATTTCATGACTACTCTTGCCCCAGAGAAATCGATTTTTTTCTCTAGAGTCGCAACCGCTATTTCTTTCTTTTTCATCCAGTAATACATTTTTTCTCTCTTTTTTTCCTATAGACAGTAGTTAAACATACACACTCAAAAAAATTTTATTTTTGTCTAGTTTGATTAGTATTTTCCAGAAGTTTCTTTGCTAATGTTAATATTACAATGGAGATCTCTTCAATTTGCATGTTTCAATATTTATTATATCTTATTTCTTCAAGTATGTGATGTAATTAGAAATATCTTTTCCATTTTTAGTTATTTTAGAAATTTCATGTTTTATTACAGCTTCATGTTTCCTCTCTCTGTGGAATTAAATTTGGTATAAAACATGACAGGATAGATGCATTTTATTCTTTTTAGATAATTAAAGACACTCAAAATTATTTACTAGATAATTTACCTTTGCCCACTGAATACAAATAATATCTATAGTACATACTGAATTTTTCTACATATTATGATCTGCTACTTAATTTTTATTTTTTTCTACATCTTATTGACTGTACATGCACCACTACCAAATCTTAATTTCTGTAGCTTTACAATATACTTCAATATTTGTTAGAACAGCATCCCTTTAGTTACTATAGTTTTACATGTTTTAATATCTGATAAGATTAGTACCTTATTACTCTTTTATTCCAAAGTTTTCTGTCTTTTCTTATCTATTTTCTAAGTACTACAAACCACTTGTTAAAATTCTTTTAAAAAAATCATTAATATTATTGCAATGAAATCAATTTAAGATTAACTTGCAGAAATTTAACATCTTTATGAACTCAATTCTCTTGTTTAGGATTATGGTCTATTATTCCATTTCTTCAAAATGTATTCAGTGTATCATAAATAAACAAATTTTCTTTTTAATTATCATATATTCATGTATATTTTAAGTATTCTATTACTTCTGGTCCTATCTTCAATGGAGTATTTACTTCCATTATATGTTCTAAATAGTATTTATTGGAATGTAAAAAAAGGTAATTGAATTATTTCTATATATTAATATTTAAATTACCATATTAGTTGATTCTTGCTGTTTTCAAATAATTATCTTCAGTTTTACATGTAAACAATTATTTCTTTGGTAAATAATGATAATATTACTTCTCCCTTTCAAACATTTACCATTTTGAATTACATTGGCGCATATATTCAGTCATGAACAAGGTTATATTATTACATATTACGTATATATGTGTGTGTGTAGTGTATATATTTGTTTCTCATAGTAATAAACCTTTCAATTTTTCCTTGAATATTGCCAAAATTCTAAGATTTCCCCCATCATTCTCTTGTTACCCTTCCACATAACCTATAGGGCTAGTCTCTACTAGGTTCATGCATGTATTTTGGTGCTCAGTTTACGCTAATCTTCTCTGAAGACTTTAGTCCCTCCACTTTGCAGTGACCCCTCTATCATTTATTATTTGTATGTACTAATTTTCAAAATAAGTACTAACTGAATATCTACTATGTCATAGGCCCTGAATATAAAATTTTTAAAGTTTCAACTTTTAAAACCTGAAATGGCATAATCTATCTCTGGGAGGTTAAATGTACAATAAGAAATCAGACTCTTGGGAATTCCCTGGCAGTACAATGGTTAGGAAACTTTGCTTTCACTGACAAGTGCACGAGTTCAGTCTTTGGTCAGGGAACTAAGATTATGCAATCTGTGTGCCACGGCCAAAATAAAACACACACACAATTAAAAAAAAAAAAAATCCAAGCAGGATTTTCTTTAAAAACAAGAAAAGGAAGCAGAACTGTTTGTTGTTTGTGCTATCTTTGGAGATAATGTAAGTATAGTATTTATGATTATGGGTTTTGGATTAAGACAGTTTATAATTTTTAATCCTTACCATCTATGTGTACTTGAACACGTTACTTAACCTCAATAAAGCTCATTTCCCTCATGCGAACAAAGGATGTGATTCATAATACTTTTTATGATTATACATGACAACACTTGAACAGCTCTGAGCATAGGACTAGAACACAGTGAAAGCTCAATGAATATCAGTTATTGTTATAGCTACAAACATTGTACCATTAATAGAGCTAACTACTATCAGAGGTTCACACAGTGTGTCATAGAAGGAGTTTTTCAGGAAGTATAGAGAAATGGTTTGAAAAGAAGAAAATCAGATTACCTGACAGTTAAGATGAAGAATTTTAAAGGAAGCATTATAGAAGAAAAAGCATGCAAGATATAATTGTCATATATAAATAAGCGGATGGCATGCTGAGAAATGAAAGGGATTTCAGTACCTTTTGAGATCAGCACCAAGAAACAAGCTGGGAATGTGGACTCTAGAATCATATGTGATAGTTTACATTCTATTTCTTAAGCAATTACGCACATTTTTATTACTTAAATATTTCACTATTTATGTCTTTTGACTGCTAATTATATGACTAGATTATATGACTAGAAATCCAAAAAGTATATTTTCTATATTTTACATTTATAATGCCAAATATCTACCTTAGTTTTTGCATATATTAATATCCATTGAATAAATACATAAAAAGACACACAGTATGTGATTTAAAAGAAAAACTTTTATGCCTACTGCTGTTGCTGCTGCTGCTGCTAAGTCGCTTCAGTCATGTCTGACCCTGTGCGACCCCATAGACGGCAGCCCATCAGGCTCTCCTGTCCCTGGGATTCTCCAGGCAAGAACACTGGAGTGGGTTGCCATTTCCTTCTCCAATGCATAAAAGTGAACACTGAAGTTGCTCAGTCGTGTTCGACTCTAGATAAATGATAATCTAAAGCTGGTAAAGAATCCGCCTGCAATGCGTGAGACCTGGGTTCGATTCCTGGGTTGGGAAGATCCCCTACAGAAGGGAAAGGCTACCCACTCCAGTATTCTCGCCTGGAAAATTCCATGGACTGTATAGTCCATGAAGTTGCAAAGAGTCAGAAATGACTGAGTGACTTTCACTTTCACTTTCAAAGCTGAAAGTCAATTCTTTTTCATAACTTCAGTTCAGTTCAGTCACTCAGTCGTGTCCAACTCTCTGTAACCCCATGCAGGATGCCAGGCTTCCTGTCCATCATCAACTCCTGGAACTTACTCAAACTCATGTCCATCGAGTCAGTGATGCCATCCAACCATCTCATCCTCTGTGTCCCCTTCTCCTCCTGCCTTCAAATTTCATAATTTAAATTTTACCTTCTGTAATCTTTGATTCATGTAGTCTGCCTTTCTGATTCTTAGGCACACAGAGGGAATTCCTCACAGATTGTCCTTGACCTGGGTTCGATTCCTGGGTTGGGAAGATCCCCTACAGAAGGGAAAGGCTACCCACTCCAGTATTCTCGCCTGGAAAATTCCATGGACTGTATAGTCCATGAAGTTGCAAAGAGTCAGAAATGACTGAGTGACTTTCACTTTCACTTTCAAAGCTGAAAGTCAATTCTTTTTCATAACTTCAGTTCAGTTCAGTCACTCAGTCGTGTCCAACTCTCTGTAACCCCATGCAGGATGCCAGGCTTCCTGTCCATCATCAACTCCTGGAACTTACTCAAACTCATGTCCATCGAGTCAGTGATGCCATCCAACCATCTCATCCTCTGTGTCCCCTTCTCCTCCTGCCTTCAAATTTCATAATTTAAATTTTACCTTCTGTAATCTTTGATTCATGTAGTCTGCCTTTCTGATTCTTAGGCACACAGAGGGAATTCCTCACAGATTGTCCTCAATTTTATGTTAGAGGAAAACCATTATTTCATTAAAATTAGAACTTATGTTTAGAAACTCACAAATTTATATTTACTAAAAACTTTAGATATAGTATTGGTCATACAGATTAACGAAATGGGTTTCTGATTTCTATGAACTCAGAGATTAACATGAAAAAGAGAGAGATGTAAAAATATCTATAAAGTCATATTCTAAATAGAAAAAATGTAGTTGAGTGTTACGATGAAAACAGTGCTTTAGAAAGACTCTTCTATTAGTGATAAATGCATAATAGTTTATGGGGAAAAAGACCTTAAACAAAGGGATTAGCTAGAAACCTAATGCAATAATCTTAATGTCCCAAATTCTCACTCTAATCTACCCAAGAAGATTTTTAAAAATATCCTAATATTTATCACTGAATATTTTAAAAATTTTATAGTTTTCAGTCTCCTGAAGTGAAATTGGCTTCTCATAAGTTTGCAGCCTGATAAACAAGAAAAAAGTCCTAACAAATGTATACCAATATTAATGCTTTTGCTTACTCCAATTAGCCCTTCTAATCCTTCCATAATTATTTAATGATGGGTAGAAAAACTAAGCAAACAGAAAAATCTTCCCTTTAACTTAAAATGGAGATTTTTCAAAAACATCAAACTCACAGTAATCTGGGAACAAAAAAATATCCTTTCAAATAACTGCAGAAAAAAACATCTTGATATTCACCTTTTTAGAGGGATACAAACATACCTATAAATCTTATCTACATTGCAAGGCAGAATTTTTAGTCTATCCTTTTTAAAGAAATTACATTGTCTACTACAGTCTGAATTTAAGGTTATTTAGGAAGGATTTATATAATTTTTTCAGACTTGCTTCTCATTTACATTATTACATTAATAAGATGCATGTCCTAACAATTAATAAAAATGAAAACTGCATTGGTTCTTTGTATTTTCATTATCAGGTCAGAGGACAATGTTTTCTAACACTACTTGTACTTACATGCACACAGCATCATAGTATATTCCTGAGGTATATGATATAGATATACACACCCATATTTCTGAATACCGCTAACGTTGTTCAAGCTGGTTTTAGAAAAGGCAGAGGAACCAGACATCAAATTGCCAACATCCGCTGGATCATCAAAAAAGCAAGAGAGTTCCAGAAAAACATATATTTTTGCTTTATTGACTATGCCAAAGCCTTTGACTANTTAATACAATAACAATGATGAAAATAATTATTAAAAATAATAACTATCATCAATATTATTTTGATGATGTTGATGCATCATCTTGTTTTAAGAAAATTGAAAGTGTTGATCAGAGAGATATTTGATAACAATCATTTCCATGCTTCTCATGTAATCCTATTACAGGCATGCATGACAGAAAAAAAATATGAATAAAAATTAAGAATAAAATAAATGCTTATTTATCAGCAGTGGTTTATTCAAAACCCCTCTATGTCTCAACAGTTTAGGTTTTCCTGATGGCTCAGTATAGGCTGAGGTTCATGACGTACTTTAATAGGTCATGTCTAAGAAGTAGCAATTTTCAAATGACATACTTATTGTAAGTATTAGATTTAATTTTAAAGGAAACTATTGTTGCAAGTTGGAGAAGGCGATGGAACCCCACTCCAGTACTCTTGCCTGGTAAATCCTGTGGACGGAGGAGCCTGGTAGGCTGCAGTTCATGGGGTCGTGAAGAGTCAGACATGACTGAGCAACTTCACTTTCACTTTTCACTTTCATGCATTGGAGAGGGAAATGGCAACCCACTCCAGTGTTCTTGCCTGGAGAATCCCAGGGACGGGGAGCCTGGTGGGCTGCTGTCTATGGGGGGTCACACAGAGTCGGACATGACTGAAGTATTGGAGAAGGCGATGGAACCCCACTCCAGTACTCTTGCCTGGTAAATCCTGTGGACGGAGGAGCCTGGTAGGCTGCAGTTCATGGGGTCGTGAAGAGTCAGACATGACTGAGCAACTTCACTTTCACTTTTCACTTTCATGCATTGGAGAGGGAAATGGCAACCCACTCCAGTGTTCTTGCCTGGAGAATCCCAGGGACGGGGAGCCTGGTGGGCTGCTGTCTATGGGGGGTCACACAGAGTCGGACATGACTGAAGTGGCTTAGCAGCAGCAGCATTCTTGCAAGTGTCATCTTGAATCAATATTGTAGTGCTAAAAGTACTGTGTTGTACGTATTTTCAAACTACGTAATAGCCCAATATTGAACTTCCTGAAAACTCAGTTCTGATGACTATAATCAAAATAAGGCCTGTGCCAGAAGTACTTCCAATGAAGTCAAAGAAAATATTCCTTCATGACTTATACCCTTTTTAAGCTATAGGTGATCTCTATTCTACTGATTTGCTAGTTAGCATTCAGCTTCTCTTTTGTCAATTACCTCCATAATTGTTTTTACCTTTCAATGGCTTCCTTCTTTTGTCAAGCTTCTCTATTCCAAAGATTCCAAAGCTTTTAAAAAAATAATTTTTGAATAAGGCCTGCAGGAGATCCTTAATTCATCCTTTCACTTTGGTTAATTTTGATTGTATTTTTCTCATTAACAGTCTTCTCTAAGCTTCAGATTGAAAGAACGAGGTGTATTATCCCATATAACCTCATTAGTTGGGATTCAGCATTTAAATGTTAATTACATTTGACTTTCAGTTTGAACTTTGGTTTGGTTTTGAAAATTTTGTGTTCTTTTATCCTCTTTAGCATCTATTCAAAAGATAAAAAGACTAAGACACCACCCAGACAAAATGGACATTTTCCAAATTCTCTTTAAGGATAAACAAGGTCACTGGGTTACATACACAAAAGCTAGTCTAAGCACTCAATTGAAACCAAATTCAAGAGAATATCTATTGTTTTGAGTTCCAAAAAGTATAGTGAGAGGATGGTAGGTTTGAGTGTTTCTTTCTTGATTTGTAATTTTTTGAAGCCATAAAAATCTCTCATTCTTGGAACCTCTGTGTAAAAACAGTATCAATGCAGTGTTATTGCCTGCTGCATATTGTTTTTAGTAAATCAGTTTATAAAAGATTTGAGCACATGTGGATTCTTTAGATGTGTGAATTTATCTGATGATATAACAATAAGGCCTCAGTGAGGCATTGATGACACATGTTTACACGACCAAGGATCTATTTGTAAATGTGCGTCCCTCCATTTGTACATGGATGCATTCACTCCTGTTATAAATACTAAGCATTTTGAGGAATAGTATCATGAATCTCAATAGTCCCAGCAACAATGTAAGTCAGGAACAATCTGTGTGAAAACAGAGTTTGACACATGGGATTATAGGAGTGGGGAAGAAGGCTTTTGGACAAATTGGAATGATATGTCATCTGAGTAAAGTCTTGAATTAGTACTTTAATAACTGGAGATAAGAGGGAAAGAGAGATGTCAGGCTGAGGGCTTAGGATCAAAGGCATGGGATATGAAACAAGCCTGTACCTGAACATACCAGGAGCTTCTCCCACCTAACATCATGAAGTTGGAACACTTTAATACCATTTCTACTATTCATTATTTTAATTTATGGTCCTTGTTCTTTTCTTAGTCAAATAGGTTCCATATTGTTTTTTTAATTTATTTATTTTTAATTGAGGGATAATTGCTTTACATAACTTGTTTTCTGTCAAACATATTGTTTTTTATATATACATTTATATTTACCTATATTTACTAATGTATGTGTAACTTGCTTTCTTTTTTATTTTTTCCATTATCTCAGACCTCTTACCTGACATTTCTTCTGTGTGAAAAACTTGCTTTAGACTTTCCCTTAAAGAAATTCTGATGGTGATGCATGATCAATTTTTGTGTGCCTGGTATGCCTTTTTTTTTTTTTCCTATTATCACTCTTTATTCCTTAATTGAAAGGGCTTGTGTTTTTATAATTAATAGAATCATTGGTCTATTTGATTATCATGTGCTTTCTATTTATTTGACCTATTCTAGGCCTTCACTTTCTTTATCTCCCCCTACCCTCTCTTGCCCTCTCACTTGATTTTGGTTGATTGAAAATGGCTTCAGTTGGTTTTCCCTCTACTAGTGTGGTATTATACCTTCTAATTCTGAACTTTCAGTGAGTAATCCACAAGTTAAATATGCATCCTTAATTTACTAATTCTAAAGTCAATAGGGGCCATTATTTCCCTCCTGAATAACACAGAAATTTTATATAATTTAAATATTTTATTCTTCTCCTAAATTAAATGGTGTTCCTTTGTTTATTTAACTAGAATTAATTTATATTCCACAGAATACTATTATTTTGCAGTAATAGTCAATATTTATATGCACATTAATTATCTAATCTTTGTTCCATTCTGAAATCTCTTCCTCTGGAATCATTTTCTATCTGACTAAAATGTATTTTTTAGAAATACTTTAAGTGTAGGTCTGAGGATGGAGGATTCTCTTTTTGTATATATGTGTCTTAAATGCCTTTGCTTCTGAAGAATATTTTTACTGAGAATTGAATTCTAAATGGAAACTTGCTTTTCTGTTTTATGTGTTTTTTTGAATTGAAGATACCATTCCACTTTCTTAGGCTTCCATTGTTCCTGTTGAGAGGTTAGGTGTCAATCAAACTTCTGCTTCTTTGAAAGTAGTATTTTATTTTTCTCCTGTTCTTTTTAAGATTTGTTCTTCATCTGTTTTCTAAATTGATTTACTATATTGTGTCAGGTTGTGGACTTAGATTGAATTATCTTGCTTGGAAAATTTTAAGGTTCTTAAAACTGAAGATTAATATCTTTTTTTTTTTTTTTTTGCTCTGGATCAGCTGAGATCTTTTCAATACTCTTCTGCTCTTATTTTAATTTTTAATCTTTTTCTTCTAGTATTATCCAACTTTGTTCACTTCATTTTCTATATTTCTCTTTGAGTTTACCACTTCTTGTCTTTCCATTCTGAATTCCAGATATTTCTGATCTATATATATGTTCCAATTCACTAATTGTATTTTATCCTCTGCCTAATCTACCATTAGACATGTCCAGTGAGTTATTAAATTTAAGTATTGTTTTATTTCTAGAATCTCTATTTACTATGTCACCTCATATTACCCTACTCCCTGTACATATTTTAAAGCTTGTTGATTTTTTTAAAATATACTTAGCCATTTTCTGTTTTTAAATAATTTTGGTTTTTTGATATAAAATTCAGGTCTTTATTAAGTCTTTATTGGCTCCTTATTACTCTTCTGCTGGTTTTACCCATGTGTCTTATTCTTTTTTGTTGCTGGGTAATCTTTGTATGCTGGTCCTTGCCTCTGAAAAAAAGTGTGCCGATTTCCTGAACCCTGGAATAAATATGCCTTTTTATAGAGAGATGTGAGGTTTGATTCTGCTAGGGACTGGGAGAACTGTTATTTTTGGGCTACCTGAAACCAAGTTTATGACTTGAAGTTCCTTGTCTGATCAAGATTATACATAAGCCAAAAAAAAGCTGTACTGTAGCTAAAAGTTCTCAGGATATTTTTTGTTTGTTTTCCTTTCTTCTCATTCTGGTCTCAGCATCTGAAAATTCTTTACATTGGTTCCTTTTTTAAGATGGGCGAAGGAGAAGCATATTTATGCTTTTGCATCTCTGCTGCTGCTGCTAAGTCACTTCAGTCATGTCCTATTCTGTGTGACCCCATAGATGGCAGCCCACCAGGCTCCCCTGTCCCTGGGATTCTCCAGGCAAGAACACTGGAGTGGGTTGCCATTTCCTTCTCCAATGCATGAAAGTGAAAAGTGAAACTAAAGTCGCTCAATCATGTCCAACTCTTTGCAACCCCATGGACTGTAGCCTACCAGGCTCCTCCGTCCATGGGATTTTCCAGGCAAGAGTGCTGGAGTGGGGTGCCATTGCATCTCTGCAGTTCCAACTTAATGTAAGAAGAAGTGTTCTATAAGACACTTACTTTTGATGAGGCTGCTCTTCTGTTAAGTAATTCTCACTTGGTAAGAATGACCTATCAAATTACATGAGTGATATTGGCAGATACAAGTACTTCAGCATCCTAACTGTTTTTTCAGATCTTCAGATCATTTAAGGTGATTATTTTTTATTTTAACATTTATGCTGCTTTCATAGGAGAGGTTATTAGAAGCATCTCACTTATTGTAGTGCACTTTTCCTTGACTGCTCACTCTTTCATTTCTGATCACCATTTCTATCATTATTTTTGCATATTATCAAATTCTGTGAAGTTTCCTCTTACTTCTAGTTCCAGATTCTTTCCCAGAAGAAAACAATGACAAATAATGAGCTCTCTTGAGTAACACTGATACTGTTTGTATTCCTTTTGTCAGTATTTTGTCATGATTTTCTTTCCTCTTAACAGTTGAATGACTAATTTTCATGAATTCTTAAAAACCATCTCTTTCTATAGATCACTTTTCCTCTTATGAAATAGGGCATATCTTTGTAACTCATAAGTTTTCACTGGCCACTAATGTACAATTTTTGACATTTATATTTGTTTTGAAATGCCAGAATTGATATATGTATATTGCAGGAACTCAAAACAATAGAGAGAAAGAAAAACAAATAAAAATCTATGTTATATAAGCACAACTGTTGCTATAATTTTAGAGTATTTCTTTTCATTTTTAGTGAACTTTTCATTACAAAGCATAAAGTGATATATTGTTCTCTTTGTTTTAATATGGATAAATATTCATTTAATAATGTTATTTCAGCTGGTTTATTGATGACATTTATTAATGTATCAGTTCAGTTCAGTTCAGTGGCTCAGTCGTGTCTGACTCTTTGCGACCCCATGAATCGCAGCACGCCAGGCCTCCCTGTCCATCACCAACTCCCGGAGTTCACTCAGACTCACGTCCATTGAGTCCGTGATGCCATCCCACAATCTCATTCTCGGCCGTCTCCTTCTCCTCCTGCCCCCAATCCCTCCCAGCACAATATTGCATTAACTAGTAGGCTCAAGTTAAAAGCTAATACTTTGAAGATAGTTCATCTGCATTTGACTTCTAGATCACTCATTTACATATAAATCACTCATTTACATCTAAATCACTATCTTTACCAGTCTTTTTAAATTTTTTATAATTCATATATTAAATAAGGATAATAATATTAGAGCTCACTACATAAGATAATACTTATAGAACACATAGACATGTTGTAGCATGTGTTCATAATTCTGTTTGCCACTTTTAAAATTTAAAAATTTGAGCAAGATAGGATATACTATGGATAGAATTTTGTTCATATTTTTGATTTGGAATGTTATATGCATTATTACTTCCAAAATGTTATATGCGTTATTACTTCCATTGTTATGCATGTAGAAAACTAACAACACAAACCAGTTGAAAGTCTTCTTTTTCTGGAATTTTATGGTGCATCAAATTAAGAAATTTAGACTCTTCACATTTAGAACAGAATGAAGTTGTGCATGTTTGGGAGGGGAATGTTTTTGTACTGCCATATGATTCTGTTTCCCATAACTTCTCAACATTGGTTCAGCTAACAATTGGAAAGACTTTTTAAATGTTGTACATAAAATCTATAGTGATAATTAATTAAAAGCATCATCACACATTTATGTTTCTACTCTAAATTTGGTCATCTTTATCCATGTGTAGCTGTAACTGTCTTAGTACATGCCACTTGGACAGACTTCTAGAGACTCTTCTAGACTTTAGAGACCAGCGTCTAGAGACTCTTCTAGAGATGCCACTAGAGACTCTTCTCATAAACAGTACCTGCTCTATAGAACTGCCAACCCTGGAGTTTATCAATTTACTAGAGGAGCAGCACAAGGTGAACAAGGGAGCCTCTCCCACACATATGGATCAGCAGATGATCACAGCTGGAAAGCATTCTACAGGCCATCAACTTTTTCCAAGTGATGACTTGGAAGTTCCTAGGTTGTTTTCCCATCAGGTTAGTGACAGCACACAGGTAGTCACTCGCATCACTTCGAAGAACCAATGAGCCCTTATCGAGACAAGGTTAGTTTGGTTATTTTGTGTGTCTCATTGGGCTGTCTCATCAGGGATTCAAAGAACTCATCATTTCCCTGGATCTTGAGTTCTGAATCATAGTAAATTTCCCATGGTACTTAACCCTTTGAAGAACTGTTCAAATTTTCCTAAATTCTTCCCAAATTTTCTACTGCAGTATACTCACTCTTATTTCTATAATTTATAAAGGTATGCAAACAGTTGTAAAACCTCAAAATGTGAGTCTGATGATAAAAAAAAAATAATTTTCCATTCCAAAGACTATGTGAATTAAACCCACTTTGAATTGCCCTCTGGATGTTCATTTTCAGTAGTTGCCTTGCAATGGCTTTTTTTGTTTGTTTGTTTCCTGCTTTTATTCACAGACAGTCCACAGATATGAAATTTGGCTGCACCAATTAGAAAGACTTTGGCAGCTAGGAGAATTTCACTATTTAACCGACTTAAATGAAAAGGGAATACAAGGAATATGTTACCTCACAAAGCAAGGTGTCTTACTGAAACATGGTGTATTAGGTAGAAATAGGTTAGGCTGTTGAAACAATGAGACCTGGAAATGCAATGGTTAAACAAGGTAGGATATCTGTTTCTCAAGATGTAGATGGACCATATGTCTGAAGACATTTGTAAGTGGGCCATATGAGGGTGGATTATTCTCAGCCGATGTGTCATCCCCCCAGATTTATTTCTCCCCTTTAACTTCAGTGTCCCATAGGATGCTATCGACATTTTCATCTGTTCATTCTCACTCTTTGGACACGAATGCATGTTCTAGTCCATAGAAGAAAGGGACAAGAAAAAGCACAGAACAAGCACATTCCTTTCAAAGAGGCAACGTGAAAGCTGATAACAGGGCAGTTCTGTTCACACTCTGTTTCCAAGGAGGGCTCATTCTCAAGGTCATGCCTAGCGTGAAAATTGTTGGCCTAATAAAACTGAAGTGAACCGTATACTGAAAGAAAAAGTGAAGAGTAGGTAGGAGGGGTGTTTGGGCTGGAGATAGGAAGAACTAACAGCACAGCCCCAGGCAAGTTTCATAGTGCATTGATTCAGCAACTCAGTTATGTCAACTTTTCTCTTTTCTTCTTTTTTTACCATTGACAGCATGTGAATCTTCCCTTACTCCAGTTCTGCTCACTGTCCCAAGAAAGCCACAGATGATCTAAGTTCCCAGTCGAGACATGAGATATTCGGGGGCAAAAAGGACTAGTCGTTTTGTGGGATTTTATATCACAAGTGATTTAACCTTACCCAGAAATCCTGCAGCCAGCTCTCACAGGGTTACCTGCCCATTAGTGCATCAATAAAGAGAATCAGAGCACTACTATTACTTGCAAAAGTCAGTGTTTACTGCTGAGCTGGGCCTGGGTCTTGACCTCTAAGTCACAGAGGTAAGGGATAGATGCTTGAACAAACCTAAAACTGTTTTCAAAGAGAAAGAAGGAGGATGGATAAAAAGAAACCACTGCTTACTGAGCAGTTCTGTTTTGAGACCAATGAAAGGTACAGCTGCTCAGTTTAACATGGTTCCAGAAATCTTATGATCACCTTCTTCCTCCCCAAACAAAGTTCAGATAGTTTGGAGGACTTGCACAAGGTCACATAGCAAGCTAATGGTAGAACTGTATATTGTCATTCTTCCTAAAACTTCAAAACAAACAAATGTGCATATAAATAAACAAAGCAACCCATTTTTCCAACATACTCTTATGTTGATAAAGCAACAGCTATATAAGTTTGTACACATGAATGAGCAGCTAGAATTCATTGCCACATTTTCTCGATGGGGCCTTAAAAATAACCACTGTCTTTCAGTTGTAATTTTCCACTTCTGGTCTTCAAGAAAAGCAAGTGTTCTTCCTCTCTGTGACTTCCATCAAGTCCAACCACTGGAACGGTATGCTGATTTAAATCAAGCAGTGTTGATTCTGCAATAATTGTATAATAACTACTTTTGTGTAGGGAAATGAAGTTGGGGAGGGAAAAGAAAGTGTGAGAGACAAGAATTCTACATGAGGAAAGTAGAGGCATATCGTTACTATGGATTGCGGAGAAAAATGAGAAATCAGAATAGAAGTTATGGGCTGTAGTATAGAAAATATTTATGAAGTAGATTAATTTAGATTTCCAGTTAGCATAGTTTTTTTTCTTTTCTTTTTTTTTTTTTCATGTGTACCATTATTTAAGACTTCATTGAACTTGTTATAGTGTTGCTTCTTTTTTGTGTTTTGGTTTTCTGATCATGAGGCATGTGAGATCTTAGCTCCCTGACCAGGGATCAAACCCATACCCTCTAAACTGGAAGGCACAGTTTTAACAGCTAGACCACCAAGGGGAGTCCCAAGTTAGCACAATTTTATAAGAACAGACTAAGCATCAGAATAGAGATGTTGCTGTGCAATACACAGAATAACAAAGACGAAGAGAGGGGAAGAAGCATTAAGACAAGAGGGCATGAGAGGATGGGAAACTGGCCTTATGAGTGGGCTAGAGTATTATTGAAAAGGGCACACAGGATACCCACCGGGCTCATTCAAGCCTTTCTTGAGTTCTTCTCTGAGTTAAAGTTTGAGCTTCATTCTGAAGAGGGAGGGAGACTTTTATAATTTTAGCAGGCAATGAAAATTATATCATTAGAAAAGATGAATTGGACATGTGTGCACTTGGTGGAAAGAAAGCAAGCAGTGAAGCCAGTGAGGAAACCAGTGTAGTAATCAAGGAACAAGTTTTTGTCCTTTTTTGTTTGCTTTTTTGGTAAAGGTTTAGACTACCTTGACAGGAATAGTGGGAAACAGAACACAAAGGCAAATAGGTTTAAAAGGTGAAAGTAGCAGGTCATGCTATATCTCTGGAGGCCATCGTTTGAAGAGATTTGCAGACACACTTCAGCTCAGTCTAAGACAGAGCTCTTTGATAACTAGAGCTTTCAAAATCTGAAGTCAGTCACTTCGTCAGGTAGCAATTCCCTGACCACTGACAGTCATCATTCTGGAGTTGGAAGGACAGCTGGGAAGGGAAGTATTAGCTTCTGTATTCAGTGCGGTTGACCAAAAGGAGGTAATTGATTTTAAAAAAAAATATTGTTTTCATCTCAATCATGCAAATATTTCATGATTGTATTCTGGAAATAAATCTTCAGATGAAAGATAATAAATGTCAGAAAAAATGGTATTTATACAAATCTATAAGAAAACATTATATAGGTTTACCAAACCAGAGATGCTGAGAAAGGGAGAGAGATTATATAAGGTAGATGTAATGTGTATATATTTTAAAATCAGTAGTTCTCAACTGGGACAATGTTTTTCCCTACAGATCATTGATTAACTCTGGAGACACTTTTGATTTTCCCAGCTGGGGAGGTGTCTAAGAGGGAGAGACAGTGGGTGGTCCCTAGTCTCCAATGCAAAAAAAAAAAAAAAAAATCATCTGGCTCAAGATGTCAGCAGTACTATTAAAGTTGGAAATCCTGTTTTAAATGAAGAGGTACACTGGCCACTCAATCACCTTCTTATTTGGTGTGAAATTGTGTATGCTGTTGGTCATATATTGTGCTGATTTACAGACACACGTGTAAGGGAGGCTGAAACTGGCTTATTTCCCTGGTGTGTGATGTAAGTAAAGCATCGGAAATAAAAAGTGTCTGAGATATTAGAATACAACTGCATTCTCCTCTCTGTGAATGACTTCTTACTCCATTTCATTATTAAAATAGGTTCCTCTTCTGAGAGGCATAATATTACTTCAGTGTGACATCTCATTTAAAGTTGTCCTTGAGAACAGCAGATAATAATATTGTACCTGGCTTCATAATTGGACTCAAAAGCTAAAAACCGACCAAATTTGTTCAGCATTTTATTTAAAATTGGTTAATATGTGAAAAAGTCATACATTAGAATGACACCTTTCAAAAAGGCCTATTTAAGTCACATCACAATAAAAGTGTGCCTTAAATTCAACAGCAAATTTGTTATTAATAGAAACCTTGTCGACTATTCAGTGAAAAGGACTTTCTGACTAGGGAGACTGCCAAATGCCTAGAAGTGACTATGGAGCAAAGAAGAGGCTTTCCTTGTGGTACATTCATTAGAAAAGATCTTAAAAATCACCTGGTTTGTAATGATGAAAGAGAACTCGGAGAAAAGAAGTCTAAAGATTCACATTTGATATTACCTGTTTATGTGCAGACCAGATCCAGACATTCTGGCTCCCAGTCCAGTGCTCCTTCCAGGGCCTCAGGATATCTCAAGTTTGCTTTTCCTTTTTTAAAACAAAATAAAATCTTTTGCACAGCAAAGAAAACAATCAACAGAATTAAAAGGCAACTCAAAGAATTAGAGAAAACAGTTGCAAACTACATATCTGATAAAGGGTTGATTTCCAAAACTTATAATGAATTTCTACATCTTAGTGACAATGAAACAAAACAAAACAGAATAACAAATAGCAATTAAAAATGGGGCAAAAGGCTTGAGCAGCTCTTTTTCCAAAGAAGATGTTCTAATGGCTAACAGACATATAAAAAGTGTTCAGCATCATTAATTATCAAGGAAATGCAAATCAAAACCATAATGAGATACCACCTCAAATCTGTTAGGATGACTTTTTTTTTTTAATGTCATGATTAACTTTATTTTAAATTGGAGGATAATTGCTTTATAATGCATGAGTTTATGCTGTGCAGTAATATGAATCAGCCATAAGTATACATATATTCCCTGTGAAACCGGTAAGTGTCATTTCCAGGGGGCTTCTGAAGAGCTCAGGCACTATAGTCCTTTATGTTTCAGTGCAGAGAAGAATTCGGTGAAAGAGCAAAGTGGTAGATAAGAAATGACTTATTAGAACAGGACACTTGTGAGAAGTACAGGTGGGCGGATGAGAGAGAAAGGCCCCACCCTGAGAAGTTATTGGGCTACAGTTTTATAATCAAAGGAAAAGTGGGGAGAGGGAGAAGACCTTTGCCTTTGTTGACTAGACATCATGTTTCCATCATCAGTCCTCCACCCAGGCAGGGCAGGGAAGTTTACTTGTCTCTGCATGGTTAGGTCAGGACTATCATATATCACTTTAGAAAAATATTTTCAAGTTTTAGTACAATGAAGGTTTTTTTCATCTTGAAAAGTCACCTTTTCATAAATGATTATTTTTTGTGTGCACACGTACAGAGCCTGTACTAGGTGTCATTAACTTATTGAGCTCACTAGACAGGATGTCGGGCTCATGCCACCACTGTTTTATTGTTTGGGGGAATGTCCTGTGCTTCTGTTGCATGGTTTTGTTGCTAACCAAGCCTGCTTGGTTTTGTGGTTAGGCAAATCTGCTTTCTCGAATAATTAGTAACTTACAGGAGTCTCCCATATTTTTCTACTTACAATTCCCTAGTGGGATTAACTATTTTAGTCACTTATTTGTCCCTTCATTCTGTCCCTGTCAGTTGTGAGCCTCTCTCTCCTTTCCCCTCATCCTACCCCTTTAGGTCATCACAAAGCATTGGGCTGAGCTCCCTGTGCTACACTCAGCTTCCCAATAGCTATCTATTTTACATGGATACATAGACAATATAAATGTCAGTGCTACTCTCAATTCATCCCACCCTATCTCAGTCTGGAGAACAGGATGGTGTTTTAAGGGATTATCTACATTTTTCCCAGGAGACAACTGTAGTCACTGGAATTAAGAGAGACAGCCCCCCCACTAAAAAAAAAAATTCCTTGGCTAAATAAGACTTGGAAATATTTCATGCAGCACCTCAAGAATGTATATTCTTCACATGCACATGGAAAATATCTAAATTTGTTTCACTTAAAAGCTTGCTACTGCTACTGCTGCTAAGTCACATCAGTTGCGTCCGACTCTGTGTGACCTCATAGACAGCAGCCCACCAGGCTCCTCCAATCCCTGGGATTCTCCAGGCAAGAACACTGGAATGGGTTGCCATTTCCTTCTCCAGTGCGTGAAAATGAAAAGTAAAAGGAAGTCGCTCAGTTGTGTCCGACTCCTAGTGACCCCATGGACCGCAGCCTACCAGGCTCCTCCATCCATGGGATTTTCCAGGCAAGAGTACTGGAGTGGGGTGCCATTTCCTTCTCCACTTAAAAGCTTAGTTAACTTAAAAGACATTCAACCTGGTCTGTAATAACTTAACAATGAAATTATGAGTTTATGAAACACAAATTAATGTTATCTGGTCCACAGCTTCTTGCAAAACAAAAAATCCGCCAAACTCTCTTTTGCTTAATGTTTTAAGCCTGCTCCTTCTGTCTGAAGTGATTCTTTAGCTCTTTCTTTCTTGGACTAACTCCCTGTTTATTAAGTGTCTTCTCCTTTGAAAAGCTCCTTTACCATCCTCTGCTTAAGGTAACACTTCTTTCCTAATAAGCATACTCTGAAGATAAGTTATACAATATTTCACCCTATAATTGTGCTTTCTTTCTCTCTCACTAAGGAATATCATCCTTGAATTACATTTGCTTTCAGCTTACATCAGTGTTAGGAATAGAATAACTGCTTAATAAATGAAATCTCAGTGAATGAATTTTATGATTTTTCTTCAAATATCTTTAAAGAGAAAATCTCAAGGCTTCTTTGCAAATATCATCTTTCCTTTTAGAAAATATTCTATTTTATCTTTTTTAGGCCTTCCTAGTATTCTGTCCACAAAATATATGCTCAGTTAATTGTACCATAGAGTTGTTTTTTGGTGTCTTTCATATATACATTTATAGATATATATGCATATATATGTGTGTGTGAATACTTACACTCATCCATATAGTAGATGGAAAAAAAACATATTCCATAGATTATTACATTTGGTCAGGTTCAGTATATCACTAATTAAATATGTGAAGCTCTGAAAATATATGAAATGATAATATTGATACTGTTGACAGATCAATATCATGGTCAAAAATGTTTTTAGATATTTATAGATTTTTATCCCTAAATCTTGCAACCACCTTAAAAGTTAGCTAGAGAAATAGTAAAGGACACTTCTTTGAATTGAATCTTGGCTTTGAAATTTTGATCTTGAATTTGGATTCTGCCGTTGATGTTCTTAAGCTTCCCTGGTGGCTCAAATGGTAAAATCTGCCTGCAGTGTGGGAGACCCAGGTTTATTTCCTGGGTAGGGAATATCCCCTGGAGAAGAGAATGACAATTCACACAGTATTCTTGCCTGGAGAATTCCATGGACAGAGGAGCCCAGCAGACTATAGTCCATGGAGTCACAAAGAGTCAAGTACGACTGAACAACTTTGACTTTACTTTCACTGATATTCTTAAACATCAGTGCACTCTTAATAATAATAACATTAGCAAGAGCAATATCAAAAGGCTATCAGAATAAAAATAAATGAAATAATACTTTAAAAATCCTAGCTTATGGAAAGGCATCACCATTTACTTAATTTCCATTTAATTCTTTTTCATTATTATTGTTAACTAGAGAATCTAAAGCCAAAGTTCCTTCTCTCCTAAATATTTCACATGTGAGCCAAATAAATAAATTTTCAGTGAGTTATGTATTTTACGTAAAATTTAATTATGTAATAGAATTTGAGTTAATTATGTATTCTACTTTGCCTAATTAATAGGGATTAGAGGAATAGTTTGGTTCACTTTAGTTTTGCTAACTTGTTTCTATTTCTCTTCATGAAGCAGTGATCTGGTCAAATTTTGTCAAATTTACAGTTCTTTGCAGAGATAAGTGCTCCTAATCCACCTCCCTCTGTGTGTGAGCCTACAGCACTATTGCTCTAATCCTGCAGTGCTTTGACAGGCTTGCAATCTAGGAATGAAATGACCTAGGAGAGATAGGATGGATATGTTCAGTTCTGTAAACAAAGGGAAAAGGAGAAGCATTGTGGCTGTTCCTTCAATGCGATAAATTTCAGTAGCTCGGTTTCAAATGTATTATTTTTAATTATTTCTAGGTTGAGTCAGGTTAAAGTAACTTTCTCTCTGAGAGGCATTTTCTCCTCCAACACACACAGCACCAGCAGGCTGACTCATGCTGTGAAGCTAAAGGCTGTGACATGAAACGTGAACCCAGCCAGACCCTGGACTTGTCCCCTGGACCAACGGCTCGCCCGTACACCATCACACGGATGTTCAATTTTCTCTCCCTTTTGCTGCACTGTTTATGCTGTGGTTGGAGCAGACATGTTTGAGAATATGTGCATTTATCACACATTTTAAACTGTGGCTCTTGCCCTTGCACCAGATTTCTCCTTTGACCCCTCGCTCTCTATGTGGACTCAGCTTGTTCTCTCAATCAGAGTGCTTTTGTGTAAAATACTCATTATATCCAGCCCTGGGTTATAGTCTCACTTTAGTCCCTACTATTGTAGGAAATTCCAAAGCATCACCCAACCAGTCTATCACATTTCTCTGGGTACAATGTTCCAGGACAACAATACACAGGTGGAAACCAATTATATTTTTAAAGACCCTGCTCAACACTTAAAAAAAAAAAAATTAACAACTTCCCCTGGAAGCCCCATTCAGTATTTATCTCTCTTCCTAGCTATCACACATCTCCTTATCTCTAGTTTCAGTCTTTTCTTTAACTAGTGGCCCTCTGTCATCCTTTAAAGGAAATTGGGAGAAAAAAGTAAGAGAGAGTATAAAAGAAAAAATACAAGGCAGCAGATTTCTAAACGTGGTCCTGGATCAGTAGCAGAAACACCACCTGAGAACTTGTAAGGAATGCAAATTATTGACTTCCACCCCAGACCTACTGAGTCAGATTTAGCACTCTATTTTTGAAAGCTCACCAGGTGATTCTAATGCCTGCTGAAGTTTTAGAAACACTCCAAAGTGATTATAAGTATAGATTCTTTAGTCATATAAAGTGGGCCCACTAATTGCTAGCTATGTGGCAGTGAAAAGATATTAAACAATTCTCTACTTTTATTTTCTCATGAAAGATGCAGATAATGGAATTGACACTGTAAGGGCTGTGAAATATAAATTATTAATACAAGTAATGCATTCAAAGGTGTCTGCCACATTGTAGAGTGTTTAATAATGATAATTGTAGCAAAGACCAAAAGAAGGCATTGACATCAGATTCCAAATATTGGGGAGGTGAATAAAATTCCAACATTCCTGAAATATGTTCCCATTACTATTATTTTCAGTGGTTCTGCTCTGTTGTACCTTCTGCCTAGAGTGAGATACTGTGATTAGCCTTTTAATTGTCAGATCAAACTGCTTCTTGATTTCAAGGTGAGATTCAAAGGAGAAACACGTGTGTGATTTGTTCCTTATTAAATAAATATTAGTCAGTGTTAGAAATGAAAAGTAAAAGTGACGTGATAAAGTGTGGGGTGTCGTGGAATCAAAAACTTTTCCCTTTGGTAGCACTTCAGAGATCAACTAATGGAGTAACTTGACAAACACTCGAATTTCCTCAGAAGTTTCCCTGACAAGGGTTTGTGTGAATACACTCTCCATGAGAGGAGTTTCAGCCCCACATAAAGCAGGATGTCACTTCATTTGCTGTTCAGTCGCAGTGTCATGCCTAACTCTTTGCGACCCAATGGACTGCAGCATGCCACGCTCCTCTCCGTCTGCCACTATCTCCCGGACTTTGCTCAGATTCGTGACCACTGAGTCAGTGATACTATCAACCATTTCATCCCCCGTCACCCCTTTCTCCTCCTGTCCTCAGTCTTTCCCAGCATCAGGGTCTTTTCCAAAGGATCCGTTCTCCACATCAGGTGGCCAAAGTATGAGAGCTTCAGCTTCAGCATCAGTCCTTCCAGGGAACATTCAGAGGTGATTTCCTCTAGGATTGCCTGGTTTGATCTCTTTGCTGTCCAAGGGACTCTCCAGAGTCTTTTCCAGCACCACGATTTGGAAGCATCAGTTCTTCGGTCACGTCATTGGCCTTTCTCAGTGGTCAGAATGAAGGAAAACTTTCCTTCTCTTTAGACCCTTTCATGCACAGACGGTAGCACAAAGTACGCACTAATTAACCTGTGAGCACCTCTGAGTCTCTCCAGAAAGGAGATAAGCGTGTCAGTCTAGCAAGTATATCCTCAGGATTCATCAAGGAGACACCCGTACGGCACCAAGCACTGGGATGTTGCTCAACTCAAGATGTCTTCCTGAAGAGAACCTTCTGCAAAATAGGAACAGGCTAAGACTGATGGGGCTACATGTCTCCAATGTCTCCATTTCTTCAAGGTAGATCATTGCCTTAGACATGATTTTAATACAGGAGACAAGACATGGAAAAGGAGTTGGTCATACCAGAAGGGAGGTGTAGGTTGCAGAAAAAGTCTGTAAGGACCGGTGCATATTTTATAGCTTCAATGGCCTTGGAGCCTAGTATTTGCTGACAGTTCTTTGTTTGACAGCTTTCATTGTTATTTACGAATCTGTCTTATTTTTGGCAATATTAGAATGTGATTTCCAAGTTTGCCTGTGTGTTTAATCTTTCTTACTCCTTGATATAGCTCTTCCCACTTGTGTTTGTATGTGTTGAGATGTCACCCTTTTGTTAATTAACTCCTTTCTCTTTCCCCAGTCTCCTTGTTGTGTTACTCTGCAGGTTTCCTTTTTTGGTTTCCTAGTGACAGCTTCTTTTCCATTCTTCTCTGTTTGCCTCTCCTGAGAAGGAGCCAGTGTCAAAATGTTAGCTCAGCGGGCTTCCCATTACCAGCTCTGCAAGTCCCCAGGCCCCTCCTGTATTTAGCAGTCTAGGAACCATTATGGCCCAAACATCATTTTCAAATTGTCATGTAAATAAATTCACAAGGCTGAAGAAAATAGGAAAAATACAAACACCTGTGAAATAATGATTACTCTTGCCTTACCTCATGCCCACTTCATGTTAGTTTTATCCAAATTCTTGCCTTGGAAGCTGAGATAGCTATGCTGTAACTGTGAAATTAATTATCAGCTAGTAGGGTTAAGGGCTTAAGGTGTGAAAATTGCTGGTTGACAAAAGTCGTGGCTCCATTACATTTTAAAACTGAAGGAGATAAAGTGAACTTGTCTTGAAACCTTAAGTGTTCTTTGTCTGTTAACAAATGCCCCTGGAAGATGTACCACAGAGAAGAATTAGTCAAGTAATAAAAGCAACAAAAATAAATGGGCAACTTCTAGATACAGAATCTTCTTGGAACTTGAGTGTTTTTAAGCAGATACTTGGGCATTAATTATCAGGTATTCATTTATCAGGAAGCAGATTAGGTTAGATAAGATGGAAATGTGTGATCCAACCTTTAAGGAGCTTATATTGTGTGACCAATTTTCTTATTTCCATTGACTCTCCTCCTCGTCTCAATTCAGTTCAGTCGCTCAGTTGTGTCTGACTCTTTACGACCCCACAGACTGCAGCATACCAGGCTTCTTTGTCCTTTGCTAACTCCTGGGCCTTGCTCAAACTCATGCCCATCAAGTCGATGATGCCATCCAACCATCTCATCCTCTGTTAGCCCCCTCTCTTGTCTTCAATCTTTCCCAGCATCAGGCTCTTTTCCAATGAGTTAGTTCTTTGCATCAGGTGGCCAAAGTATTGGAGTTTTAGCTTCAACATCAGTCCTTCCAGTGAATATTCAGGACTGATTTCCTTTAGGATGGACTGGTTGGGTCTCTTTGCAGTTCAAGGGACTCTCAAGAGTCTTCTCCAACACCACAATTCAAAAGCATCAATTCTTCGGGGTTAGCTTTCTTTATAGTTCAATTCATCCATACCTAACTACTGGAAAAACCATAGCTTTAACTAGATGGACCTTTGTCGGCAAATAAATGTCTCTGATTTTCAGTATGCTGTCTAGGTTTGTCATAACCTTTCTTCCAAGGAACAATCATCTTTTAATTTCATGGCTGCAATCACCATCTGCAGTGATTTTGGACCCCTGGTCTATCCTATGCTTATTTCTCTTTCTGCAGGCCCAGCACCAAGCATCAGGGGCAAAACATTTTAGCCAACTAATATGGTTTGAACTGAACCTAACTCATTGTTAAAATGTGGTAACAATTTGTTTAATGTCTGCCTTTCTCTCAGACTTCAAATCCCATGAAGATCTTGTTTGGTTCATCCATCTTTCCATGGTAGCTTGACATGTAGGAAGTTCTCTAGTCAGTCAACAAGAAGTTTTGCACATTTCATAACAATTAGAAAGATGAAAATGTTGTAGAAAAAATGGGGCATGAGAGGATGGTCATATTCCTGGTCTTGGGTGAGTCCCTGGAATGGGCTGCCAAATGAGATCCTTGGCTTCACATAGGAAAGAATTCAAGAGTGAGTTATACTAATTCACATTATTGTACAGCAGAAACTATTACAACATTGGAAGGCAATTATTCTCCAATTAAAAAAAAACAAACATTGAGCCATAATAAAGTGAGAGCAGGTTTATTTAAAGAAATACACTTTCCATGGACAGAATGTGGTGCATCTCAAAAGGCAAGAAAACCTTGAGGTATGAAGCTGGTTAGTTAATTTAATGGGTTGGGTAATTTCACAGGCCAATGGGTGGGAGGAATATTCTAACTGTCTTAAAGAGGTGAGGATTTCCATGAATTGAGATACCACCCACTTTTTGGTTTTTTATTGTTGGCCTTGGAACTGTCATTGGCCTATGGGAGTGTAATTTAGCTAAAGGCATTAGAATGAGCATATAATGAGACTCAAGGCATATTGGAAGTCAAATCTTCCCCCATCTTGGGCCTAGTTGGCTCAATCATTTTTTTGTGGGATCCTGTTCTTAATGGTTGTGTCATTCTTTTCATGCTATGTCCTGCCCCCTTCCTTCCTGTCTCTGACGTATTTTATTTGGGACTGTTTCATGCCCATATTAATCATAATATGTAGACACTGATCTAAAAAAATGCCAATAGATC
The DNA here is from genome assembly GCA_006408695.1 of Aepyceros melampus. NCBI lineage: Eukaryota > Metazoa > Chordata > Mammalia > Artiodactyla > Bovidae > Aepyceros > Aepyceros melampus. The sequence goes on from SJXQ01000860.1 coordinate 69,138, forward strand.
ATGATTATCTTCAGATATGGTAAATAAACCAGTATATTTTTCTGTTTGTTGGGTTTTCATGTAACACTTGTGTCTCTTAGACATTAAGTGAAACAGAAAACATAACCATTAAAGGAGGGGAATACTTCTTTTGGTGCCATACCTTCATTTTCTCTCTCTCCTTTCCACTTGGGAAACCTAGTGAAGAATAAGATCCATGAGTTACAAAAGTTAACTCTTCATGGTAAAAAGTCATATCTAAGTTAGATATGATTTTATGTTATGTTCGTTCTATACATGTTTCTTTCATTAACCTTATCCATAGACTTCCGAAAGTTTCAATTTATCTCAGCAGAGCTATCAAAGCCATTAAAGAATAGATAATTAGTGGGGATTTTGCCTACTCTTAAAGCAGATCTTCAAAAAGTGCACAGAATATGGAGGAAGACAGTAGTGTTCAAGAAGTAGGAAAGAAGGTAAGAAACTATTCGAAGGAAAGGGGATGTTGAGAGCCAGGAAATTCGAAACTTCTGCTCAAGCTTCTCTTCCCCAAAGACATTGCTCCTCAGCTACTAATGCTTTAAGTTTTATATTATCAAGAGATACATATGCCTGATGATATTATTTCCATAGGCAAGGATCAGCAACTTCTCATTCCTGATTAATTTACGCATCCATTCACCAAATAAACAAACATTGAGTGCTACCTTAATGCCAATTAAGTGTATAAGCATTGAGATAGAGTGATTAACAGGTTAAACATGCATGCTTACCTCATGGGGTTTAAAAACTAAGAGGGAAAAGAGTCTGCAAATAAGTAAACACATAAATAAGTAGTCTTTCCTTTGAATATAAAAATACTTATTGCATGATAAAGACTAATGCAAAATGGGACAGGGCCTCCAGAGGATGTGATATTTCAACTAACTTACAAAGGATGGGGAGACATCAGTAATTTCACCAGGCAGAAGAGGAAATTTTCAAGAAGAGATCTCAATAAGGACAAGGGCACCATCATAGTAAGGGGATGTGAAGCTCAAGAAACCAATAGAAAGCCAACGTGCATACAGCACATCTGCAAAGGGGGTTGGCATAGGTGGGTTTGCGACATCATCCGTGAGAAGCAAGACCTTTCATGGCTTTGAAGACCTTGAGCAGAGCTTGATTTCAATCAAATGTTAACATGAAACATTAAAGGTTTTAAAAGGAGAGTGGCATAGACTGCATCTTCAAAATGTCAGTGGTTACTCTGTGGAGGATGGTTCATGGTGGGAGAAGTAGAAGATGTGAGTTTCTTGGTCAAGAGTGAAAATGGATCATAATGGATGCATGTTTTTGAGGGAAGCTTCCCTGGTGGCTCAGACGGCAAAGCGTCTGCCTACAATGCAGGAGACCCGAGTTCAATCCCTGGGTTGGGAAGATCTCCTGGAGAAGGAAATAGCAACCCACTCCAGTATTCTTGCCTGGAAAATCCCATGGATGGAGGAACCTGGTAGGCTATAGTCCATGGGGTTGCAAAGAGTCAGACACGACTGAGTGACTTCACTTTCTTTCTTGTATTGTTTATTCTTATATGGATACACTTTAATGTTGAGAAACTTCCCAATGGTTCTAGATTAGATTTAAAAGGGAAGATAGACATTACTGAACTCATAATATCTGAAGGATGGTATGGGGAGGGAGATGGAAGGGGATTCAGGATGGGGAACACGTGTACACCCATGGTGGATTCATGCTGATGTATGGCAAAACCAATACAATATTGTAAAGTAATTAGCCTCCAATTAAAATAAATAAATTTAAGTAAAAAAAAAAAAGAATAAACAATACATTCTTATGTATTTGGACAAGGTCTTAGGTAGATATCAACTTTTGCAGAAACTAGTACACAACTACCTAAATATTGTTCTTCCATCAATATTGATGATATTTGTTCATTTTGGGGGGAAAATAAGAATTGCCCCTGACATCAGATGCTAGGCTTTTAATTTCCTATCTTGCAAGGTGATAGAAGTATGAATCTGTTGATAGAGTTCAGTCCTAAGACTAGGTCCTGCTTCTACAAGTATACAGCCATATCTGCCATCCACATGGGATTCTCTATGCCAACTTCCCATCCTCAGAATCCAGTCCTTTTGTCTCTGACCTGAGATTATACAGGAACTGATGGATACGGACTTCTAATGGCATTGTTTCCAATTAATAACAACTGTTTTTGAGTTATAATCCAATTCACAGTTTACCCTGACTCCACTTCTGTTGCTTGTCCCATCCCTTCAAGGGCTCTGACCTCAGTCCATTTTCTCCAGTTGTTTTCTGTAGCTCAGAGTCCCCCAGCACCACTGAAGCTGATACACATGAGATCTTTGCACTAAGATTCTTCCACTTGAACACTGATGACAATTCTGGCCTCACAAATGAATTAACTACTTATTTGTATTTCTTCTGGATGTTACCTTTAAGTCTCAAGTCTTCTGAAAATACTTGGTCGGATCCTGCTTCACTTTGCTCTGTTGTGTCTGAGAACACTTCCTGAAGTTTGTTTACTGTTCAAATGCAGATGGTGACAGACTGACCTTCCTACAAAGAGGTTATTTGTAACTAATATAAAATGTACAGTTGTTGCTAAGGCACAATTATAAAAACAGACACAAATCAGTTTATGTGACCCCTGACGTTCACATTTCCTTCTGGTGTCTCAGGATGAAGCATTCTTCTACTTTTTTGAATCGTTTACAGCCATAATTTGTTTTTCAGAATCTCTTCTTGCCTAGCCTAATATATGTCCTTCTTACTGATGGAATGCTTTATGCCTTGGCCAGATGTTTGAAAAAATACTCATTGTATCAAGCCATCTTCAGAGACCTCAAAATCATATTAAAGATTCAGAATTTATCCATGACATAAGAAACCTTTAAAAGGATAACCAAAAATGAGTTTAAGTCCCTCAAAAGTGTTCTTCTTACTCTGTCCCTGTTCAGTCCCATGAAGTGAAGTGAAGTGAAGTCACTCAGTCATGTCTGACTCTTTGCGACCCCATGGACTGTAGCCCAACAGGCTCCTCCATCCATGGGATTCTCCAGGCAAGAATACTGGAGTGGGTTGCCATTTCCTTCTCCAGGGGATCTTCCCGACCCAGGGATCAAACCCAGGTTTCCCGCATTGCAGGCAGACTCTTTAACCTCTGAGCCACCATAAGGATTAAATAACTACTTGTGATGAAGCAGTTAAGAATACAGCAGACAGCAATTGTATATTTTAAGAGAACAGCTCTTGGTATTTGTCATGTACTTTAATGTTCATTAATGTTCAGTTGCTTCTTTGTACATTTTATTTATGTATTTCAGCCCTTTAAATTAAACTACTCAAGAACTCTTTAGCCTCATTTTGATCTCTTCAAAGCTGAAAAAAACTATATTAAAGTCATGTTCCATTTTCAAAGAGCATTTACTTAATTTGTTTTGATTCAATATTGTGTTGCGTAATGATTTATGACTCTTAACTCCATTATGAATTGTGTCTTTTATCAATATGAAATGATGTTTTCCCTTCTACTACAGCTGTTTAACTTTGATTTTCATTTAGTCTGAAATAAATAATATCTCAGAATTATGTGCTAATCATTTGAAAATTTTTGCAACAATATTGATTATAGTATATATATGGGTTGGGAAAGTGTGTAATCTGAAAATGCTTATTGCATTAGGGATCTCTATTGCCATAAATAAATGCTTATTGCAGTAGAGATGTTCAGAAACCATTTCCATCTATTGTCATAATTAATTCAGATATCCAGAAATTGGGCGAAAAGTTCTAATATAAACATGTGTAATCACATTTTTTTCCTTGTCAGTAAGTGTTCTTCTGTTATAGTTGTAATCTTAGTGATAATTGAGCTAACCAAGATACTTGTGGGTTGGTTTAGAACAACTGGGACTTCCCTGGTGTCCAGTGGTTAAAACTCTATGCTTCTACTGCAGGGGCCCAGGTTAGATCTCTGGTCAGGGACCAAAAACACTTAATTTTTTAATTTCTGTGTTAGTTAGAATCCGTTCTGTTCCGTTCAGTTGCTCAGTAGTGTCTGACTCTTTGCGACCCCATGAATCGCAGCACGCCAGGCCTCCCTGTCCATCACCAACTCCCGGAATTCACTCAGACTCACGTCCATTGAGTCCATGATGCCATCCAGCCATCTCATCCTCGGTCATCCCCTTCTCCTTCTGCCCCCAATCCCTCCCAGCATCAGGGTTTTCTCCAGTGAGTCAACTCTTCTCATGAGGTAGCCAAAGTACTGGAGCTTCAGCTTTAGCATCATTCCTTCCAAAGAAATCCCAGGGTTGATCTCCTTCAGAATGGACTGGTTGGATCTCCTTGCAGTCCAAGGGACTCTCAAGAGTCTTCTCCAACACCACAGCTCAAAAGCATCAATTCTTCGGCGCTCAGCCTTCTTCACAGTCCAACTCTCACATCCATACATGACCACAGGAAAAACCATAGCCTTGACTAAACAGACCTTAGTCGGCAAAGTAATGTCTCTGCTTTTGAATATACTATCTAGGTTGGTCATAACTTTTCTTCCAAGGAGTAAGTGTCTTTTAATTTCATGGCTGCAGTCACCATCTGCAGTGATTTTGGAGCCCAAAAAAATAAAGTCTGACACTGTAGGGTATGTTATTCTTTAGTAATAAGTGGATAAGAAAGAATGGGAAATGAGAGAAGGAGGAAGGAAGGGAAAGGAAGAAAGATGGAAGGAAAGAAGGGGGAAGGGAGGAGGGAGGAAGGGAAAGAAAGAAAAAGGAAGGAAGGAAGGAAGATGGAAGGAAAGGAAGGAAGGAAATAAGGGGACAGGAAGGATGGAGGGAGGAAGGGAAAGAAAATGAGAAAACTCAGTGGTTTAACACAATAAAGAAATTTGTGGTGGTTGTTCTCATTATGACTCAAATAATTCTTGTTTCCTCTCTGAGACAGTCGGAAGAGGTGACTCAGAGAGCCAGGCTGTTTTCTTCTTACAATCCCACTGCCTGGGCTGTGTGGCCTCCGGGTTGCTACAGAGCTGTGAGGACCGTATAAGACACAGCACTTTCACCCACCTTTCTCCTCTTACATTCCTTTCACAGTTTTTATTTATTTCTTGGGAGGGTTTCTTAGATTGCCTTCTGAGTTATTACTGTCTGTTTGCATATAAATTCTGTTGCTGCATGTTCAGTTCCCTTCCTTTTTTTTTTTTTGTCCCCACCATCACGGAGCTCCTTTTCCCCTCATAATGGCACATTGTTATCCATAGACAAAGTGCTGAAGAAAGAAAAATGATCTCATAGAGACCAAGGCATTTTGCATTCTTTAGAAAATGCTAAATATTTCCCTCGGTTTTCTTCTCATTTTAACTGCAGTTTGGTTCCACGAGAGGATCGTCTGAGTCCTCAGGATGAGGTGCTATTCTTTTTTGCAGGCTCAGAGGGTTCACGTTTTCCCATCAAGTGGCTCTGTAGGGATTGAGGAGTGATCTGAACTGACTCAGTTGTGTCTACAGGTGAGTGGGTCAACCATGATCCTGATTCCATCCGACGCCTCTCTTGCCCTCATTCCTTCACCTCTGATTCCGGCCCAAGATGATGTTCTACGTGGCCCTGGCTCACTTCACTCTGATGGCTTCTAGCCTCACTCATGAGTCTTGCTGCCTTTCTTTGAGCTTCTCTGATGACAACACGTGTCACAACTCAGAACAATGAGGCAACTAACACTCTCTAAGGTAGCATTCAAAAAAAATGGGGAATATGAGCCAAAGGGCTAATACTACACTCTCCACTTATCAATTCTGAGAGGATTTCTTTGAGTTCTCCAAAAGGTCCTAGATAGTCTTAATGCTTACTTCTTAATTTAACTGGTTCCAGGCACCATATAAAATACTCCTCCAGCTATGCCTTCTGTGAACATTCCAGGTGGCACTAGTGGTAAAGAATCCACTTGCCAGGGCAGAAGACACAAGAGACAAGGTTCGGTTCCTGAGGTGGGAAGATCCCCTGGAGCAGGGAAATGGCAACCCACTCCAGTATTCTTTCCTGGAGAATCCCATGGACAGAGAAGCCTGGTGGGCTACAGTCCATGAGGTGGCACAGTATTGGACATGACTGAACACTCTCACTTATTCCTTCTAAACATTCCCTTTTTATTTCCTCCCTCCCTCCTTCCCTCTCTCCTTCTTTCATTCTTTATTTCTTCCCTATTTTCTTCCTTTTCTCTCTTTCTTACCCTTTCTTCCTCAGCTGTCCTCATGCTAACAAACCTAATGAAACATTTGCATTGCCTTTTTTATTTTCCATATTTCTTTTCACAGCCCCTTGATGTTTTCTCCCAGAAAAAATTCATATAATAATTCCCTCCATGTTCAAGTCCTACTTTTTGAGTGAACTGTGTCAGAACACCGGTTGTTGTCAACTTGATTATTTCTACACTCTCCTCTTCCTTTTCTGATCTAAGATAGTAAGAATTACTGGATTATAAACAAAGCTTTTCCCTTTATCATTTATCACTTTATTAATTAACCAGTTGGAGTAGATTTTACACATCGAAGTATAGTATTATCCTGAGCTTATCTCCTGGTTCTCTAAAATGTTCAGCTAAGGATATATACACAATAAAATCCCCAATCTTCATTTTTACCTGAGATATCCATGTCTATAGTTTATTTGCTGCTTTTCTATTTTTCAATGTGATGAGCTATCATCCATCTCCCCACTTAACAATGTATTATTTTTGGTAATTACCAGTTCATATTTTTATGTGGAAAAAAAGGATAGTCAGTCCAGGAAGAGATAATATACTATAGTCATATTAAAACTAGCAATTATATCAAAAAGACACAATTAGAAAAAACAATTCTGATAGGTACAAACAGGGAGTCTCTGACTCAGAGGGGCAGAGTGAGTGGGAGAGAACTAAAATACCTGTTTTCTTTGCAAACTCCAGGGTTTGCCTACAGTGACAAAGCAGGAAGAATGTATGGGCCGTAAACCAAGTTCCAAAATGAGCCATAGAGTCGTTAGGCAAAGTTTACAAGGGTCTGGGTTGAAAGAATTTTACAGCGTCTGCCTTCACTTTTGATTGTGTTATCAGTTTAATATGTTATGTGTCTTCCCAGGAAACAGGAAAGTTGAGATATGCAAAGTAGGGATTGCTGTTTAGATGCTGCACTGAACTTCTAGCACCTGTAGTTATATTCTTGGGTAGTTTCTAACTCATAAGGAAATAATATTATCTTTCATTTTCCAGTTTGCTAAAGCAAATTAACTACATTGTTGACTTTTCTGTGGTCTCCCTTTGAATGGGAAAAGCAATAAAAGTGAAATAATGGTAATAATCACAGTTGCTGTGAGGTTTTCTCTGCAGCGTGTATGGAGAATAGAAGCACCCATAAATGAAAACCCGTATGATCGGATCTCCTTCAAACAGGTCACTAATTAGCTGCTATAACTAACACCTTAATACAGTAGGGGGAGCCAGGTAATTATTTGATGCATTCTGAAGGTGAGTCACCTCAATTTAAGTAGCCATCATCCCAGGAATACAATTGCAGAATAACAACTTTTGCATGTTTCAAGGAGCCGTAAACCTCTCCAGCAGTTCTAAAGACAGCTGTATGAAGCATCTTTTCAACAAAAAGATTCTGACATAAAAGTTTTATCATTTGACTATGGTGTCAGTGAACAACTTCTTTGATTTTGTAAAAGACACTCATATTTCTTGAGGCAAGAGACTGAAACTATTTGAGGGTTTCTGGGGCAATTAGAATTTAACCCTTTCATTTTTGAAGTTGTCTTTAATGTATTTCTCCTTCACAGCCTACTCAACTAGCATAGTATTTATCTATTCTAACTGCCTGCTTCTTACTCAGGAAAGACATGAGAGTTGAAGAGAGTAGTGAAAGGGAAATTATAAGGGGGACTTCCCTCATCATCCAGTGACTGGTTCTCTGCACTTTCAGTTCAAGTTCGATCCTTGGTCAGGAAACTAGGATCCCACTTGCCATGTGGTGCAGCAAAAAATAAAAACAAAAATCTTACCAAAGAAAAAACAGTGTTAAAAAATAGAGAAATTATAAAGGATCAGAGTTCAGGTCCTACAATCTATAGATTCTCCAGAAGACATGATTTTTTTTTTTTAATATATTGCCTTCTCCTGAGATAAAATGTCTTTATTCTCAGTCTAACTTATTGAACTGTATTCTACATGTCTATCTATCAGTCTATTTGGAGAGGAAAAAATACATACGTGTACACATTCATAATCTTATTTGTTCAAGGTAATTGGATTTCCTATTACTGTTATAAGAAGAAAAATATTAGCTATCAATTAAAGGAATCTTAACATAGGATAGAACTGGGTTAAGTGTTTTACCTTTCTTAAATCGAGTCCTTACAAAATGTTACAATTCCTAGTCAGATTTTTAGACATTAATAGCTTGAGGTCAGAAATATTCATAGATTCAAAGTAGTCAAAAGTATGACCCATTTTGATAAACTTTAAAAGACCACTTGCATTGCTGTACATTGCTTTGTCTATTATTGGTGTGATTCTGCCAGTAATATAATGTACATATTTTCTTACAGATTAATACGAGTAAAATAGCAAGGCCCTGTTGTGCAGAGAAAGACAGTAATGCAAGTAGTCAGATGTGGTTTCTGACTATACTAGGAATGGGGAAACTGGCCCATGCTCCAGATTTAGCTAGCCACCCGTTTTGCCAATACAATTTTATCAGAACACAGTCATGCTCAGTTGTCTACATATCGTCTGGGGCTGCTTTCACATCACAGTGACAAAGCTGAGTAGCTGTGGCATAGACCTTAAGGATCACAGGCTTAAAAAATTTTACTCTGTGTTGCCTTAACAGAGAAAGTTTCCCAGTCTTTGGACTAGATGATTACTGTAAGAAACTGTAGTGATATAAGATTTTATCAAAGCAGCATATATACATTTTATTAACATTGAATCTCAGGAACCCAAAAGGAACATAAAGTTATTTTTTTCCCCGTTCTGTGAAATTTTTAGTGACACCAAATTATTCAACTTAACTCTTAAAAGTGACGATTATATTTTCCTAGTGTTTCCCTTTTGCAGTATATTCCTTAAGTTGAATCCAAATCTGATAGTAGCACTTTGTGGTTACATTTGCCCTATCACAAACTATCTTCAAATAGTCCCTCACTTATATTGCAGCCCATGGGGTCGCAGAGAGTCAGAGACGACTGGGCAACTTCCCTTTCACTTTTCACTTTCATGCATAGGAGAGGGAAATGGCAGCCCACTCCAGTGTTCTTACCTGGAGAGTCCCAGGGACGGGGGAGCCTGGTGGCCTGCCGTCTGTGGGTTGCACAGAGTCGGACACGACTGAAGTGACTTAGTAGCATCAGCAGCAGCACTTATATAATACACTTACTCTATTACAAAATTCTGAGTTCTGCCTCTGAAATTTTTTTTTTTTAATTCAAGATCTCTTTCCTTTTCACATTTTTATCCTTATAGAATCTAATACCTTAAATACTCTGGTAAAAAAGTGAAAGTGTTATTTGCTCAGTCATGTTTGACTGTGTAACCCCATGGACTGTAGCCCACCAAGTTCCTCTGTTCATGGAATTCTCCAGGCAAGAATACAGGATTTGGTTGCCATTCCCTTCTCCAGGGGATCTTCCTTACCCAGGCATCAAACCTAGGTCTCCTGCATTGCAGGCTGATTCTTTACCACCTGAGCTACCAGGGAAGAGACAGTTACTCTGGTAGTCATCATCTAACCTCACCTATCTCTGCTTCCTCAAAATACATAATGTTATAATTTCTCCTTTCCATCAGTCATGACAATCATAATAGCAACAATAATGACAACAGCAAAAAAGCTTATATAGCACTTATTATCTGCTAGTCACTATTCATGTGTATCAAATTATTTGATAGTCACAACTCTGATTTTTTTATTATCGTGATGCAAATCAGAAAATAAACAAACAGGTGTAAAATAACTTGCACCAGAAAACTGTTTGAGCTAACATTAGAATCTATGTGTTTCTTAACAATAATCTTTGTGTCTTTGTCTTCTTTGAATTATGCCATCTCTTTACTGAGACCTCTGGAATTCACTGCCTGATCTTAGGATGGCTATTCTGATTTAGATTTTAGGTGTCTGCCACCCTCCAACCCATTCTCCAAAGTGTGATTTCCAGTCTCACTACCTTCATCCCTTTGTTGTCTGTAGTGGCATGGAGTGTGCCTGATGTGAAAGCTTCACGGAGCTTCTAGGTGCCCAAGTGCTCAGAAGGCATGGTTCCTACAGTGTGGGCTCTGGACTAAGTGTTGGTTGTTACTGTTTATCTCATTCTAAAGAGGAAATGTGTGTGGGGGGTGGTTTTTTTGGAGTATAGTTGCTTTACAATGTTGTACAACAAAGTGAATCAGCTGTATATATACATTTATGCCCCACCCCCACCATGGTCCTCCCTTCTACCCATCTCTCATCTCACCCATCTAGGTCACCAGAGAGCACCAAACTGAGCTCCCTATACATCGGGTTCCCACTAGCTGTCTATTTTACACATGGCAGTGTATATGTCAATCCCAGTCTTCCAGTTCATCCACCCTCATGCCCACACATGTGTTCTCTATGTCTGCATCTCTATTCCTGCTCTGCAAATAGGTTCATTTGTATCATTTTCTAGATTCCACATGTATGAGTTAATATACAATATTTATTTTTCTCTTTCTGACTTACTTCACTCTGTATGACAGACCCTAGGTCCATCCATGTCTCTACAGAAGACCCAGTTTTGTCCATTTTTATGGCTGAGTGGTGTTGGAGAAGACTCTTGAGAGTCCCTTGGACTGCAAGGAGATCCAACCAGTCCATTCTAAAGGAGATCAGTCCTGGGTATTCATTGGAAGGACTGATGCTGAAGCTGAAACTCCAATACTTTGGCCACCTCATGCGAAGAGTTGACTCATTGGAAAAGACCCTGATGCTGGGAGGGATTGGGGGCAGGAGGAGAAGGGAACAAAAAAGGATAAGATGGCTGGATGGCATCACTGACTCGATGGACATGAGTTTGGATAAACACAGGAGTTGGTGATGGACAGGAAGGCCTGGCATGCTGTGATTCATGGGGTTGCAAAGAGTCAGACATGACTGAGCGACTGAACTGACTGAATATTCCATTGTCTATATGTGCCATATCTTCTTTATCTACTCCTGTGTCAATGGACATTTAGGTTGCTTCCATGTCCTGGCTATTGTAAACAATACTGCAGTAAACTGTGGGGGGTGCATGTGTCTGTTTGAGTTATGGTTTTCTCAGGGTATATGCCCAGTAGTATGATGGGCAGAAGACAGAAGTAGACATTTCTCCAGGGAAGACACATAGATGGCCAAGAGGTACGGAAAAAATGCTCAATGTAACTAATTATTCAGTTTAGTTCAGTTCAGTTCATCCATCGAGTCTGTGATGCCATCCAGCCATCTAATCCTCTGTCGTCCCCTTCTTCTCCTGCCCCCAATCCCTCCCAGCATCAGGGTCTTTTCCAATGAGTCAATTCTTCTCATGAGGTGGCCAAAGTACTGGAGTTTCAGCTTTAGCATCATTCCTTCCAAAGAAATTCCAGGGCTGATCTCCTTTAGAATGGACTGATTGGATCTCCTTGCAGTCCAAGGGACTCTCAAGAGTCTTCTCCAACACCACAGTTCAAACGCATCAATTCTTGGGCACTCAGCCTTCTTCACAGTCCAACTCTCATATCCATACATGACTACTGGAAAAATCATAGCCTTGACTAGACAGACCTTTGTTGGCAAAGTAATGTCTCTGCTCTTCAATATGCTATCTAGGTTGGTCATAACTTTCATAACTTTTCTTCCAAGAAGTAAGCGTCTTTTAATTTCATGGTTGCAGTCACCATCTGCAGTGATTTTGGAGCACCCAAAAATAAAGTCTGACACTTAGAGAAATGCAAATCAAAACTACAATGAGGGGTCACCAATCAGAATCCCATCACCAAAAAATCTACAAACAATAAATGCTGCAGAGTGTGTGGAGACAAGGAAACCCTCTTGCATTGTTGGTAGGAATGTAAATTGATGCAGCCCTCTGGAAAACAGTATGGAGATTCCTTAAAAGCTAAAAATATATCTGGTCTTCAACACTTTTCCAGAGAAGGCAATGGCACCCCACTCTAGTACTCTTACCTGGAAAATCCCATTGATGGAGGAACCTGGTAGGCTGCAGTCCACGGGGTCGCTGAAGGTCAGACACGACTGAGCAACTTCACTTTCACTTTTCACTTTCATGCATTGGAGAAGGAAATGGCAACCCACTCCAGTGTTCTTGCCTGGAGAATCCCAGGGATGGTGGAGCCTGGTGGGCTGCCGTCTATGGGGTCGCACAGAGTTGGACACAACTGAAGTGACTTAGCAGTAGCAGCAGCAGTTAATACTTTTTGCTAACTGATTCTTATCTGCAATTCTAACCTTATCCTTCATTTCTTCTTAACCAAGCCTTGTTCTTTTCAATGCTTAGTGTGGTTCTTCAACTATGGTTTTCTAAATACGGATCTTGTAGCTTTGTTCATTTGATTTACCCTGTCTGGGCTGCTGTGTTGAATGTACATGCCCAGCCGTCACAGGTTCAAGGCTTCTCTCCCACTCACAGTGCTGGTGGCCCTAGGGAAGAAACTTACCATCCTTGAGCATCAGTTTCTTTTCCCAAAAAACAGAAATAACAGTAGCTGCTTACCATAAAATGCTATTGTGAATACTTAATGGAATATGCCATGGAAAATATTTAGCATATGGACTGGTATATAGTAAGCACTCAATTTTGGTATGAACACACACAGTCTTCTAGAAAAGAAAAAGAAAAAAAAAAAAAAACGAAGATTCCCCTCTAGGACAATGGCTGACAAACTCTTTTTACAAAGATCCAGATAGTAAGTATATTAGGTTTTGGGGGCAAAGAAACAAAATGGAGGATATTATATAGATATTTATATAACATTTAAAAATTTAAATCATTCTTAGCTCATGGACCATATAGAAATTAATGGCAGGCTAGATTTGGCTAACAAGCTGTATTTTTTGTCATTCTCTGCTCAAGGAGATAAACAGTAAAATAGATAATGAATTTCTTAATTTGAATTGTTATATTTTTGCTTTCCCTATCTTGTTGCCAAAATTGTTTTACTGTTGTTTTCATTGTTCTTCATCTAAAATTATACTGTAATATAGAGTGATTTTTATATAGAGGGTGTTTACACACACACACACACACACACACACACACACAATAAATGTAGTTATATATTGAGAGAGAGAAAGAGAGAGAACATTTTGTATATTCTAGCACCAAAAATAGTTTTATTATAATAAATAGTGATTCCTAAAATTACCAGATCCATTCCTTAGTTCTGTTTCTTACATCCCCCTATTTGTGTTGGAGGCCCATTGGAGGCCCATATTATTATTATTTTTAATGTGATTTGCTGTGATCAGGGCTCAAACCTGAATTTGAAAGCACTATTTTTCATGGGGTTTGGATTTGATTATTTTAAAAATTAAATCACAGTTACCTAAAGGGAAAAGGTTGATTAAAAAAACACTGGAAACAAAATTCTGGTAATTCCATTTACCCTTTATATTCCTTGCAGAAGCTAAAAATCTCTGGCATCATGCTTTGAGCAATTTTATAAGCTCATGATATAAAATCTATCAGGCTTATTTTAAAAGACATTTGACTGTCCTTCATTTAGGTATGAAGGGACTCTTTTTTCCCCCCTGCCTTTTTGCTATTTTGTATTTCTTACTAGTGAATCAATAGTCTCCATTGCTGGCAGCAAATAAACTTAATTATATTTACACACGAGTGCAACTTCCTTCTCTAAATCAAGTGGGGAATGCTTTAAAGTCAATATCAGTAAGAAAGTGGCCCAGGTCTTAGATGGTGGTGGTGAAACGAAGGTTGGTAATCAACTACATTTCCTCCTGGAAGAAAGTGAAGCATTGCAGATATCTTTCTGGTTTTTATTCTTTCATTGGTGGGGAATTAGACTATATAATACAGAGTGGACACTTCTAATATATTACTCTCTAGTCATCACAATTAAATTTCTCAGGATATGGATGGAGAAACAGTGTTGAGAGATGTTAAATTACTTCCTGCTATTACACAGCAAATGTGTGAACACTAACCCACATTTGTTTGGTTCCAATACTCGTGTAAATATCCAAATATAATTTTGTATTAGCAGAGTAATTCTAAAACCAGCAACCCAACTATTCTTTAAGCATAATGCAATGATACAGATTATTATTTTAAATTAATAATGATGACTATTGTGATCATTGCTCATTCCACTAAAGAGGTACTTGAGTTTCTGAGATTAGTTATGGTCTGGTAGCTTGTGAAATGTTAGTAATACAATCAGAGGAGAGAAATATATATTTTTGTGAAAATGTGTATGCTCTTTCACTGCTTTTTCTGTTGTCCCAATTCTTTTAATTGTTGTTGTTGTTGGACTGTAATTGACTTACAATGTTACATTTTTTTCTGTTGTACAGCAAAGTGAATCAGCCACATATGTATACACATATCCCCTCTTTTTTCAGGTTTCCTTCCCACTTAGGTCATGCAAGAGTATTGAGTTGAGTTCCCTATGCTATATAGTACTCATTCTCATTTATTTTATGCATATTATCAATACTGTGTATATGTCAATCCCAGTCTCTTAATTCATCCCACTCCGTCCCACTTTTGGAGTCCATGTTTGTTCTCTACACCTGTGTCTATATTTCTGTTTTGCAAATAGGTTCATCTATACCATTTTTCTAGATTATACATATGTGTGTTAATATATAATAGTTGCTTTTCTCTTTCTGACTTTCATTACTCAGTATGACAGTCTCTAGGTCCATTCACATCTCTACAAATGGCATGATTTCATCCCTCTTCATATTGACAATATTTTTGATATCTTGGATCATTCTGTCTGGGATATTGGTTCAATCTCTAAGTATTCTTCTTGACTTTATGCTGAACTCTGTTTTTCACTCTACGTTTTCTCACTTTCTAGATTCTTCTGGTTCCACAGCCTCAACTAAATAAACTAAGTATTTCCAATCAAATATAAATAGCCTCTGAAATCAAATTCCCCAAAATGAACATCTGAATTCTGCTCCAAAACATCTTTTTTTTTTTAATCTAGAGGTACTATCTTAGTGGTTTCTATTTGTGGAGGAAAAAATAGTATAACACACTGCTCCTCTATTAAAATTTTTGATACTCTGTGCATGGATCATCATCAAGGAAATCAACGCTGAACAATGGAAGGTCTGATGCTGAAGCTGAAACTCCAATACTTGGCCACATGATGTGAAGAGCCAATTCATTGGAACAGACCTTGATACTAGGAAAGATTGAGAACAGGAAAGAAAGGAGGTGACAGAGGATAAGATGATTAGATGGCATCATTGACTCAATGGACATGACTTTGAGCAAACTCTTGGAGATAGTGAAGGACAGGGAAGACTGGTGTTTTTCAGTTCATGGCGTCACAAAGAGTCACAAAACTTAGCAACTGAAAAACAACAACAAATGGATTTTTACATTTTTATAAAAAGGTAAAAGCTTACAAAATTTAATTTTATGAAAAAAATAAAATTTTTAGATATTACATTAATCTTGATTAAATCTTACTACTAAGATTTTTGACATCTCTTGAAATGTTGTACCTATGGTGAATGCCTCATCTGCCTTATGCTAGTCTCCGCCCTGTTGGGATCAAATGCATAACAACTTCTAAAGCCAGTCTGACTGGGCTTAAATTTTTGGTCTGTCATTTTCTGGCCAAGTTTCCTTCGGTAGGTGACTTGACCTCTTAGCATCAGTTTTCTCACTTATAAATCAAAGATAATAATAACAATCAAGCCAGTATGAATTTTATGAAGTTTAAAGAAATAATATGCAGAAAACTTTTAGACTAATTCCTAGCTAGTTTTAAGTATTATTAAGGTATTCACTATTATTAAAAGGTTTGAAATCTTTCTGATAAAAAAGAAGCTTAAAAATAGAGATCCATCATCATATATAACTCGTTTACTGACTCATTATCTCTTGGGGAAAAGCTAAAACTCAGTATTGAAAGAAGGAAAACAAGATGAAAATATCCCCTTGTGTCATTTTATGATCAACTTTTCTTGGAAAGTCCTCTGGAAGATGAGCCTCCTCAATTCCTCTTGACTTGACTCACTTTTCACTCACCTCAATGTTCTAGCTAAAGTTCAAATCTTAACTGATTCATACCTAGACTAGTTCAAGGATATTCTGTACAGTTTCCCTGCATCTGAAATTATAGCACTGTAGAAAATAGGAGAACAAAGAAATCTTTGAAAACACACCAGATAATATCATCATCTTTCTTGAAAACTTTGAGTGAAAACTGAAGTGAGACAGAAACGCGGAATAACTTAGTGAGTCCATGCAACTCTTCTAGATGTGAGCCATGTCAAAAACTCCAGATTCATCTACACACACTGTTGGAGGTAAAGATTTGGAACATCATTTCGCAATGTGATGTTGGTGTTTCTGTGCATTTGTAAGCATTGTTCTCTCTCTTTAGTCCCTCACCCTCACTTCTCTCTGCCAGTACTCATCTGATATGTTCTCATATCTTCAAAACTTAGCTCCAGTGTGAACACTGATGACCACGGCTTCTGAAAAAGGCACTTCTCCATGGCAACTGTGGTGTATGCACGTGCTTTAGTATTTGCGCTACATGTCCTAAAGAACACAGAGGTATATGCCCCCTCACTTGACTTTGAATGTCTCAAGGTCACCTGCTCTGAAATTATAATCTGTAATTCCTGGTACATACCTTGCTCATGCTTGGCAGTCTTAAAACTTTTTGAAAAACTAAGCAGACAAATGAGTGAACAGAGAGAATATTGTCTTTTGCACTAAAGTTGTTAGGACAAGTTTGTGTGTATGACACACAGTGAAGTCAAACACACCAAAACATCAGGAGTTTGGAGCAGAGAAAGGTTTATTGCAGGGCCATGCAAGGAGACAGGAAGCTCATGTCCCCAAAAGCCCCAAGCTCCAAGGGTTTTGGTAAAGTATTTTTTTTTTTAAACAATGTATCTTTTTTTCCTTTAATTAATTATTATTTTTTAGTTTGTTTTGCTTTACAATACTGTATTCATTTTGCTATACATTGACATGAATCAGCCACGAGTGTACATGAACT